>CACRXP010000253.1:27242-79586 GCA_902702965.1 Spirometra erinaceieuropaei
AGTCAGAGTCGAGCACCTTCATAGTCTTGATGACCCACCAGGCATTCTATCATTTGTCCGAAGCAAGGTACCATTATTCTCCAGTCTGTGCCGTTTCGTGTGATCTTCTATTATCAGAACGACCAAGGACGAAATATTGAGGAAGAGCACAAACAAGCAGACTGGAGAGGAGAGCATTCATACTAAAGTCCACAAGTCCGTGGACGGACTGGCATCTTTGTCCTACGGGGTGACATAAAAATCGTCGGACGAGCAGACGGGCCCCGACCATCTTTGTGCCTGCTTTCGATAGATGCGATGTGCAAGAACTGCAGTGACACAAGGAACACTGATAATGCTGACGATAAACCCTAAAAGAGTCCAGTTACGATGAGCAGCAGAATTCCGCGTCTTGCGTGCATGAGATCGCTGAATCTGTTCACCTATGAAATTTACACAAATCAAAAATGACTCAAACTGAACGCCTAGCCAGGACGAAATATTCCTAATGACCGGTGGTAGTCGCAGAGTTAAGCTACCAAACGGACGGAGCAGAAACTTCGTTGCCAAAGTCGACGAGCATCGTCGACTTTGGGAGCCTTTGAATGTGACTATGAACCCATGGTCCGGGCCAGTCCTTCAGTACGGTGTGGATGTTTGGCTGTGCTCGTGGACGAAACCACCGCTAACTGCGAACCACCCTCCGAGTAGGATACGCGATTTACATCCCGAATGATGCAGTCCACAATTGCTGCGATGTCGCGAGGACTTCCCAAGTCAATAAATAAAAACAACTGAGGTGATCTGGGTACATTAACCGCAGTCCTTGAGTTAAGCGCTACTGGCAAACCAGGGGCTACGAAGCGGTAAACACAAGACCTGGCTTGACAGTCCATCGAGACACGGAGGTGGCTTTTGGACCGCCAGTACTAGGTCTTGTCCCCTATGACAGAGTGGGTGGAGCGTACCAGATCTGACATCGAAAAAAATGGCGTGAACCAGCGCTATACGCAACATCGTTAACGCCCTCCAGAGCAGGAATAGCCATTTCGTGCTCATCTGGTGCAACGGACGGGAAGATCCGCGGTTTAATCAGGGTTTAGTTAGTCGTCCAGAATGCACGGGTCCAGGGTTGCTGATATTGCTGAGTGACGACCAATAAGTTTGAAACGGCTCGTCTGTCTTTTTTGCCTTTGTTTCCAAGACCTCTTGACCACCTCATAGTCTTCACTACGCGGGGGCCTGTGAGGATTCTAAGCCCACGTTAAAAGGAACGACTGAACGCCTGATCCTATCCTGCAATTAGAACCGATCAGATCGGGGACGATCATTTCTGTGACCAGTACAAGTAGTAATCGTAACGTCAAAACGTCACTTTGAAATTCTTAAAAACCATATTTTTGCTACAGCAGTACAGTCACCTCTGAACGTAGGTGCTGGATAGTGCGCCACGCGCCTCCCATTGGCGTGTTATGTGCATAAGCAAAACACATCTCTGGCATAACACTACGCGGCCCCAAATCGCAATCACGACGTGCCTAAAGGAGAGACTTTTGGGGTGGCGCTCCAGACGTCTTTATCAGGTCCAGCCTGTGGCATTGAATCTACACCTGGACCTATTGAAAAGGGTCTTGAAAGTAACTGCATCCCCGGCGGTAGCCTCAAACGCCACCTCTCCCGATCTTACACTTTGAATTCATTGGATCTGTGTGAGCAGTTTGAATCTTTTCATATTTTTTATCCGTTACAATAAGCTTTTATAACGCCACCTTTCATTGGGTTATTCGATTGCTGGATAGTTGCGATGGCTAACGAACATTCAAGCAAAACCACACTGCGCGGAGACGACTCTAAGACGAGGGACGACGAACCCTTGGGCGTAAGTCCCAAATCGGAAGAAGCCACACTATCGGGGAGCCCTTTGTGCTCGGGTGCTACACTGTCATACCGCTGTGGCGTTCGCTAACTTATTCCGATCGCATGACGGAGATGGACATCTTCGTTTTGCCTAGGGCCATATCCACTCTTCGGTCAGACTGTCAGCCTGCACTTAGAGTTGGAATGTCTTTGGCTGAAAACGACTTATAGGTCGAAAATGGCCTTCAGAACGCATATCGCACAACGCCTTAGTTAAATGATGTGGGAAAAAACTACTAAACAACTATACCGGGTTCACCCATATGGGTAGTCAAATCCTAAGTGGTGAAACTGATATGTTTTGCCAAGGTCTGGTGTCCCGTGCGAAGGGTTCGCCGGGAATCCTAGCAGAATGGTGTGGTACGTGGCCGGGGCAGGAAAGATCTGACGCATTGAACGCAATGCGCATGGAAAACGATCATGAACCCTACAAAAGCAGTGGCAAATACACGTATACAATGAACACTAAATTAACGCGCAGAGGTCGGTCCTGAGGTGGGTTGCATTATGTGTCTGACAACAGCAAGCAACCGATGTCAACTTTAGGTCTAAAAACGACAGTAGCCTAGCGATAAAACCGGACAGTGGGCAAATAGCAGTTCATGGCTATATGCGTCACCAAGACGGTCTCTTCACAGTTTCGTTTTAAGCTTGTCGACATTCCGCAAAAGCTCCATTCATACAACCTCACAGCTACTCCTTCTCTAGAAGGACTGGGTTGTCCTGTAATTTCGACTAGGGCAAGAACATGATTATTGAATATTATACGCAGTGATGTCAGCAAGTCCATAGCTTCAGTGCACTAAGATACTAAGGAATATAAATTAATGAGTAATCGATGAGAAACAAACTTATGAACACTCTCATGAGTAAGTAAGCAATAAAATACACAAAACAAAGAGAGTATAATAATTGATGCAAATTAATAAACTAGATAAACTATCGTGAAGACAGATGACAACACCTTGAAAGAAGACGCAGACAGGGAACGTTGAAGCGTTGGCGAGGCGCTGTATACAGCACCGATGTCAATTTTGTGCGGACAAGTTTTGACCAACTCCTTCCTTAAAGATATAGGGTCGCTGAAGCTTTGATAACGGACATAGACATCGCCAGCAAGTGAAAAACTAAATTCTCTACGCGAAAGCTAAACAATGATAAACGGAATGAGACACTTAAACCGTATCCGCAGAGTTCTTTGAGTCGTATGCGAGCCAACGGGCAAACAACTCACAAGGGAACAATTTTTTGTAAAAAACTTTCAGGTGCTTGCTTAACTGCTCCCCACCGTCATCGAATAATGAAGCCGACATCCCACAAGGGAATCAAATGAGGCGCAGATGACCGAAACAGGTGTTCGCATACATTAAAACATGAGATACAGGTTAGTAATGACGACCTAATTTAATATATCCAGGTTCGGTAACAACTTCCGTGAAGCTTTAAGAACAAGATGACTGTCAGGAACACCAAACTACATGTTGGAGAGCACTGAGCAAGAAACTATTGGGTGGAATCCAGCGGATCAAACGAAGTGTCAAAACATATTTGTGATGAAACAGTGATGCATGACCGTAAAATAAGGATTGCTTTAATATGACTTGGCCGACGAAGGCTAGTAAACCAGAAATGGCCATTCCAGTCTCCCTTGTCTTTGTCGGTAATAAAATACCGCCTATACCATGCGCCTCTTTGCGGCTGCAAGTTGGGCTCGAGAGAGAGTCTGCAAGGCACAACGGAACGAGTGAGTTCTGTAAGAACGATTGATGAGCGCCCCACCGCAGCTTTAATATCTTTCTGGTTCTTTGTCAGATCTCGAGCTGGCATAAGACTCGTATCAGTCACTTGAGTGCTCGGCAGAAAGCTAGGATTGAGTAGTAGCAGACAGAACCACTCAAGCGGATAATAGGCTATGGCTAAGATCGGTAACGATAACTACTATCTGACGTTAGAAATTAATAACCAAAAATTCGCAGACCAGAATGCGCAAAAGGAAGTGAAACTGATAAATAATATGAAGCACAATGGAAAACTAGTGATCAGTAGTGCTGAATCCACTGATAGACTCTACCGTAGCGATGGCGTTTGTGATATCTGACCACTATGGCCAGTCTCACCAGGGACAATTGCTTTGGCCACCAGCAAAATCTGTTTTTCGACGCTTTTTTGGACAAGCCCTAACTTCAGGAAAGGAATTGGCGACTGATAATATCCGATACCGCGCAACCCCTACCTTCTTGACAGTCGACAGTTTGCGATCAGCACCTTTCTTCTCCTGAACCCTCCAAACCATAAAAACCACCATCAACTTTTTTTACTCCTTTTCGGCCGAAGTTTTTTCACTGCTAGCCATATTTGCGCTTAACGCTTCCCTGACAATGACTGTAAACTGGTATTAGGTAAAAATATTATTTTATTTTTATTATCATTGCTATTATGAAAACGCGTAATAGGTGCGAAAACGCGCATCGAACACAAAATTTGCGAATGGCCGGCAGTTTTTCTTTACGCGAAATCGGCAGCGAAACTACTAACCTTCACGGACTAACGAGTCGTTACGCACCGCTGTCATGATGGTGAGTAAGCTAGGCTACATATTCATGTGGTGGATGCTGTCTGACACTATACAATCTATGCCATCGTGGGCCGACTTAACGCATTTAAAGAACCAAAAACCTCCTTCTATGATTTAGATGCTGGGGGTTATATGTCTATTCGGGTTATCTATTTCAGGTTTTTCTTACAAACTGCAAAAATTCATTTGTGAGTTTTTGTGTTCACATCAGACCTAAGATGCTCTACTGACTACCCGGTAGATTTTGCGTATATAACTACGTTGAATAACAACTTAAACTCTGCCTTGCTTGCTTCGTAAGCATATATATATACGTCTGAGATGTCTGTATGACATCGCCTTCTCTTAAACCCTGATAATTGTAACCAACTCCCTACTGGCTCTAGGGAAGATTTAAAGTTCAACGAACGAGTTTTTTTCTCCTGTAAAATAAATCCAATCATTTCTAACTTTTTGTATGGAGTTTTTTTCACCCCTCACTAATCATGTTTCTCAATGGACTACTAATTCAGAAACTACGAATTGCATTTTGTAAAGATTCTGCCTACCTCGTCTAAAACTCGCATGTTAATTTATTTTAACTTGCTTTGATGGGTATATTCGTCTGTAAGCGCAAATTAGACTTTCCTGGACAGATACTTAGAAAAATTCGTGGTTGTGTAACGCCCCACGAACTGTTTTGAGTTGTTTGGATGATGCGACATTTCCCACGCGGACCTAGGACGGTGATGGTGTAAGTGCGTGTCTGTTAAAACGGGCTGCACTCTTTCTTCGCCTTCTACTGCCGACCCCCTCCAAGAAACACATCGCAACGTTTGCTTCTCTCTCTTCACGTCGGCACCACCCTCGGCCCCTTCCTGTAGTTGCCCAAAACGTCGATCCCCACCGGCTGTCTGCCAGGCATGTCAGCGTCACCTCACAATCAACACAGGTCATCCCTCTGATGTAAATCAGTCCAGGTGTGCAATTAAACATTATCGAATCCTCCTCCCTCCTATCTTTCCCCATTATGCATTGGTGTCAGCCTAATTCTTCTTTTTTCCTTTAACACGAATGAGTATTGTGATGAACCAACGACTAAACTGAACTGAACTGAACTACCTAGATTGGTTATTGCTAGCATCTGTTTCCAGATATTCACTGACTCTGTGTAAGATATCCTTGGCGATCTCAGTCGCTACAGTCAAGCACAAAAGTTAAGCAGTTTTCATAAACACTTTCTAGTCATTGCTGTTAATAAGAAAAAGCAACAGCTGGTTCAGGTGCTTGTTGAAAATTTCTATGCATCGCCCACTGGGGGTGAATTAGCTTCCAGACTGCGGATGTGGAAAGTCCTGTTGTCCGCAATCCATGTAATCCACTTTATTACACCTTCAGTTAGACCAGACCCATTACGTGTCTCAGTAAGTAGTCACTGATAAACGGTTTAGAAATGGAACTACGCTTAGTCCTGGGACAGAGGGCCCTCCAAATATAATAATAATTTTGACATGAAGTTCACTGTAGACTAGGGCAGCTGAAAATTTTTAACACAGCAAAAAATCCTTGATGAGAATGTTCGGTCTTATCATGCTATGGCTAGTTAGCTTCAACAATGACCGAGTTGAAAGGCATATTTCAGCGAAGATGTAATGGAAACTATTGTTCCGCGTCCCTCTATGAGAATCCAGAGATGTTTTAGCAACAAATAGGAAATGTGCGCTGGGTGTCTGTTCGTTAAATATGCGGACGATGTGGTTGTTGGTCATCCTCTGGAAAGTCAGATTCATCTTCAGTTCGTGAAGGATGAGACCATTTATCAGTATAGTCTTTAGAAAATTGTCTCTTACTGAATAATCAGGAGTTGGTCTGGTGTGTTTTCTGGCTGCGACCTTCTTCCAGTCCTGAATCCGTGAACATCCTTCCCAACGATGTGCCCTCGTCCCGGTATCGTGGTGTTATTCTGACGCACAATCTTCCATTCTGCGTTCGTCTTCAGACACTTTTCGCTAACAATCTTTAACTTCCTCTTTACGCTAATTGTGTAATTTCTAAACACATACCCAAACTTTTAATCTGGAGATTCATAAATGTCTGCTTTCTCCGTCTCATTCATTATCGTTTTCCTGTAAACCTTCCTGCATAAAAAAGATCTGTGAATTTGTAAAATAGACTTCTAAATGCTATATTCTGCTACTGGTTTTTCTTGTGTCTTTCTAGTCTATATTATAATACAGCGATAATTCAAAACAGACGAACAGTTTGCTGGTCGAATTCTGGATGACGTCGTCCATTCCCTTCATTCCGGTCTAATTACTGCGAAGTCCTCCCGCTCCATATGTCTCGGCCTTTGCCATATCTATTGCTGTACATTGGCAAAGTAGCGTTCTGTTTTGCCCTTCCTGACACGCTATCTTACGTCTTAGGAGACAGAAACACAGAAACGGAGACTAAAACTATCTCCGTAATAGATCGCCCTTTTGTGCAGACCTTTTGACTCCTTCTGTCCACAGCGGGGGCAGCCCCCGGTTGATCCCGTGTAACGAACTTGCTATAAACAATAAAAATCTGGACAAGAGCACTGGATGCAAAACACATTGTGCATGTGGCATATACTGATTTCCGGCAGGTATTCGACAGTGTTCCGCACCAGCGTCCCCTGTAAACGTTGAGAGTAGTGGGCATTGGATGCAAATTTTTCAAGTGGATCGGGGATTCCTTGTCGGTCGTTCCCGAATTGTCTGCGTAGAACAATACCATTCAAGGCGCAAATTCATAGAGCGTGAAGTCCCACAAGGCTCAATGCTCGGGACAACCGTCTTTCTTGTTACGTATTAGTTTCCTTAAAAATGATCTACGAACTTCGAGTAGATCACTTTATTCAAGGTCTATAGGCACAGAGCGAGAATTCTATGCATGAATTGGAGTATCTACCAGAAAACAGACGGGGAGTGCTAGGAGACCCACTGACAATCCGAGGCCCTCGTATCTGCGCCATACAGCGGTAGAATATCGACGAAACACGTGTGCATGAAATTTGTCCAGTACCTGTGCTGTTAGTATGGTACCACCTTACTCCAAACCCTCTTTCTCCTGTTCATTAATGATCGTGTAGATTGGTTGGACTGTGATAGTGCGATGTTTGCAGATGACATCAAAATCTGGTAAGTTATCCACGCTGTTGCTGACGAGATCGACTTCCAAGAAAATCTTTGTTGGTTGGACGAGTGGTCCCGCAGATGGTTACTGTCCATCAATTTGAACAAATGCACCATAATGCGTCTCGGAGGTCAGACCCCGAGTACGCGGAAATATCATCTGAACGGAATGCTACTCCGAAAATCAGAAACGCAAAAAGATCTTGGAGTCTGGTTTGCAGACAGCCTAAAGCCTTCTACACAATGTTGTAAGGCGGTTAAGGTCGCAAATTTAATGTTATACGCAATCAATCGGGAATTCGCAGTTTAAATAATAATACTAATAAAAATAATAGTATTCGATGCCAATTTACAGGCATTGTCGGGGAAGGTTAAACACTAATCCGGTCAGCAGTGGAGAAAAACTCCTGACACAAAAAAGTAAAAGTGAAGGTGACTGGGATTTTTCATGATTTGGAGGATTCAGGAGAAAAAAGTTTTTCATGAAGACTGGTTCGCCAAAATCTTCGGCACGTTTTTGAGGCCGCATCTCGAATACGCAATTCAGGCCTGAAGACCGTGGATGCAGCAGGATTGCAATCTGCTCGAAAGGGTGCAGAGAAAAGCAACAAAATTAATAAGAGGTGAAGGTACACTGCCATACGAGATCCGTCTAACCATCCTTAATCTCTATCCTCTGAGTTATAGGCGGTTACGCGGAGAGTTCATACAAACTGTCCGTAAAGTGCGTGGCTTGGACTGCGCCCTTCGGTGCGACAACTTTTTTCAACTCGCCACTACAAATAGCCTCCGAGGATATCCCCCCAAGCTACGTGCGCCCCAAGGTAAACTGGATGTGAGGATGTATTTTTTCTTCAACTGTGTCGTGGAAACGTGAAATAACCTACCCAAGACGATAGTTATGTCTCAATCTGTGGAGACATGTAAATGCCGGCTTGGCAGGCATATACTGCAGCAAAAACAGGACTATGGGATTTTTTAACCATAAAACCGGTGATCTATGTGAATTGATGTCTGAATTCACTAAATGCCATAATTTCTTCACATTTTTGCTTATTTTCCCGATTTTTTGCACAAATAGGGAGTTCAGAGTCGCAAGCCTACTTCTCTCAAATAGACTGACTGACTGACTGACGGACTGACTGAAGCATTTTGATGATGCCTCCATTACAAAGCGTACTCCTCTAGCTCTCTCAGTTAACGGGATAGCTGTTATTTCATGAAAGAAGAACAATAGGTTCTGTCACATCAATTTCCAAAGAAGTAGTCTTCAGCAGTCGCATCTTCTTCCTTGATGGGCCTGAATCCTAAATGCAGGGACCATTGGGGATTAATTATTGAAAGTGATAATGGTAATACACAAATAAAAACACTGAAACAAATGGGATGCTGGCATAGTCGTAATGAAAAAATTGAATGTGTCTCTTTTCACGGTACTTAATCTTACCTCTGCTTCGCAGTTTCCACCTCAGCACGTCCTATATTTAAAGGAAGCGAAGTTGAGCTTTTGAATTGTTTACGTCTGTGTCAGTTTTAAGGATGCACATGGAAAAATATCTCCCAACAAATGAATTACGGGGACCAAGTAATCCTCATTTACAATGATGGGAGCATTTGCCTGATAACGCTTGGATAAGTTCCTATACAGAGAAACCCCGTCTGCTTTTAAGTCCTAAAATGACCCTCACACGGACATCTGGGAAAACCAATTGCGTAATTTTATTTTATCCAGCAAGGCTGACGACAAAATCTGTCATGAAGGTTATTTTATTCTGGACTACATAGAATATTTGCGTTGTAAACTTCGGATAAATGCGAGCCCTGGGTTTAACGAAGGCAACGTTCTTATCTTCAAGCGGGTAGCCGTTTGAACATTATAGTATTTCCACGGAAATAAACGGATGCCGACAACGTTGCTGAACCGACGATTGGTAGTGAGAACAGGAAAAAACCAATGGGGCTGATTATGCTACCTAAAGAAAAGGGGATTGATGACACCGATTCAGAAACTTGATTGGGGAACTAGAGTGACGTCTTGTAGCGGCCGAAGACATCAAGGGTAGCACACAACCACATTGCAAAGTACCACAAAGAGATCCTAGCTTACATTGATCCGAATACGGTTGTTAGTAGTTTGCGATACTCATCCGTACATAAAGGAAAATGAAACGACCGGTGGACGAGAAGACAAAATGACATTAAATAGAATTGGGAAGGTGTATAATTATAGATAAAAGTACAAACAGGACGAGTTATAACCGTTGAGTAATCTGACTGGATGGAGAGGCGAGAACAGCATGCCAGCTAGTAAATCGGTGGGGAACGCAGCGCTGTGGGCAACTGCAGGGAAGGGCCGAGAGTGGTGCCGAGTAAAAAAACGGTGCGAGCGTCACGATACGATGCAGGCAAGGGGCCGGCGGAATTGAAAGGAAAGTGCACCGGTCATCTTCCCCAGCACGCGGTTACGCCATCTCCATTTTAGGTCCGCGCGCCCAAAAAGTGTCACAGGACTCAAAGAACCCTGCTCAGATCAAGGGACGTGACAGTCCGAAAGAATACGGTTAAAATCGTGAAAATGGTCGGTGCAAATAGGGGTGCGGATTGCGTGAATATGATGTGGCTTTTTAAATACCTGAGAATAGTCTATGAAAGAATCATAAACTAAAATATGCCTTGAAGAACATTTACAGACATCAGACCAATAACCGAAATCGGTTTATCGATATCTACAGAGGCTAATGAGTTAGAAATATCGGTTTCGTATGATCATTATCCTCCCGTCCGAGTAATATCGCTTGCTTTACCTGTAAATTTTCTGTATTTGCTCATATTATTCCGTTGTCTTTGCGGGATATTTAAAGGATACGTTGGGCTTTTGGTTGTTTTTAATTTGGGTTGGTCATTTGGTGGGTAGTTATTAGGGTTGCCTGTAATGGACATAAGTAGTTTTTCCTCACAAACCTACGGTTCCAGTGTTTCCGAACGTCACTTAAGTATAAAAGAGCTAGACGCCCCTAGGATTCTATGATCCTAACCACTATAGTGACAACACCTATTATCATGTAATATTCACTAGCACTTATTAATTTTATTTTTTCCGTACCCCACAAGAGATGCATCTCTATATAGCGCATGTGTTAATAATTTGACTCACCCGCTTTCGTCGGTTTCTCAACAAAATCGGTATCGAGGCGATATTCGTTAACCTGTCAAATTCGCTGAGAATATTCGCAGTCCGTATCTTGAAAAATTGATATCTACCCGAGATCAAGTAGATATACCCTTGCTAATAAAGTCGGTAAGGGTGGTGGTCTCATCTTTACCATGTATGACGTACCGTGGTGACGCTTGTGGGCGCATGATTTCGTCACCTTGATTTAACAGGCAGGGTAGATAAGAAGTAGTTAGTCTTTGTTCTTCTTATAAGGGTTCAAATTGTCGGCACATTTTGGGTCTCTAAATTTTTCTGGCGTGAAGCTAATAAGTACAGAACCATCCAGTAGCCTGGTCACGATGTAGGATTCTTCCCCTATCCCAAGTAACTTCCTTGACCGTTTAGGCTAGAAAACACTAGTTTAGCAGTCTATCTGAGAGAAATCTGCACGCAAAGATGGTTTCCTGACTCCAATTACACTACAGCTACTTTTTGTGCAGTTATACTCTACTTTGATCGCATTGTTGGCCCTCTCCTGTCATGTTCTGCAGTTTGTAACCAATCTTTACAATGCAGGTTTCTACAATTTCCTGTCGGACGGGGGATTTATCAGCGACTGGATGAGTAGTGGCTATCATATCGTATTTCTGCAAGTATATACCTATGCAGGACCTTAAGGTGGTCACTGCAGTTCCTAGGAGTAATCTGTAAATAGGAGATTCGGGACGGTGGTTAACGGAGTAATAGACGTCACTATCTTAAGACGGTAGGACGTAAGCACTAAAAATGCGCTGCAGAGGGCAGATAAGCACCGAGTTAGGCGGAACAAGCGGAAGCAGACAGAAAAGCTAACAAATGTGATAGCTAAAGCGTTGAAAAGTGGCGAGCATGCAGCAGCGGAGACTGTGGCCAATGTTCCGGCAGCATATTAGGCGACTACTTCGTTTCCTATGCATACATTCCCTTTTATTTCACAATGGCCAAAAACAAAGTGCATAGAAAATTGTCACGGAACCACCTCTAAATCAAGTTAATGCTCCTAAAATTTAAGTGTTATTTCCAATATCTTCTTTACTCCCCATTTCTCACATTTCTCGACTAATGGGCTTCTATTTCAGGTCAGTCATGCTTACTTGACGCTGGCTCAGCGAAGGGGGCCAGTCAAGTCTAAATTAAGAACACTTAAACAAACATGCTTAGGAAGATTTTTCCTCGGTTGCCAGGTAAGAATTCAAAGGCCTCTTCTACTTCATAGAGAATACACGACAACCACCGTCGAAAACTCTACAGGATGATGACCACGTAAGGTTTTCGTCACTTTTTTTCTCTCAGTTATTGTTACCTATTGAAGAAGCAAAGGTGTCTCGTAATCAGATACATACGTGTGGATTTCTAGACTTTATAACATGCGTCATTGGACAAAGTGACTGGGAGGCGTTGCAGTTTACGTACTGAAGGGTGAAAGGCATGAAGTCCAAGGTCGATCAGAGAAGGTGGAATCTTGCTCTATTGAGTGAGGAATGGTAGGGCTACATTCTATTGCCGTAACTGGCGTTTGCGCGTCCAAGACGAAAGGTAGGAGTTTACGACCGACGTTCTCACGTCTGAAACGCGAGGCGAAGAGGCATGAAGGAACTTCGGTCAGCGTTTTCAAGGATTTGATTGCGAATAGCGTGCTTTGTGGGTGGGCAAGCTAGTGGAACGTTGTTGTCATAAATGAGTGATTTGGGCGGCGGAAACGACCGATTGAATGCGAGCATAGGCCGTTGTATTGCGTCTTGTGACCACTTTTATGATAACTATGCTTGCCCCCGAAATGCCAGTCTTCAATTATTCTGATTTCCTGGACGAACCGAAATCCTCGGAATCTATACTCTACTGATAGAAACAAGACAGTTGGAAAACTTCTGCACAAGTACACTTCGCTTCCTAATATTTCGTCACGTTGAAGAAGTCAATATTTCCATGCCTTGCATTGTTTCGCAGGTGTCAGTTAACTGATAACCAAATGACCTCGCTTGTAATCTACTCAACCTCAACATACGTCGGAACTTCTAAACAATTGCCTGTGGGCTCTGAATATACTCTTAGGTGGCGAGCATTACTCAGGCGATTTTGCAGCACTGAATGGTTCGAAACCTGCTTGGGCGATCACTCAGCCACGGTGGAATGCTGCCTTTTGCCTGCGAATCCTGCTTACCTGTTTATGTCGTACGACAGATTAGTACGCCCACCGGTTTTCCGCAAGAGTTCCTCTAGATTCTTGCTTGATTTCTAGTCATTAGTGAGGTCGTCAAGGTCGCCGCCCTTCTCCTTTTGGCTTACGAATATTTGCAGCAATTTAGATATCGAAAATCCACTTAGGTAGACGTTCAGTTACAATTATGGAGTGCCGACGACTTCATCGAAGTGGAGTCTGCACGTACATTTTGAGCACGTACCTGAATTCTCGAAGCCCTCTTTTACCAATTTACCTTCAGTATCCTGCGAATACTTTTTAGTTGGCAACAATTCAGAATTTTCATTGGATTTTAATGAACCACATGTCTCAGCCCCACAGAGGGTCGCTACCAGGACCACAGCCCGGTATTTATCAGTCTGCTTTTAAGGAAAATGCCCGACGATTGGAAAATCATCTAAGGTATTAGGGCTTGAAGTCCGTCATCGACGTTTATATTCCTCTAGATGATGGATTCCAAGTAAGTGGATTGGTTTACAACTGTGAGTCGGTTACGATTAACACAATGGATCCCCTATATTGGACAAATAACTTCGCGTGGCACACAGCAACCATGTGCCTACTTATGGCTGCGTGCTTTCGGAGATTTACTGTCACCGGCGAGGAGCGAGCAATGCGTTTTAGCAGTGCCGGTTTTGGGTCGGCCGGTGCATGACAAATGTTAAAATTTCCCATCTATCCGATATCTAATATTTGTTTTTTTGACTGACCCACCAGCATTCCGGAGAACATGAGGCTGAGGGAGGTTAGAACGAGTGAGCAACTCTAACTCCCGCATTTGTCACTGAGGGCTCTAAAGTGGACCAGATATAAGTTGCACGCGCTATTATGCCTTATTGTAGTTACTTGACTATCTACATAACTTCTCTGGACGTCTGCATTCCATTATTTTCCATGGTTCACGTTATTACACGGTGTCGGATATCTACGAGATTTTAAAAAAAACTTGTGGTAAACGCTATAATGCCACTTTATAGTTTCCTGGCAATTTACATAATTCTTCAGGAGAGGACACGAACTATCGGGGTCGATCCTGAGATTTTTGTGAACATGTGGGTCGAATTCAATCAACTTCTGCAGAATAGTCGTGCAGTACCCTCATCGATGAGCAAACAGGGCGTGATAGTTCACCCACCTGTGCCACTACTGTGACTAGTTAACTTGTCATGAGAAGACGACGTACCAGATCGATACAATGTCGGACACGAGGTAATTAGCTCTGTGTCCAGCGACTGGTTGTTCATCGGACCCGAGAATATGGCAGTCTCGCAGCTAGACTTTGCAGAAGGCCACCTCACTAGTCGCCAATAGTTGGCTTTGCCTCAAACTGCCAATTAGCAGACTGGGTGGACTTTCAGTTACAACCTGCTGTTGCTACTACTACTACTACTACTACTACTACTACTACTACTACTACTACTGCTACTGAAATATACTTGAGGGGCTTCCAGCAAAATTCTTCATTACAGCCATCTGCGTTTCGCTACTTTTAAGGATTCATCCGTTGAGCCTGGGGTAGAGGCAGAAAAAGTCTCCTTTATTTCTTTGCAAAGTCCTGACCTCCCGCCAGCATCACCTCCACCAATCAGTGGACAAACCTATCAAACGGTATTAATTCCGGATCGTTTTGGGCAGAAGAACTATTGGATGCCTGACGGTCATTGCAAAACTTGCTTCGAGTGTAATGCGAAATTTGGAATCTTCCGCCGGCGTCACCACTGCCGCTTTTGCGGACGCATCTTCTGCTTCCAGTGTAGTAATCATGTAAGTTTGCTGTCACATACCAACCATTTTGGCTGTTTTGATTTAAAATTTCGCTGTTTGTACTGGCCCACTACATCCGAATTTTAATTTTCGAACATTTTTACTCACTCACTCACTCACTCACTCACTCACTCACTCACTCACTCACTCACTCACTCACTCACTCACTCACTCACTCTCACTCATCATCATCATCATCATCATCATCATCATCATCATCATCATCATCATCATCATCATCATCATCATCATCATCATCATCATCATCATCATCATCACCACCACCGCCAACTTTAACGTTCAGCTCAAGTGCATTCTCTCCTTTCCAGTATTTGAATGCCATTCCAGTAGCAAATTCGCCCACGCTTTTGTAAGCTTTCCGCTAGGTCCCGATAAGTAGGTGCTATTCTGTGTAATACTTCGTGAGTGCTGTTTCTTGCCTAACCACCATCGTCCATTAATCTACTTCACAACATTTACCAAACGATTCCTAGGTGAAGTTCCAAGGAGATTTCGACGGAGACAGTGAAGTAAGCATAGTCGGAAACTGTTTTAAGAACACATTGGAAATCGCGGCAAAATATACTCGTACGGCCACGGGTCCGAATAAAGCTGTGCCAGGCCTTCTCTGCGAAGAAGGGGATTACATGCCACGGCGCAAGACCTTCTCTGTTCTTGCTCATTGGACACACTTGGACATTTGGACACATTTGGACATTCCTGTCCACAGTCCTGCACGCCGTCACAGGCTGTGCATTATAGCCATTATTTATGGGCAGTTTTCTCCATGATGTCATTCTCCCCCATCTACAAACAGTTAGCAAACGCCCCTATAGAGAGAACTTTTTCATCACGTCGTTTATTTTGTTTCTTCTAGCTCCTCGATGGCCTTAGCATCGGTCAACCAGGCCCACAGAGGGCCTGCGTATTCTGTGCTACAAGCCGAGCTTTGTCATCGGAAAGTCGAAGTTTTGAGATACCCAATCGTTCCTTCAGTAGCAACTTCTCTCCTCAGTTCAATGTGGACAATCCTTCCAGAGCAAGTTCACCACTACAGAGCACGAAGGGAGCTCTGACAAATTTTACTGGGCCCCGACTCTTCCCTGTTGATTCGGTAAACGACCCATTGCTGCCACAGTCGTCGCGATCTCAGCCGCTCGGCGAGAAATATCAGTCAGCACACCAACTGACCTTCAACCTACCGAGTCTAACCGGCGGGGAGCGCTGCAAAAGGGAGATAGAGTTGAGTCGACCGTCGGCCTCCCAATGGCACTTGTCTGGTCGGTTTGCGTCTACGTCGACCGCTACTGCCAACGTCATTGCTGTACACACTTGGCATCCTGTTAGGCCACAGCAGCGTGCGGATATTACCAAACTATTCCCGAATCAAGAGGAGGGGAACGCCTCTAATAAGTTGCATTTTAACCCTCTCCAGAGACCGGATTTAGGGTCAATGTCTGTCGGCTTTAGCCGCGTCCACCAGAAACAATTACAGCCACAGCAGTCTGCCACGCGTCCCAATACTTCGATTGATTTACAAACCTTCCTCACTCTATGGCTAAAAATGTCCGGCTGTTCATCTGCTCAGGACCTGGGCACACCAACACTCACTAATTCAGTCGCGTACATGGCTGCGCAACCTCCGCGGCCGCAGCTGCCTTCATCGCCCGCCGGTAGCTTCCTCTCGCGTCTTCCCCTGTTCTTTAAGCTTTCTCAATCTTCCCATGTGACGGGGTCAGCAACGGCAACCTCCAAACAAGAGGCAGAATATGCACGCAGCTTGGCACCTCTTCCTCTTAGGACGGTCCGTGTCGGATCCACCAGGTGTGCTTTTGGATCCGATATTGTGACCTGGCTACTGGAGAATTCTGACGGCTCTTTATCATCCAGGTAGTTATCAGTGTATTCTGTACTTCCACTGGCACCCTGTCCCCCTTCCTGATACCCGTATAGCATGTTGGGGACCATATTTATTAATCACTTTTGACAACACGAACCAAAGGCGTTTTGACAAAAATATTCCTTTCGGATGAATTAGTCTGTCCAACATCCGTCTGATAAGTAGTCTCTTAATGGTGCTGCGTCTGATGTGACTTCTTTCGCAGCCCAAGTATACAAATCTTATCTTGGTTTTCTATGCTTCACCAACTCTTCGGGGCCTGAGGCTGTCATAACAGCCTCACGTTTACGTCTCTATTGCTGTCGACAACTACTGTCGTAACTCAACATAAGTAAGTTAGACAAACAGTTGCATGGAGGCCAAATCACAGCTGTGAGGGAACTTCAGAGCACTAAAACATATGCGTATATTTGTTGGCTAGTAGCTGGTGGAGACTATCTTACATTTAGCGTAAGACCCTGCATGAAGTTCTGCCGCTTGTTTCCTTTCAGGGAGGAAGCCATTGCGCTTTGTCAGGCATACACACGAGCCTCTTTTCTCATCCCACGACCTCCTGCTGTGACGGGCACATTCGAGGACAACTCCACCCTCTTTGAGATAAAGGAAGTGGGTACCTACAACCTGTGTGTGGATCTCGGCATTATACATGAATGATCCTTTTATCTGGCTTTTGTTGCTTCACTCTTCACGCTCGTTTTAGAGCTTTAGCCTACCGTCTGATATATTATCTAGTAGATACCAATAAGGTGTTCTAAACCCTCAAAGAACCATCGAATATGGGTAGAAATCAGTTCGTGCTAGAGGTCTACCGGCAATCCATTCCCACAGACTTAAAACAGGCATACACTACAGAATTTGCCGGTACCAACAAATTTCGTGACAGCTTATCAACTGTAATCTTTTGCCGCATAACATGGATAACGAATAAGAAGCCTACAGAGGCATAGGCTCAAATGAGTACTCAAAATAATATTTTGGGGTCAACGGAGTGGCCGCTACCTAGGTGTGTCGTGATAAAAGAACGAGAGGTTTTATTTTCCTGCCCTAAAAGCCATTCCAGCAGGTGCACAACTGACCTGGCAGTTTTTAGAGTCCTTTCTATGATCTTTCGAATCGCCTTCATCTGATAATTACCCGTTGATCCTCATTAATTAACTGCGAGGACTGCAGCCAAGTTAATCCCTTCCATTGTGATCGGGAATATGCAGAGTCACGCAGAAGTGGCACTTCGCCGGCTTGTTGCCCTGGCGCTTTAATCCGCAGCCCTCACAGGCAGTCACATAACGAAAATCAAACCGGTAATGTTGTTGCTATACCGACAAAGGCAAACGGAATCGACTAGCTACTTCTGGTTGGTGCTTCAAGTGGCTGAGCGTTTAACTCGAATTTGCAATGACCCGGACGCCAGTCCGGACAAAGGGTTTGATTTTGGCGGGCTGACGACGGCGCACAAGGAAGAACAAACAAGTACAGTCATTTTCGCTTTTCTCGGTATTTCCATCTCGTTAGTTTGCTTATCGCAGTGCCATTTCCGGCAGAAGGTGCAGACTGGCGCTCCGAGGTACAGTGCGTGACCGATCTCATGAAATGTTGGCCGAAATTCTTAAATGCGTTTTCGACTAGGAAGGATTTATAAGGTGACGTTGTAATAATAATTACCACGTAGCATAATAGCATATTAGTTCAGACCCGCCAAGATGTCGGCTTTTGAATGCACTTATTTTTGACCTCCTACAGAAAGCACACTTGGTAAAAAATGACTACCTAAGTAGCATGCATTTTCCCCATTGATTTTGGATGGTCCTATAAATTCAAATATATTTTATAGAAAATACGCACAAAAATGCTTTCTTTTACTTGTTTGGTACAAAACCACATTGTCTTTATATTTTATGCCCTTGGAAAGGTCATCTTTCGGTTTTAAAAAACTTTCTAATTGTAAAGCTTTTAAGACCGTGCGATGTTCATATGCACAACATGGCACGTGTCCGTTTACCAATTTTCTTATTGAAGTGTACAACGTAGCCCGTATCCATTGCAAAATTTTATGAACTCTATAAAGTATCTTCTGAAAGATATAGAGTAATATATACTTTTCCTTACCCCGAACGCATGCAGCTTGTAGACCGAAATCGCTAAACGCGAATGCAACGACTGGTCCGACTCAAATTATTCGAGAATTTGGAAACTTTTTAAAAACCTAAATATACAATTTTTCGGATATAAAATACGAAGAAAATGTGATTTCCTACCAAACAAGTAAAAGACAGCATATTTTCGGGCATGTTTTCTATAAAATATGTTTGAATTTATATGACCGTCGAAAATCAATGTGAAAAATGACTGCTACTTAAGTAGTAACTTTTTACGAAGTACGGTTTCTGCGGGAGATCAGAAAGGAGTGCGCTTAAAAGCCGACATCCTGGCGAGTCCGAAATAGCATAGGATTATGTTACATGATAATTAGTATTACAGTGCCACCTTATTAATCCTTCCTAGTCGAAAACGCATTTCAGAATTTCGGCCAACATTTCATGACATCGGCCACGCACTGCAAGTCTGAACGAGCATTTTCCTTCCGTTAATCGGATCTGTGAAGCGTCACTTCTACGCGACCTAGGACTATTTTTTAATAGGGGAGGGGGGGAGAGGGAGCTTGCACCTCGAGAAACATCTTTAGGTAGGCGCCAGTGACTTTTGGCCTTTAGCTTCATCGGTCCTACCATGGGGCACTTGACACAGTATCTAACTTTCCAGGTTGGTGCATTTAGCATGCGTATGCCGTGACCATTCCCGGGCTTATTACTGTGTGTTTGATACGAAAGTCGGCGATGCGAATCCATCTGAGGCGAAGGCTTTTTTAAGCGACTTGAACTTATCAGTTTGCATCCTTTGTGACATATATGCTGTCTATTAAATCCTCTCGTGTCTTACCCTGCATAGAAAATGTTTGTTCCGCTTCCTAGAGGTTGCAATGTGAGTTCTTTTCCAAAAAACAATTGACGAAGCCATTTGTGGGCATAGGTTTGAGTAGTCAATTATTTGCGCTTTCATGTGCTTCTTGCGACACACATATTTTTATAGGACGACATGAAAGGTTCGCATGAAGTTTGTGGTATTTTCATTCATCAGACGATGAATTTCTTGTCTCTGCAGAAAGAATGTACGACGGAATATTAATCCTAGCCACACATTCCTATGACAATTCGCTGCCATATTCTTTTAGCAAAGTGTTTCAGACAATCATCCTTTTTTCGCATAGCTGGATGATGATAGTCCTCGGTCAGGAACAATGGTTGCTCATCGCTTGTCGTCACCCGAATTCGAGGGCGTCACATCCCCCTCAATTTGCGAGTCTTTATCCCCTGTCCGCGCCCTATCAACCCCACTTGAACCTGCTTGGTTGGTGGGAATTAACCTCCTTCGCGGGCCCTCTAATTCGCAACCTTTAAAAGGGGAGTTCTTGTCTGACATCAAATCCACTTCCCCCGGCCAAAGTTGTCCGTCACAATCAATCGTTTTGGAAGAAACCGCATCAGCGACGGGTGGGTTCGAACTCCAGTTAACTCTTCATTGCCCACCTTTGACATTTTTTGATAGTCTTTTCCTTACTTTCAAGGCGTTACGCCCACTTCACAGGTTAAAGGAATCGTCACGATGTCCCCGGAATCTCAGGGCCATAAAAACGCATCGAGTCAAACTCTAGCTGCCCAGGAAAACGAACTTCAGTACGTTGCGTCCCCCGGATCAAAAGACACTTCCGGTCCCTTTTTGTTGCTGTTTCCTTTTTCGTATTTGACAATGCCGAGTCTCGTTTATTTGTCTATATCAGACGAATATCTCTCAAGTAGTGGTTACCTTCATTACGGACTGTGAGTCCCCTTCTGCAGCAAACCGAAAGCAGAATGGGTTGCAGCCCCACGTCTCCCATTTCGGTTTCTACCATCAGCTCTCAACCCCTGCTTATTTTCGTAAACGTGGGGCGGCTAACGTGGCTTGTAACTTAGGTTGTAAGGACTTTAAGTGAGGTTCTAAGTTGATTCGGATGCTAACGCCTGTGGGTGTGATTATATTCATTCCACTGATAAGGGGCAAGCTACTGCTAGGGGGGACGCCGATGATTGGGCAACATTTGCCAACCCTTGATGCGACTGATGACAACGGCAATAGTGGCAATGATTGGTCATAAACCATATAGACTTGAGTCTTCATTGTAAGCCTGCATGCCCTAACCTTGCTGCTGGTGGCCATCGACAATCTCTCTGGGCGATCATCGTGTAGTTACTATTTCTGCATTTTTTCCGGATAGCACACGGGAATAGGCACCCCATCCCTGTATTACATGTGACCCCGAGCTAAATCCCAAGGGGGGGGGTGGGGGGCAAGGATAAGGAATAAAACTCTGGAATGGTTACCACCTCCGCCGAAATCTATCGAAAGGCCACCTGTCATACGGATGGCGGGTATCTATTCACGTATCCAACCTTTCCGTTTTGACTTTGTCTCCAGTCAGGCCAGTGTTTCACCCTTTCGCACCTACTGCCATTTTTGGACCGCCGTTTCTTATCCAACTTACACTTAAGGACTATACTTCATGAGCACATAATGGAGCTTGTCCGTCAGGATGTCCTCGACTGTCAACTATCCAACGAATGGGTGTCCACCATCTATCGCCTTGCGCATATCCTGAGCTCACAGTTTGAACTGGACCTTCGCCCGGTGGTTACTAAAAACCTACAGAACCGAAAAAATGCACTGCCTGGCACGACTGCCCATTTGCCACTCATTGAAGACCCCGCACTCTTTGAGTTCTACCAGAACAAATACACCGCCATGAATATTCTGCGCTATATTCAAATCAAGAAGGTGGGTGTTTTATACTGACATTCTTACCGAAGTTTCAATCGCCTAAAAGATCTGCATACCCTAAGTGTCCAGTTTTAAACACATTTGAAGTTCCAATCACGTCTCTT
The DNA here is from genome assembly GCA_902702965.1 of Spirometra erinaceieuropaei. Classification (NCBI taxonomy): domain Eukaryota; kingdom Metazoa; phylum Platyhelminthes; class Cestoda; order Diphyllobothriidea; family Diphyllobothriidae; genus Spirometra; species Spirometra erinaceieuropaei. Next base: position 48,881 of record CACRXP010000253.1, read on the forward strand.
AATTTGTTGTACATTCTCTTCGTCGTATTTGAATAATTTCCCACAAGTTGAGCAACGACGGTAGTATCTTATAATTGGCCCTATACCAATAAGTTAAATGTAGCACCTAATGTTTGACTGTTAGAGTCTGTAGCTGTTTAATTTCCTTAGAAATTAACTGCGAACTTGGAGTAGATCAGTATATTTCAGGTCTAGAGGCTCAGACCTAAGTTTTTATGTATGAATGTTGGGGCCGAAGTCCATCAGCCACAGCGGATAACCGCGTAATATTCATTAACTGCCGACAGGCAGCTAGTAGTATACTTTAGGGTAAGGTAATTCCATACTAACAGTACAGGTACTAGCCAGAAGACCATACACGCGTGTTTCTTCGATATTCTGCCACTGCCTGACACAGCTGCAGGGGGTTCGGCTCGTCAGTGGGTCCCGCAGCATTCCCCGTCTGCTTTCTGGTATAGTCTGTCTGTTCTGTCTCGATGAGCAAGGCAGTGTTTCGAAATCTTTACTAAGCAGACTATTTATGCCGTATTTAATAATTTGGAAGAAGTGTGGTCGCGCACCATATCGATTGACCGAACGCTTGAATGTTTAGTTAATTTATCGTCCAGTGATCGCCTACCCTTTGCGAAACGAATGTTGGCTTGCTAAAGTGCGTAGGCATTGACGGATAAAATTACAGGACCTACTTATAGTTCTAAGGGTCTCAGGCATCCTTGGCCATCCTAGTAACGTTACGCCATCAACAACCGTTGGTATTCGTTGCCGTTGCTACTATTGTCATCAACAACAGTAATTTAATTTTCTCAAGACAACTCCAAACCTTAAAGCCATCTTTCGTCCCAAATGTTTATTTCCATTCCCTATACATCCTTCGATTTAGTGATTGTCATGTCCCACTCGCTCGTGTTTCAAAAAGTTCAATTTTTATATAGTCTTCCGTGCCTTCATTAGTATTTTGTTTTTCCAGTGTCTACACGTAACTTTTGTCCACCACTTCTGATCTGCCTCCGTCGAAGTGGCTGTGCCTGCAGCATGGGTCTGTCCTTCTCAGCTGCATGCACAGGTTGGCTCATCAGTCGCCTCATCATTTAAAAATAGACCGCCTCCGTATTTGTTAATTTTCGTACATGTTTTTCATCGTATAGACTGCAGAAATTGATTTTCTTTCAAGTGTGTTAAAGAGACAGTGTTTCTTTTCCCATTTCGACGCTGTTTGCGGTATTTTCAATTGCAAATCTTAACGCGTGAATCTTTTCCAAACAACGTCCCTTTGATGGAAAGTTCCAGGCTGTTTGCCTTACACCCGAAAGAAAAGGTCTGCACGGACGCGGAGGCCAGTTGAAACCCGAGCTCTGCGAAAAGTATGTGCTCTTCAAAAACCTGCCATAGTAGATGTCTTCCGACTTTGAACAGCTTTTGAATTCGGGGTAGGACACGGGATTAGGAACCCCCCCCCTCCACGTAGTGCAGATGGACGCCCCAAATTACAGGGAGATTGGGGTTAAGACAAGTACACGGAATAGGTGCCCTTTCTGGAGTTTTGGTCAAGGCCATCTGTATTACAGGGGAGTTCCTATTCTCGTGTCTTACCCAGAGAAATGCCAAAATGTGCAGGAGTCATCAAATCACCATGCAAATCTGAATTCGCATTGAACAGTTTGGCAGCTGCTAATAATCCAGTGGCCCTATTTCACATACCAAGTTGCACCTTGCAGGAATACCTGTACAACTGTGTTTGCATGCGCTGCAACCAATTTCATGAGATTCCGGGTCCGCGAAGACGTTTTTTTAGTAGAAATCCCTGGTTCTTCACGAATGCTTTGCGGCATGCCTTCAGTATTTTCTGGCATACGCACCGAATGGGATCTTCTAATTCGTGGCAAATCACTAGCAGATCTCTGTTGCTGGAGGCGTTGAAGCCCGTCATATATTGCTAATTTCGTTGACGGACTCGTGACATTGCAATAATACATTTGTGCGCTCCGCATTAGGATGACGGAGCGATGATCTTCGATGGTTTTTACGTGCTGCTCTGTCGCGAATTTTTCCACTATTTCTGAAGAATGAATTATTACACTCAGAGTCAAGATTAGAAGGCGTCATGACGTAAAAGTTGGTTCGTCTGTGAATGTAAAAGCGACTTATACCTGCCTGTCTCATGAGAAGAATTGCTTTATGTATCAGGACATTTCTTTGGCGTATCCGCAGGATCTATGCAACGTCTTATCTCCTATGCCTTACAGGTTATTCAAACTGCTGAAGAACCGTGCGAGATTCTGGGTGGAGTAGCTTTTACTGGGCAAGCTATTCATAAGTTTCTCCCGACAGAGTTGCACCAGCCTCGAGTACTAATAATTGCCTCTTCCATCTCTTACGAGCGCAATCTCTTCCGCATGACTTCGCTGGAATCTCACAGTATGCAGGTATTGTTTGTTCCAGCACACCTTTTAGTACTGGTATCTGTGCATGGGACGTCCCTGTGTTTACGTGCATTTTCGCCTCTCCCTCCTCTCTTTTAAATCAACCCAATTTTTTTATACATTTTACCTTGTAACCGTTATATGACCTGGCTTCCTTATTGTCCGACCGTTATAGGAGGAAGAATATCTGATCAACTGTGTGGGCAGAATCCTAGCATTCCGACCGACACTTCTATTTGTTGAGGGGTTTGTTTCAAACACTGCTCTGGGCATGTTTATCAAGGCGGGCATATGCCTGTTTTGCAACATCAAACGGGTGAGTTTTATTCCAAGGCACTTCCACCGCCGTTATACTTTTGCTGGATGTGTTCTTCTCCCGTTTGGCCATTACGTTTTCTTTTTTGCTGTAGCATGTTTTAGAGCGCGTCTCTCGAGCCACCGGAGCACCAATTGTAGCTTCCATTGACACCCTACTGAGTGGCTCTTTTGACTGCGGCCCTGAGGCGACGAGCCCGATTGGACACTGTCAGTGGTACAAGCTGATAACTGTACCACAGCCCAACGGTTAGCTACCACCTACTTGCACATATTAATCTGCATAATTCTACAGATTCGTTTGGTTTCAACTCAGTCACTGAAGTTTTAACCCACGGCAATTGTTTTATACAATACACTCTGTAGGCACAATGAAACCTCTGACACTTCTGGGCACAAAACCAGCAAGGATGCTAACAGACGCAGTTGTCCGTGAGAACTCGCGAGTTCGCTGGTTTTGTTCTCGTCCTGATGTCTACCTGCCTCCTGAGCAAACAGATCCCGAACAAAAAGATTCCCGTTTGCCGGCCTATAGCGTAATTCTCAGGGGCAAAGACCTGGCCACTCTCAAAATAGTCAAGCGCTGTCTAAAATTCGCTCTTCTTGCATTTTATAATGGCCAACTCGAACTGGCTTTTATGCACGATGCCGGAATTCTGCCTTCTTCCTTAGCGTCATCATTGCGATACCAGGTACTTACTTTCGTTTGCTCTTACCATGGTAACGAGTCTGAGCCCTACATACCAAACGTTTCGTCATCTGTAAAACATATTTCTCCTTTCAGCACACTGTTCAACTACCCAGAGACCTTGAGGACTGCCCCTCGAGTATGGCCTTCCACATGTCAAGGCGCGTCTTCACCTTCTCCGCATTTACGCTCACATGCCTGCCATTTTTGGCTGGACCCTCAGGTCGGAGTGCACCCCTCTGGGACTTCTACTCCTACCTTGTTGACTGGCCAGCGGGCAGGCGGTTGAATGACGTTCTCAAGCAGAAAGCCCTCGTAGTTAGGGCCCGGCTATACGCACTCCGGAAGCGATCCTCAGTGCACACCCTACCCACTGTGAAATCTGGTGCCGACACTGATGGCCAACTTCCTGCCTTCTGCCACCTGAACCTGGAGCCGAATTTACCACCCAGTTTGCGCCTTCTCCGCTCCAGGGGCGGGAGTGGTGCTTCTGAGCTGCCGCCTTCTGAGTGTGGCGATGCTGTTAGTGCAGAAACCGCTCCTGCTAGGGACCCGACGCTTGCCTCCCTCTCTAAGCGAGACGCGCACGCATTCTCCGCTGCACGCGCTACTGCCTTTCTGCGTTGTGGAGGCGGATCCAACTGCCGAGTCTCGGGAGTCTTCAAAAGAACCTGGTCCGGTGTGGGACAGTGGGTCTTTCAGAGTCGTGTCGGAACCTCTCCATCCACTAACGCGCATTTTCAGATTGTTCAACCTATTCAGAAGGTATACTAGCCCGTTTACCTCGCTCCTAATTTTTATATAACACACCTCTCGCTAAAACTTGCATCCATTCTACCCGGTGTGTTCTTTTTGGCGATATCAACTAACTAACGCTAATTGAAGTGACCGTGCCAAGGTGCAGTTTGGGCGGAGTTTTTTCAAGTCTTCGACTCGACATGTTGCGCCTAGAGGAGTTCTTCAAGGTGTTTTTTTAGCGGCTAATTTGACCTTGTCGGCGAGTACATGTCACGACATCTGCATAGAAGAGTTGTTTTGGTAAGCGACCGTCGTCCAGCCCCACGAGGTGGTCGCCCCATCGTAGTTGCAGTTGCCTCAGCATAGCGTGGATGCTGAGGGTTCCAGTCTGTTCCAAAACTTCCACGTCTGGGATCCTGTCCTGCCAGCTCAGCTTTGGTATTCGTCAGTCCTGTGGGCGGTGCGGATTCCGGGGCGCTCACCCCTGTGGGCGTCCATCAGCATGAAAAAAAACATAAAGTGAGTTCCCAGCCTTGCTTCACTCCGTGGATTATTGCAAATGCCTCAGAGACGGTCCCGTTGCCCGTGACGCGCGCCATCACCCCGTCGTGGAGCTGACGCATTACGTCGGCGAGTCACTCAGGATAGCCGAATGTATGCATAATTTCCTACAGTCCCTCGCGGTTCACTGTGTCGAAGGCTTTCGTCAGATCCACGAAGGTAGAGGTGGGTCTGCATCTCCTGGCATTTCTCTTGCAGCTGGTGGACGGTGAAAACCATGCTGGCGGTTCCACGGGGACGGCGGAAACCACACTGGCTTTCCAGGAGAAGCCCTTGTTCGAGATCGCTATTGAGACGGTTAGGGAGGATGCAGGCGAAGATCTTTCCGGCGATGTTGAGCAGCGAGATTCCTCTGTGGTTATCACGTAGTTGCTGGTTCCCTTTCGGTCTGCGGAGATGGACGATTGTCGCGTCCTTGAAATTCCGAGGAACTTGTCGACGGCACCACATCTTCTGGAAGAGCGTTGTGACCTAATTCATGGGCTGGGGGCCGCCGTGCTCGTAGAATTCGCCCGCACTCGTGTTAGATTCCGGTGCTTACCCGCTGGACGGTTAGTGTACGGCACAAATTGTTTCTGCGAGAGAAGACGACAGATCCAGGTCGTCATTAGTCTCTACGCGGGGCAGCTGGTCGATGGCGTCGTCGGAGATTGTACAGTGCGTGACCGATCTCATGAAATGTTGGTCAAAATTCTAAAATGCGTTTTCAATTAGGAAGGATTAATTAAGTACGGTTGTAATACTGATTATTTTACGACATAATCCTATAATATTTCGGACTCGGTAGGACATTAGCTTTTGAATGCACTGCTTTTAAATCTCCTGTAAAAACCGTACTCGGTACAAATTACTACTTAAGCAACATGCATTTTTCACACTGGTTTTCGATGATCTTGCAAATTTAAATATATTTTATAGAAAACACGTAGAAAAATATGCTTTCTTGCAGTCGTTTGATAGAGAATCGGGCCATTTTCATTTTTTATACTCAAAGAAGAACTAAAATTAGGTTTTAAAAAAGTTTGCTAGGTAACAATCGGGAGATGGCACCCAAAAAAATCCGCCTAACCAAAGCAATCTGTCTTACGGGACAGGTGGTGATAGGGGTTTTATGGGTGATGGCTGGTCGGGATGTGCGATATTAGCTGACAGAAAGCCTTATTTGAACAGGTGAATGATCGAAGTTGGTCCGCTCTCCGTTCCGATATTACAAAATGGGTCACCAAAGGCAGTATAGTGGTAACGGACGAGTGGAAGGCGCATAATCGTCTTCCCTCAGAAGGTTATCTACATTTCGCTGTTAACCACTCAAAGAACTTAAAGGACCATACCATCGGACGGCACACCAATGCCATTGAGGCATACTGGAGTAGACTGAAAAGGAAACTCCACGAGGGAGGCCCCGTATGTGGTCGAGCTGTGTGGGCTTACATAGACGAAGTAAAGTATCGTCTTGGGTTTGGCCTCAATGCCATGTCTTTGACAGATGTCTGGGAACTGTTCCTGTCCCATGTTGTGCAGACTTATCCTATTTAAAAGTGATTTTGTTTTGTAATAAACAGCCATAATGCGAATGTATGCCGTATATTCAGATGTACGGTGTGTAACGATGCGGAAGGTTGGGTAACAGCGACTATCGTCCATGCAACCTCCTGCGATGTTCGTTCGGCCAGCCCATGTTAGGTCGTCGCGGAAGGTCCAAGTAGTGCTCGAAAGTAGGCCTGTAACCGCTGATACAGCCTGAAGGCGCTTGAGTTCACTGTTAAAGGTATTATTTCCAGGTAACGGATTTTTTTGGGTGCCATCTCCCGATTGTTACCGTTTTCTAATTCGCGAATAATTTGGACCTTAACCGGCCGTTGCATTATCGCCTAGTCATTTCAGTCTACAAGGTGCATGAGTTCGGCGTAAAGGAAATCTCATATTCTTCTATGTTTTTAAAAAGATACCATATTAAGTCCATTAAATTTTGCAATGGATGTGGACCATGTTGTTCATTTCACGAGGAGCAGTGGTAAACGGAGATGCACAATGCTGTATGAATGGACATTACACGGTCTAAAAAATTTCATAATTAAAGACTTTTAAAACCCTATTATAATCCTTCTTCGAGTATAAAATATGAAAATGGCCCGATTCTCTATCAAACGACTGCAAGAAAGCATATTTTTCTACGTGTTTTCTATAAAATATATTTAAATTTGCAAGATCATCGAAAACCAGTGTGAAAAATGCATGTTGCTTAAGTAGTAATTTGTACCGAGTACGGTTTTTACAGGAGATTTAAAAGCAGTGCATTCAAAAGCTAATATCCTACCGAGTCCGAAATATTATAGGATTATGTCGTAAAATAATCAGTATTACAACCGTACTTAATTAATCCTTCCTAATTGAAAACGCATTTAAGCATTTTGACCAACATTTCATGAGATCGGTCACGCACCGTAGAGGGGCGGTTGAGGACGCTTCTGAAGTGCTCGGCCCAGCTCCCCAGAATCTATGGTTTCTCCGTCAGAAGCATTGTTCTATCGGGGCAGAGAAGTGGCGCGGTCGGCTTATCTCTAGATTTCCACGGTCGTGCAGATCACCCAAGCGTCCTGCCACTCTCTCAGTTGGTGATGTACTATGCTATAATACCCAAAGAAGGCCGCCTTGTTTGTCGCAGTCCGAGAATTTATGCAGGCTTTGTGCAGCCAGTGCTTTTCGGCGAACATAATGCTGATGTCGGCGTCGTTGTCGAACCAATCCTGTTGTTGGCGATGTGCGCGACCGAGGACGTCTAAAGCAGTCAAGTGGATAGCATTCTGCAGCTGGCACCACCGAGTTTCCATGGTAGCGTCGTCCGGGGCCCGGCAGTACTTTCCACAAAATCCCATGCATACCTGGCGTAATTATCGGATACAGTAATGACAACAAAAAGGTCTGCCGCCAGGACGGGAGTTCCTCTGCCCATTTTGAGAAACCGAAATCAGTCAGAGAGGGCGGATGCCAGTTCGCCTGTGAAAGCAGCCTTCATGATTGGGAAGCATATTTACATTGGATCTATACTATGTCCTCACAATAGGTCATAACCACGTGCGCCGGCGTTCTTCAGATCATAAATGATTAACCGCCGCAAATACCGGAAACTTATTTAATGGTCGTGCAGGCGACTCGGAGAGTGAAGACGTCACAGGTATAGAAAACACCGATGAAACTGCACGGTTATGCACATGTAAGGCGTAAACCCGCACGAGAATTTTGTGGTCGACTGTTAATCCTAATGGTGTATTTAATAATCCTAATCTAATCCTAATCCGTTTTAAATTTTACAATAAGAAATGATTGCAAAGCCGGAGTTTAGTTGTCACCGATGCTAGACTAGGGACCGGGCACCAAAGGGTCCAAGAAAAAATTTGCGGCTGGTGTAAAATATTCCTTTCGAAAAGAGGTGCATTGGCGGATATAGCTACTTCCTCTGACCATTCCAATACCGTGGGGCATACGATTCACATCGTCGCTCACGATGGTCGAACTGTCACTTGCATATTTTAGAACCTCATACGTGTTTTCACTTTTTCCTAAAGTTCCCCAACTATTTACTGCGTACGTTTCCTGAGGCAAATTAGCATATGACTGCATGTCCCTGTGAATTAACTGACTGGCGCTAGTAAAATATCCGCATGTAGGGGGAAGACGCTTACCCACCAGGTTGTACGACGTGCCCGTCCCGTTGTGGCTTGGGTTCAGTCTAGATCCTTTGTGGGCATTCGCAAAGCGACTAGTAATTTATGCAGGTAGGGGGCCATTGACGATGACAAGGGAGGCCGAGGTGGCCGTTTTCGGCCTATTAGCCGCTGTCAGCCGGTGATACCTAGCCGTAGGTTTACGGAACCTGAGATTCAGATCCGCGTTCCTCGGTGGGTTCAAATTTATGCACTCAGTGAACATCAGTGGAATGGGGTGCGTATACATGTACTCGTACTTGGTGCGGCTGTGATCATGTCTGTTCCAACCGGCCTGATGTCACGTAGCGATTTGCGGCAACGGATCTGAGCCGCTCGACCCATTCTCTTCTCCAGCGATGTAGACCGAGTACCGAAGGTCCAGGAACCACTTCCATGTCTCGACGGAGTGTGTCCAACCAGGTTCGGGTTGGCCTCTCCGAAGCCTCCAAGTGGGAACGGCGCCGGATCGAGGGCAGTGTAGCTGAGCTCGTGGCGCTGACGATGGAGGACGTGGCTAAACCACATCAGTCGTCTTTTTTGCTGGCCTGAGATATCCTCGCGATGTTATCGCAGCGGGCGCAAACTGCCTCCTATGAGGCGAAGTCGGTGTACTTCACTCGAGGGACGGTCCTCAGGCAGCGGCGGTAAACAATCTCTAGTGTTTGCTTTATCTTCCACAAAAAACTACAGCATTCACAACCGTGGAGGACTGGCGGACGGGCACACAGTACGCGCGGATCTCTGTGACGACGGAGATGTCGTGTCGGATACATAAGGCATTTTATAAGGATTGAGGGAACCCTGCGAGCAGCATCAATTAGGGAGACAGTTTCGTCCTTTCTATGTCCATTGGGCAGCAGCCTCGCCCCGAGGTACTTGAAACTGATAAGAAGTTGAAGCGATCGCTGGGACATGAGTTTTATTCCCCTGAAGTTTCGGATTCTCGCTCTAACCCGCCATCAGAGACAGTGACAGAAACGGATCTCGAGACTGTCTACATCCAGTTGACAAACATTAGTACCGAGGGGTGCCTGCTCCTGGTCAGGGATGCAGCTCGAAAACAATCTAATCTTTCCAGCGCTAATGGATAAATCGGCCGACTTGGCGACCTTATTCAGCCGTAACACCATAGACTGCAAATCACCAAAGCTTGGGGCTAGGAAGGCGATATCCTCAGCGTAGTCTAGGTCAGTCAGTCGGCCGCCGAGTGCTAACTCCACGCCGTCAAAACTATGTAGAGCCCTTCCGATTATCCAGCCAAAGGCCTATTTTAATAGAGTGGGCGACAGGATGCAACTTTCTTGAACTCTAGATCGAGTATCGAACAGTTGGGAGAGACTGTTATGGACGAGAACTCGCGGGATGGTAGGTCGATAGCAGATCATGATCATGGCCATGATTTTGCCCGACACTATCTAGTCCCATTATTCGCCACAGAGGCTCAGATGGACGGAAGTGATCGTAGCAACAAAGTCAACAATTCAGACGACCTTCGGTTGCCGGTAGCCATGGCCAAATTCCAGAATGAGCCTCATTGCTAATATCTGGTCCGCGCATCCATCCCCGGCTCGGAACCCGGCCTGGTTGGATCTCGTCCTAAAATCATACAGATTTGAATAGTCTCAGAAGGACGACAGGGAAGACCGTTGCTGCAACATCCACGAGGCTTATGCCGCGGTAGTTCCTGCACTGTGTCCTATTTCCCCATCGTGAGGATAGGTGCGAAGATGCCCGAGCCCCAGTTACTAGAAACTACCTCATCTCTCTACGCTCACTCAATCGCCTCATGGAGCCAGGGCACCAGTGTCGACACAAGACTTGCAGATTTCAGCGGGAATACCGTTCCCTCCGGGCGCCATGTCGTGCAGCCTCCTTAGTGCATCGGCAGTTTCTCCCTCAGAAGGGGATTCGCACGACATTGCGTAATCTGAAAAGGGATAAAATTCTGCCGCAGAGGAGGGCACAGGTGTGATGGGTTGCTCATCAAAGTTGAAAAAATGCTCGAAATGTTCGCTCGAGCAGTCGACCGTGGCTCTGTTATCAGTGGTAAAGCCGCCACTCACATCGCAAACAGAACCACTAAGTTTTTCACATAATTGGTACAGTTTTCGAGTGTCACCTCCGTTTGAGGCCTGTTCTGTGGAGGTCGCTTTTCCAGCCCAACACTTCTGCTGCTCATTCTTAGCCGACTTTGCTGCCATTTTCCGGACTGGGCGAAAAAAGCATCGTTACGGAGCTTGGTTCGAACCGTCTAGGCAGAATATTGCAGGGTTCTTTGCTGATCTGGTCACTGAGGCGCCGCTGGACGCATCTAGGGATTTTCTCATTTTCAATTACCTAACAGACTGATGACTTCAGAGACGACAATTGACCATTGCCTTCTCCGTAGGCTCGGGTCGTAAAACGGGACCGAAATTTTGTGCTCTGAGCCCTGGCAATGCTAGGTCGCGGAAGTTTTGCAATATCAAGGCGTCTTGAACACGGCATTTTGGGTGCAGATGAGAGGTAAACTTCCAGGAATGTGCGAAGGAAAACATGGTCGGACCCATGTAGGCGTTTGCACTTTCGGCACCACGCATCGATTTGCTATCGTGAATCCAGTTGTGGAATCTTGAACCAACTAGAAGGTAGTCGACCAGACAGGCCGTGTGACCGTCGTTTGAATACCAGGTCAGTAATATTGCAGCGATACTGGAAGCACGTGTCGGTGGCGAACAGTTGGTTCTGCTTTACAAGATTCAGCATTCTCTCATCATTGTCGTATAGAAAACCAAGTCCAAAACGGCCTATAAGTTGACTTTTCGAAGAGTCTCTGGATCAAGTTCGGCCATTCCAGCTCCCGGCGACAGTCAGAAGATCACGGCGAAGAAGTTTTCCAGCTAACGCCTGGAACTGCGAGTAGAAGGTCTCTTTATGCACTTTTCGACAGCTGATGTTTGTTCGTGCACCGAGACGACAGAGATGTTCGTAAAGTGACCGTTCAGTTGCACGTAAGTCGTCTGGTCATTGACCGGTCTCCATGCAAGTATTCCGCAGTTTACTTGTCCTGAGAGGTCTGCAGCCACGCTAGCGTCGCGTGGGCCGCTGTGGTACAGAGTGAATTGGCAGTTGACCCCGGGGATCCTTATTTTAGTTGCGCCTCTGTTGGGAATTCGGACTTCAGATAGGCAGCAGACAATCACGTACTAATGAGGACTGCGGGCCATCAGACGTTGCATACCAGAGTCCGGAAACGTTTGCTTATTTCAACCTCCAATGCCAAGACTCCGTTCCCAGTTGAGTAGTCCAGCTCGCGTACTACTCGCCTGCACCAGTTGGCCAGGGTTGCGGACCGCGTTGCCTCTTGTGGATGCCGTAGCATGAATACTGTAGTCGGACATTTTCGTGAAGTTTCTTGGGGATTTTGGGTACAGGCGAGTCCCCAACAGCCCCGCGGACTGTTTGTTTGGGGTTGTCCCTTAAAGCGCTTTGGCCAAAGGACTTAACCACTAGGCAGTGGTGGCAAACAAACTTATTTAATGACGGCTTATTGTCGCCATGTCAATGTCGTCATCGGGCTTTGCGGTATTTTGTAAGGCAATCGGCTTGCCAGACCTCAGCCCTCCGCGCCCTTGTAGCATCATAGCTGTTTATTCGACAGACTCGAGAGTCTGCTTATTTCGTAGCCAACCTTCACTGAAGGCCGTTCCACCATCCACCACCTGTGGACGCGTCGGGTAGCCAGCAGCTAGTCTAACGGGCAACCCCTCTTCCCAGATGCGAAATACTCAGGTAGTGATTTTTCCAAGTCTAATGCATACAGCGGACTGGAGGGACATTCGTCTTTTCGAAAGTGTGTTTGGACATTCTCACTGAGCATCTGTCAACTTGGGAATACTAAGGCATGATAAATAAGTGTAAAACTAAACTACGGTTTAAAGTAATGAGTATGAACACCCCACTTCAATTTTATGTTGGATTCTCAAACCATATATAGTAAAAAATTTAGTGTCTTTTTAAATAAACCTGCAAATACAATCTGAAAAGTGGACGTTGGAGCAGTCTTGCATAAGTTATTTTCTTTTATCTGAAGAGATATAGCGAAGCATGTAGCTGTCTGCAAACAGTGTTCAACAGGCTGACTAGTTTGTCTTCCTAACATCCAAGGGATGGAAGAAATTGTCAAAATGTACACTTATAAAATCACATTTATGCTGTCTAATGTACTCTGTGTCATTGTAGTCAACCGGCCTTGGAAATGAGCTAGGTGCGGCCGTCCGTAGGCCTGGGCCCTCAGTTTTAAACAATTGGAAAAAATAACTGATTCTATTGCACTGACTTACCTACCCTGTCCCTCTTGTCCCGCCCTTTGGTTCACTTCTGCCATTTCTACCTCTTCACAGCCCTCTAATAAACGTCTAAAGAGGAGTGTTCGAGACGCGCGCTCCTACGCTTCATTGTCGCTTGCCCGCAGCGTCTTTTCGACAAACTCTGTCCTCTGGCCCGAGCCCTGCATTCCCACGTGGATCATTAGCATCGACTTCTATGGGCCGAACGATCTACCCTTGGGTCTCTTCCTTGAACGCTTCTGTTTCCGGTATGTTTAGCTCCTATTTTTGTTGTTTTTTTTGAAAAGAGTGACGTCTTTAGGTCACTATTTAAAGGGTAGGAGCTTCCTACCTATAATGACTTTCTCTCCCTGCTGTAGTAGTCAGACGTGCCTCAATCGCGAATGCGATGCACCTATGCTGCAGCACACCCAGCGGTTCACCCAGACCTCGGGCTCTGTGGAGTTAGTCCTCCGCTATCTCGATTCTGTCCTTCCGGCCGCGGACTTAAAGAACGATCCTCATCACACACAAATTTACATGTGGACTGTCTGCTCTGCCTGCTCAACCAGCAGTCACGCGCACCTCATGTCTGTTGCCAGCTGGCACCTCTCCTTCATAAAATTTATCGATCTTCTGCTGAACTCGACCGGTGCCTTGACGCATATGTCTCCCAACCGTCTCAGTGTGGATGAACTGCAGTCAGGCCCTGCGGTCCCACCAGATCGGACTGCCTCTACCCATCAGCCGCATGAATGCAGTGCCAGGAGCCTACAACACTTTTTCGCTCTGGGCAAGAACCTGGCCACCTTCAGGTTGGTTTTGACGAAACTGACATCAACGCTGTCGCCAACTTTGCTCTGTTTATGCCCACTCGCTGTCTCATACTCCTATTTTCAGTTATACCGCCGTGTCAACTTATGAAGTGGTTATGCCACCGGTCGAAATCCTCATGTTTTCACCCCAACCGGAGCCGGCACTTGCCGCTGCCTATGCACGACACATTGGTGCTACTGTGAAATCACCTCTCACCAGTGGCACTCTATTTGACCCAATTCCGCCGCATACCAAGCTGGACACCTTTCGGACGCTCGAACTTCCAGCTTACCTTCGACAGGAAGCTTACGCAGTTTTGAAAAAGTACTTTTTTCTTAATGTTTCGAATTTGCCTGTGTTCGTTCACTTGTTTAACGCAAATCATTTCTCTTGATTTCCACCTCCCACATCCACTTATCACCGCTTTCCCATATCCTCCAGATTCTACCAGGTGACCACTCTGGTCAAATCCCATCTCTTCACATTGCGGCACGAAACTATGAGCGATGACCGCCTGAAACTGGTTAAGACCCTGGAGAACCATCTTAATGTAAGTCTGTGTTGTCTTTCGACTGTTCTGCAGCCGTTTATAGCAGTCTTTAAAAGGAACCTTTTTCAAGTGTTGATTGATAAATCAAAATCTGCCCTCAGAAATGCGCCAACAAAGACCCTTGTGTCCGAGAGAAGCTGGCCGACGAAGTGGCTAGGCATACGCCATAGTAGTCGAGTAACACGGCTGTCATGCGATTCGTGACGAAGCTCGTGAAATCTTGACTGCGTTTGCTTAGGTTAACTGGCCAAGCTAACTTCAAAAGCCTAATCCTAAGTCAATTTTCGCAGGAAGGTTAGCTGGTCTTCGAATGAGTCCCTTTCCACCCACATCTGTACATGGCGCCAGAAAAACATCGCCATTTTAGTAGTGTGCACTTCTTCGACGGCTGTGCAAATTCAGTCATGTGGAGTGAAGTGGATGGGGAGGAAAATTACAAATTCGAAATTTTTGGGTCATTTTGTCCTAGAACGTTTTTATTCAGAGGAATGGCGTAGTTTTTTTGAGGTCTTTAAATATGTAGACTTTTTAAGCACTTCCTTGAGTCGGAAAGGAGCACTGAAAAAAAAGGATCGTAATTCCCTTTCTGACCTATTCGTCCTCACCAACGAGCCATATTCAACCATGCTTGTGCAGTGGCCAGTGCTGCTGTGTGGGAATTGACTCGGCACTTTGTCCACTGCTGGTCAACCAGTTTTGTCACTCCTGCCCTTGCCAACTTTTCTGTTTGAATGCGCTTCGAATATTTCCAGTGTTCCGTGAGTTTCGCCACCCGCTGGACCAGTTCATAGTATATTATCAGCACACTGCCAGCAGTCGTCCAACACAAGATCGGTTCCAAAGCATTGGGTCTAATGCTTTTAGGAATTTGATACCGCCCTTAAGTACAAGTACCATCCTAACGCAAGGAGGCCCGACACCGGGTAACCTAATTACTCGTGATAAAACAATGGAACGACTAGAAATGCGAGATAAGTGCGGGAATGCCTAGTAATGAACACAAATGCGACCCACATGGCTGACTTTGTTCGCTTTATGTTGAGCCGAATAGGTTTGCGAGGAACATGCTACGTTCCCCTCGATCCTCTGATCTTTTCCATCCGAATGGGATAGAGGAGCTGGTTTCATACGCGAATAAGTGAAGCCAAATTTAGATGTCGTGGGTCTATACCTAACAGACTGTTACAGTAAACGTTCTGTTATATATGTATCTTACATGACGCTTGTCTTCTTAGTATAA
The DNA here is from genome assembly GCA_902702965.1 of Spirometra erinaceieuropaei. Lineage (NCBI taxonomy): Eukaryota > Metazoa > Platyhelminthes > Cestoda > Diphyllobothriidea > Diphyllobothriidae > Spirometra > Spirometra erinaceieuropaei. The sequence continues at coordinate 64,223 of CACRXP010000253.1, forward strand.
AGTACGTACGCATGTTATTCATCAGCCGTCACACTAAGACCGCAGCAACCCATCGACATCGCGCTGCCCTGTCGGACTGACGCATCACCAGCAAGTCTACATCCGGCAACTTGCCTTGCGTACAGAATAGGTCTTTTGTTAACGGCCATTTTCTTACCTCTGCTGTTTAAGGGATCGTGCTTTCACAATAAGCGAATATATTGAGGCGTCGCTTTTACAATAGAACCGCTTGGTAAACCTGTGGGGAGGCGGCTAATCGGCGGTTGGAAACTATTTCCGTAAGCTCCAGAAACGAAATTCATCCATTTTACGAGCTATCATTTCTCAGTATAGTGTCTTCTATACCGCCTTTATAAAGCCCATCAGGAATTGAGAGGCTCTTGTCCAAAGAACCAGCGCTACTTCTGGGGAGACTAGGAATTCAACAGTTGGGACCAATGCTACCGCGCATCCCGAATGGAAAGATCAATAAAACAGGCGGGTTTTGCCGGAGAAAGGCAGTAAAAGTCATCACGTCCTTAGCTGTCGCAAAGGCTATAGAAGTCGCATATAATTCGGATGTTTCTGGAGGAACTTTCAGTCATGCTTACGGACGGTTCAGGACGTTTAAAGCCAGGAGAGGACTGAAATCCAGTTCTCAGTTTCCCAATGACCTTAGCCCTGGACGTTGTCAATTTTCGTCTCATCATGTGTGAAATAGGGTCTGATTGCCGCTCATGATTGCTCTTTTTTTTTAAAAATACTATGTGACGATGATCTGTACCTCTTGTTCTCTTCAATATAGGGCAGAATCTGTGAAGAAGCCCGATCGCGTCTGTTGTTAACTTATGATTTATTTCCGTGATTTGTTTTTTTGTTCAACTTTCCTTCACAGTGGGAATGTGGCAAATCGGAGATAGAGATTCGCGTAGAGATTCTGGCTCACTTAACTGACACCTCAACTCCGAGGGAGGCTGCACCACCGCCGGAGGAGACTAGAAAGCCATACTCCGACTTATCTATCGACCCAGCTGTCAAGATCGTAAGTTCTTTGAACACGACGGATGGGGCAGCCTTTTCCCCACCTGGGGACTTGGCCAACGAAAATACCGTTACCGCCTCCGTTTCCTCCTCCGCCGTCACCATTTTGTCCTCTCCGATTTCTACTGCTACTGCCTCATGTATGACGTCACTGTTGACCGGCGCCCGTCAGTCTCCCTCCCTAAGCGTTAACTCAAACAATTCGAGTGATGGCTGCCGTAACACCGATTCCCAGCCCTCCTGCGACGAAAACTCAACCCGCAACTTGGACTTCGACCACACAATCAGGTGGAAAAGTCGGCTGGACAGTTTAACCTTGGGTGAGGTTTTAGCAATTTTATACTTTACCTTTGCTCATGCCGGCTGACTGGTGAGGCAATGACTAATTAGAGAACTAAAAAGTCCTGACTGCGGGTCCCAGCAGTATTGTATGCGCGGTGCTGGCGAAGGTCCTGACTCTATAGCACGTCAGTTCTAAGTACTTTGTGACACATGGCCGACCGGGAGTTTGTTCGGCGCTCCTCTGTCCGTCCCACTTACGACTACCTCCACTACTGTGTCTAGACGTATTTCAGAAGAGATGAGGAAAACCGGACTGGGCATTTCCGGTTCGTCGTTTGAGAAAGAGACAAATTCATGATCGGTCTACCTGGTTACATGTTGGTCTTCTTTGTACTGGAAAGTAAGAACTTGTTTACATAGTTTATTTAAAAATACAGCTACGTACTCTAAAGATTATGCGGGTTGAATTGGAAAAATACCTGTCCGCCCTCGAGCAGGGTCTGGTTCAGCTACGCATAGCCAGTGCACGCTCCCGGTCATGGGCTTCCCAGACTGACATAATTCCCGTGAGTTCTCTAACGTTAGGCATTTCCAAACCCTCCGCATCCTTCTCTCCATTTTTACTTTTCTCCATTTCATTAAAGTATTTCTGGTTTCGCGGATTGTCAGACTCGACTCCCACCGGCTTTATTGACCTCATCCTATTAGCGAGATGGGTTCTTTGTATTGGGTTAGTTGGTTATCTATCTGTCACTATAATCAATTCAGTGCATGCGTCATGGACAAAGAAAGTTACCATACGTCATTTTCATGTGAAATGCAACGGAATTTTCTGAAGCGCATTCATTTTAATAAACATCACAGTCAGCACGTAAATTAGTCAGTGCATTTACTTAGCTGACAGGTTCATTTTTCCACCAACTGCCTCGTAGATAAGTAGTTTAATAAACCCACCGTTAGCAGTTAACTGACTTGTTGAAAAAGGACGCACATGAATGTACATGTAGTGTACAATGGCACTTGATCGCAAAAGCTCACCAGACCATCTACGGGCCGGCGTGACAGTAACAGACGTTTCTACTCCTAGAGTTGACGCGCATAAATCGGCAATTTTTCGATCTAAAATCAGTTGTATGGTTTACATGGCACTTGGCGCTATTGCGAGGCCACATCGCTCTCGTTTCCCTTATACCAAATTAGCTGCGCCTCGATTTTGGAGAGTTTTCATTGTCTCACCTTTTTCAATTTTACCATTTCAGAGGAGAAGATCGTTCTACTACTCTTCCTCCTAAATGCACTCAGACGATGGATCTTCAATTTTTCACAGGACTGGAATACAAGGTAGTCATTTTGTATTCTGTTGCATATTAATCTGGCGAATAAGCATTCTGAGAAACGGAGGCTCTATTGAGGCCAATAATTTAAGGGCCAGCTTCACTTCCACTTGCCGATATCAGGAAATATCAGCCGCTACTTGTTGACTTTTAGCACGAACATCACATATTAGAACCTGTATCAGGTCGTCGGCACTAGCAAATCAGAAAAAGTGGTCTCCGGTTTACGTACGATTTTCTGAATTCCGTTCATTTACCATACTTCCAACAATCATCCCATCGCACTCTGCAGTTGGGTTATTACAAAAAGAGGCGATTTCCCCTTTTAGCCTGTGGTATTTATATCACTTCTGATCATCTTTCACTACTGTCAAAGTTAAGAGCCCATTACAACTGTCGGTAGGGCACTGAAATAATGATCCCCCCTTGCGCTAGATTCCAGGGGGAGTTAGAGCTGGAAGGGCTCGGATTAGGGTTAGAGCTGGGACATGGGAATAGGTACCCCCGGGGAAGCAGCGCAAGGCCACCTGTTGTGCGGGGGTTCTTATTTCCGAGGGCAGCCGAACTTTCTCTCAAATAACGTTCTCCAACCGAATCAAAATGTAATGCGCATTTCCATGATTAATAAAAACCTCAAAACTCGCTGACTTTGTTGTACCAAGGTACTTTTAGATTATGTGACGGTTTAGTCGAAAGATCTGTCTCACTAGAGCACTTTCGTATTTAAGGATTTTAGGCCTAATAATTTGCAAATCAAGAACGCCTAACACCAACCCTGGGGTCTAGCTTTTGGTGAACTAAGCGGGATCTGGTAGCAGGGGCAAGCAGTGGACGGGTTAAAATATCCCGTAAAACTATGTTACTTTACCAATAGGAGCGAAAAGACGAGTTCCAGGAAGTAGCCGCGGAGAAGGAGACACGATCACTGAAATAAGAGTTTTATTAGCCTGACATCTTGGATTCTCACTCGAATCCATCGTTAGAGACAAAGGCAAATCGGGGCAGTGGATTGCCCGGGTGTTGCAGTATTTATAGGATGTAGTTGCTAGGCCGCTAAATACCAACCATAGTTGACAGCTTCCGAGTGTATCGCGGCTCGACTGGCCAGTTGTCGAAGTATGCAGTTGCCATACAGTTGCTAGGGGCCTGCGTGTCGGTCAAGATTATCGGCTCCCACGCTCATCGCACGCAGTCGAGTTGCTGACTTCAGAATTTCGTGATTCGTGTGGACTCTTGGGCAATTTGGATTTCAGACATCGACGCCAGGAGCAGTGGTTATCCGCACGCTCTCCTCGCGGCTAACTATTTTGCCTAAACAAAGTCTTAGCGCCGAATACGGAGAGGGGAGGTCGCTGCGCTTGCCGATTGATCGAGGACCGGAAAACCATGACTCAAGTAGTTCGCAGCTCATGCGGTTGTTGCCTCTAGCAAGAATTTCTGCCCCGTCAGACTTGAACGTATTGTTGGGAGCTGCCAACTGTGATAGGCACGTAGCGGCCTAGCAACTACGTCCTATAAATACCGCAACGCCTGGGCAATCCACTACCTTTATCAGACCCTGTCTTTGATGATGGGTTCCAGTGAGAATCCGAAATATCAGCCTGATAAAGCTCTTGTTCCAGCGATTGTGTTTCTTTATTCGGTGTTAATAGGCGCGCGGCAAAGGACGTAGGCCGCCTAACATTTGATCCAGGCAATTCGTTAGTTGGGCGAACTAATTCAAGAAACGACACGCTTAGTCGGATTTAACGATCCCAAAGAGAAAGCTCAAATAGTGTGCGTAGGGGATTGAATCATTGTCGAAGTGAGTAAGATAACTCGCGTTAAGCAAACGGAAAGGGATATTAAAGTGGAGCGAGCCTCCATAAAGTACAACGCAAAGTGGTTCTGTGGTTGCGCTTTATCGCGCCCGCCCAGACTTACAGGAACCCCGAGAATATAAGAGTTGTCGGTTTGTCGGTTACCGTCTGGCCGGGGCGTTTGCGGGCGACGGATAGTTTAACAGCCTTCATTGAGGACCAGCAATGAGATAAGCGGGCCTTAGAGTCTGACTAATAAGCAGTAGTGGATAGTGTCATAGAAATATCTTCAGACCTAACCAATCGGTTACCTATAAAAAGGCCACAGTCCAAAGCCGCATTTCGACATGGCAAACGATGTCCGCCATCCAATGGGGCTTCATAAGGCCACAGCTTTAATTACAGGTAGGGCGAGACTCAAGATCTCGGCTGAACCATATTCCTTCGAATCTCTATGGGCATACAGGACTCACGCTACCGATTTCCATGGGAACTGGCTTTCTGGGAGTTCACAGGCGGACCGGATGTCAAGTATGCAAACTCACGCTCTTCGTCAGGAAGAGGAAATTCACGTTGCTTGCTGGAGCGCGTTCACACAAAGACGCAGGGACATAATCGTCGAGGATTCTTTTGCTTCCTCACTAAGGTGGCGACAGTGCGTCAAAAGTCCCTTTATATGAGTCCGATACAAGAGCAGTCCAAATGCCGGAATCAGACTTTCTCTATCCCTTATATTACAGTTGCGGATATTGCAGCGTTAATGGACATGGTGCTGCATCAGAAGGTGTAAGAAGTAGCATTGGGACTCTCCTCATAAAATGCTCACTGCTGGAAGGCGCAATTATCCAAGTAGGTGTAGTTGGTATCCTTCCTCTCACAACACCGGAAACAATGGAAAATCCGAGCTCTATGAAGTCATCACAGGCCTCTGTTGTCTATTATTTCCAACAACATTGAAATTGTTTCAAAGATTGAAATGAACACACCGACCATGCTAATGCAACCGTCGGTCCACCGTTCGGCGAGTTTGCCATCGGTATTCGATTCGACAATCACAGCCGATTCTTTCTTTTTCTGAAGGTAAGAGGACGATTGTGGCTAACACCAAGTCCCAGCACCAAACTTACACTCATGACCGTCCAGTTTCCCGTCAGCAAAGCCATGCGAACTGCATACAGCAACTGACAAATTAAAACGGAAAAATCAAAGTCTAATAGTACAGTTGAATAATACACTTTCAAGATCTTTGGCGTGGTTGCTGTAAGGTGTGTTATCATTCGGTTGTGTTCTGTTTTGGATGGCAGAATAGTTTGTCATCAGACGTCCTTAGTGAGGTCAGAGAACATTTTATGTACTCAAGCACCCTGAAATTTAATGTGGTAAGCTGTGGCAGAAATAAGAAAAGTAGGAGCGCAAAGATTGCTTCCGCGTAACTGCATACTGGAGTTGATCTTAAAACCCTATGTGCAAACCTCATGTGGCGTTTCCTCAGGCCAGAATATGGTAGAGGATAAAAATGCAGCCGCGCAGTATCCCCAAGTTCGGGAGGGGGGAATGCTCGGCAATACCAGGGTTTTAAATAGTTGATCTAATTCTAACCGTTAGGGATAGTGCGTCTATTCCCAGACAACTTGTTTGTAGGGGATGCTTAGCTTTTATAACCTCCGGGCGTTATTGCATATCGGCGGATGTTGCGAATTGCGGTCTTTGGAAACATCAAAATGTTTTCCGCTTCCAGCTTCTTTTGTTGTGGTAAGAGTGCGTCTTCTGGCGTCCAGAAGAATCCTTGGTCTGACAAAACAACGTATGTCTGAAATGTGTTTATCTGTGCGAAGCTTACATCACTGCATCGAATGAAGTGGCTTTGGTTTGCCAAATGCCCCAGTCAACAAAGCATGAGCCCTACACCCACCATATTCCTAAGGAATCATATATGAGTTTTTAGGTCTGAGACGACATTCATCAAACTTCTTGTATAAACACGGTCAAGAAAAAAGAGTACACCCACTATCCGATCCGGTGTCTGACCACTTTTCGTAAACTTACACTGGATGTGCTATCTCATTAAATGTTAACCAAAATTCTGAAATATATTTCCGTCTCGAAAAGGCTACTTCGGTAGGGTTGTTATACTAGTTACTTTGCAGCATAATCCCAGGATATTTCAGTCACTTCAGGGTGCCGGATTTTGAACGAGCTTCTTTCCGGCCACCTGCAAGAGTTACGCTTTGTACCATCAACCGCTTAAGTAGCATAATTTTCTTCCATTGACTTTCGATGCCTTTGTAAATTCAAGTATATTTCGCAGAAACCGCGCACAATCATGTTCGTTACTTTACCCATTTAGTAGCCAATTACGTCGTATTTAAATTCTATACTTGAGGACGACTGTTTCCCGGTTCTAGAGAGTTCCTTATTATAAGACTTTTCAAGACCGTGGAATGTCCATTTCTACATGTTTAATGTTGTTTTTAAAGCATACAGTATGGTTAAAATTCGCTGCAAGATTTTTCGGATTTTGTACGGTTTTTTCTTAAGAGCGTATAGAAACGTTTTATTTTCCTTATACGGAAAATATACAGCTTGTAGCTCGAAAACCCTGAATGCTTGTGTAACGGCAGGCTGGGTTCAAAATTACTCGGTATTATACTCGAATTATACAAATTATTCAAGTACAAAATTTGAAGAAGACGTAATTTGCTGCGGAATAAGTAAAAGACCGAATACCTTTGTGCACGTTTTTTAAAAACGAAATATGCCTGAATTTATAGGGGCATCGAGAGCCTATGGGAAAAACGCATACTATTTAAGTAATTTTGCAGCAATATTTCCCCGGTATCAATTTGAAGCAGGCATACACAGCAGAATTTATTGGAGCCAATGAATTTCGTGACGGCTTATCAACTTCAACCCGTCGCTGCATAACAGAGGTAATGAATGCGAAAGCTACAGAGATTCGAATTTTCACAGGAAAATTCGATGCAAGATAACAATGTCATCGTTTACTGTACACAGACTTATCAGTGAAAATGGTAACTCAAGAACACAATTTATGAAAAAATTGGGGAAGTTAACATGCAGAGGGAGGTGCGTAAAAAGCCCAGGTTTACCAGGGCAAGCTAAGGTTGACCACGTGGTCCAGCCGCTTGCGTAGATCGGGTTTCTTCCGCCGTATGTAGGCTGCCTCCAAGTAGCCCAATGTCCGAGTTATTTGTGTCCAAGCTAATACTCGAAAGAAGGTCTAGGGGTCAACGGAATGACCATTACCTAGGAGGTACTTCGTGATAAAAGAACGAGGAACTTCATTTTCCTGCTTGGAAGGCCATTTAAACAGGCGCACAACTGACTTGGCTACCAACTGTCTTTGCGTTCGCTCAGTGTACTTGCATCCACAAGTGCGTGCGAATTCATAAACACAATTTGAGGTGGCGTGCAATGGCAAGGCGCCCTTTGCCTGTGGCATTGGCATAGCGTTCGTGGGACTGCTGAATATGAGTTCGGCTGCGTTGTTTGTTTTTTTTTTCGGTTGCGCAGACTGCCGGAAAGAAGCTCGTTCAAAAGTTGGCATCGTGATATGACTGAAATACCTTGGCATTTCCTTGCACGATTATTAATATTATAACCATATTTAAGTTATCTTTTCGGATTTAAAACACACCGAGAATTCCATTCTGACTTTGGTTTTTTCCGTAGGCTGGCTGACTATAACTCAACGGTAAAGCACCTGGAAAAGAGCGTACGAGAGGTTCGTAAGCGTCAACAGACGACTGCTCTGCCGGTTGGCCAATCTTCAACTTCCATCGCCTTCTCGCTCTCCACAAACAGCAATCTAACAAAGAAACACCTGCGTCAGGCGGTGGAGAGTGAGACGTCCCAGATCACACCCAGTCCCAATACAGTACAGGCCCCGCATACAGGTCTCCCCTCCTATAATTCTTGATTATTGTCCTTTTCCTCCACCCCCGAACTGCGGCCTGTTTTTCTAAACTGTCGTTTTTGATCATTTGCACTAAAAGCACCGGAAGGCAATAAACGTGAACTCACCACCACGACGGCGGCGGCGTCGGCGGCGGCGATGACTACGACTCACGCTGATCTTGCCACATCTATTTTGACGGGCAGCAACAGCAGCGGCAGTGGTAATGGCGCCAGCACGACGGTTTCTGGAGTCCTCCGTCTTCTCACCTCGATCCGACCTGGAAGCGAAGAGTTTAAGCTTTGTCCCGATCCGTGGCCTGCCTCTGAGCACCCCCAGCTGGCTGTGCCTACCCTAGTTAGTCCGATCTCGCAGCTTGCGGCCGCTGGTCCTAATCCTTGCGCCAGGGGGTCTGTCTTTCGCTCCAGTACTGAATTGCGCGCTGTCGGCGATGACAGTTGCGACCACTTTCCCCGTGTCCCTCTGCCTCCTTCTCCCCAGCCCTCACCCACAAGCAGCTCCTCTGCGGACGAAACCACTTCTAGAGTCTTCTCTTCCTCGTACTCTGCCACAGTGCCTGCGCATGGCGAGCTGTCGGAGTCGGTGGAATGCCCTAGGGACTTGCCTTCTTTCCACGCCTACCATGACTCCCAGTCAATTTCACTGTTGGTGTCCGAACTGCTCAAATTCCCCCTTCTTTCGTCAACACCAGACGTCTATGTTAATGATCAGGAATTGACCAGCATAATTGCCTATTCCCTCATGTGAGTTGCACTGTTTTATATTTTCTTGTAGTCGGGGAACCCAAATGGTCTTCTATGCGCGTTTTATGCCCCGCGCACTTGCGCGCATACGGTCCACGGATGATATGAAGCAGATCTAGTTCATAACTGATAACAGTTCTGGTGTTCTTTTTGACCTGTTAGTCTCAGAAGTGGCTTTTTTAGGCCGAATTTGCAACACAGAAATTTTACAAATGCTAGCATAATTTCATAAACGGATTACGGATTTGGCCCTTCGTGCATTCGAGTCCCTATCTTGCTGACGAATGATTTAACCTTCAATCGGTCAGTACCGTGAAGTCCAAACTCCCACGTCAAGGGCATCTGAAGTTTGTATTATTGGTGCGTCGAGTGGAGTTTGCGAATCAGCCGGATATTTCTAGCTCTGATTCTACAGATTTGTAAAAGGACTCTGCAAAGTCTAATAAGCAGTATTTTCGTTCCTGTATTTTTTTTAAATTTTAGTTGCGAAACTTATACACATCAACTACTCAGTCTGCTAAAACAAGCCGAACCGGACCGCTCCTTAAGAGTCTTCCATCGGTAAGACGCATTTGATCAACTTCAGGCCGGAGGAATCCGGTTCAATGTGAAATCTTTTAATAACCTTTGAAATTGCTCATTTCCGACGGATTTGGTTTCCTGCAAACAGCTGTGAATAATGGTTTTAAGTTAATAGTTTTTTAGACAGACACAAGAATTGGCTAATGCTTTTCGTTAACAGGATTTCAGCCGTTCAGGGCTTTTGTGGGAGATTCCCATTACCCTAGGTCTTATCAGACCTCACTCTTTCCTCTCTCATGCCACACGCAATGACCCATCCATGCTGTGCGTTCGTTCTCCAGTAACACAGTTGGACAAAGTTCATTGTATGCAGGTCGATCCAAACCTCGAACTCATGTTGGAAGCGAAGGCATATGGAGAGGGGCTGGGCATTGGTATCACCAGTTCAAAGTACACAAAAGGGGATAGAGCAAACCTTCGTTTTTGCATTGTGAAACACCGTGGTCCAGAGGCATGTTACTGCGTCTCCCGTGATTGCTGCGTTTGGCGGTTTGGTAAATCTTAATTTTCCTTCAAAAGCGTGCGAATATTTGTCACCACGAGGGCTTTCTACACTAGCATGACCTTAGTACTAGATCAATTTGTCATACAGATGGAATGTAGCCAAGTTCCCCCATTAACGTGAAAAAGTGTTCACGGGTTAGTGGAAAGAGAGTGAGTGCCAATGCAACTTGAAAACTCGTGGCTAGTGAAGAGGAAAACAGTGAGGTTGTCCCAACCTTAGATGTGGATCACCTAAGATTGGAACCTGGAATCTTTGATCATTGAGTGTGACACCACCATTGGACCACTGGTCCGCCGTACTGTCGGCTGTGATCGGGTGAGCGCCTATCTACCATAATTAATATTCCCGGTTATAATTGACAGGAAGACGAGCCCGTGGCTTAATGGTGTCATACTCAATGACCAACAATCACGGACTCGAATCTCAGGTAATCCACAGTGGGGGTTGGGTAGGACTGGATGATGACGGCTAATAAGCCACAAATAGCCATTCCAGTTTCCTTGTCTTTGTTGGTCCCACCATTTCTGCATATGTATGTATGTGTTGAAAGATGGGTACGCAATGAAGTTTAATTTGAACGGATATATATATATATATGCGGTAGAGGGACGTCCACGGATCCTGTTGCTGATCTCACTCGACCTGTTGTCTTGGGGCTCTCTTTCGAGCCCCACCAGTAGCCGTACAACAGTTGTTAATATAGACGGAGTGACATTACCGACAAAGACGAGACTGCAATGACCATTTCCGGCTTATTAGCCGTTAACAGCCAGCCATACCGAACACCAGATTTTGCATTCCTGATTCAGGTCGCTCCCCTCCGTAGGACACTTGGAAGGGCCATTAAATAAGTTGAGCTACGAAAGCGTTTACCGGGCACGGGATCATACAATAGATGCCCACACTGGATAAGGACAGCACCGGTGTGCTACCACCGCTGAGGACACCGGTTTCTGAGGCCAAAATGAGGTGGAGGACGTCAGGGGAAGTGATGTAGTAGTTCCTATCATGTTCATCTGTGCATTGTGGCCGGCGCTTTATACTTGTTGACTGCCTTTGCTCTCATTCTGCTCAAGGTGCTATTACTTTCTGTGGAAAATGCTTTTTGGCAGTTACTTAAGCAAAATTATAACGGACGGTTGTTGTTTGCACCCATATAGGCAGCCTGGAGTAGATACGATTGAGGTCGGCGGGAAGCAAGTAGTGTCTCCTTTCTCTTCACCACGCCTACGAAAAATCTTCCGAAGGATAACTGACAGTGTAACCGATAGCAACAGTCAGGAAGACACGAGCACACATGATGCGGATCGACATTCACAGCCCCTCTCTGTCTCCAGAGGTACTTTCGAAGCCATCGTTTAATTCAGAAGTACATCTCGATTCTACTATTTCTTGAATTTGATTAATTAGGAGGAGACCTCATCTCCTCTCTTCTATGGAGTCGAGAGAACACTTTCTGATTTATTATCACTCTTTTATGACCAGTCACTGATTACTCTCAAACACGGACAAGTAAGAAGATCGGCACATCGACCACCAAAACTCCCTCTGTACGCATTGGCACCCAAAATGACCTTGTTTCCTTCCAAACAGACAGTTCAACCACGGACTCGAGCCTCTGCGAGAGCCATTCGGATGCCCCCAATGCGCCAACGTCGATTGTCCCGAACTCAAAAGCTCCGGCCCCGGAGAAATTGCCTCCTACACTTGCACCGAACCCGCACATCGAGATTCGTGAGTGCTCAGATACGGCATTTGTGTCCCTTTTCTAACGGTTTTTTAAACTTATATTAAAAGTCTAGACTCTGAATTGTTTCATGACTGTATCGCGTAAACTGCAGACGGCTTCCGCTGCACTCCAGCCGTTGGACTCTTCCATCTTTCCTCTCACTGCACGCACTCTCAGTAGTCCGTTTCAAAGCAGATTTCTCAAATGGTCAGGCGCACGTTTAGGTGTATTAGCGAATATTTGGAAGTATGCGGTCAGGTATTTTCCACACAATGTAAGCTGCAGTTCCTATACGCAATCACAAGTGTTTTCGTGTGCATTGTGCAGTTATCTCCGTCCAGATTTTTGGGTTTAACGCGGGGTTAGCAAGCGAACGAATCTCGAGGTTTATTTGATTGAAAATGTAGGCCAGGTCTAAACCACAACGATGTTCATTGGACACGTCGAGGTTGTGGCACGCTTGGCTGAGTTGGTGTGCTGCACACATTACCTGTTCGAATGACGCAAGGATTCATGGTCATTCGACAACACGGCTACTTCACACAGTGGAAACAGCGAAACGTATATTTTCATTCTAACTGCAGATCCACCATTTTCTACCTAGTTAGTTTGTGCTATATAATTATGAATGGAGTGACCTTGCCGTCCTTCCTATCTCCTACGTTCCGCTTTCTCATTTAACTACTTTTTTGCTAGATAGCGATACTTAATCGACACTTTCTGTGTTTATAAGTTTTTAGAGAGGTGGAACCCACTTTGAGATGGGTATCAAAATAGGTTATTTGTTGAATGAACCCGATTCGAGGACTATATAGACTGGATTCTGCCCTCGTTCTCCATGAGAGCGTAATTTTTCCGAATCAATCTGGAGTTGACTTCAACATACGAAGTCCCCATTCGATTTTGACTTATTCATGTTGACTATTGGGTCTTTCATTCGCCATCAGAATATCGGAAATAGACAGCAAAAAACAAGGCCGCTAACAGGTTTGGCCAATTGTATTGGTGTTGCCCATCCGAAAGTTGTCGGTTAAACCAAGTTAAATGTCGCCTTTTTCGTCAGTTTAACACCTCGGGCGTTGTTCTGGTTTTCCTTAGGACGTTAGGTGTGACATCAAAGTGTTCTACCCCATTTATGCCCTATTACCAGAATGCGGCGTGCGTCTGTGTATGCCCCCTTCGACTGGCCACGGGAGAGTTGCGCTGGACCGATACGGGGGGCCAGATAAGGTCGCGTTATTGGGCTGCGCACCCATAAGAAATGCCGCGCAGGGGTGTGTGTTGGCACGTCTGGGCCCAGGTGCATACCGCGCCAAATCCCGCCTGGGTTTTCTTGATTCCGCGTTGACACTGGGCCCAAGGGGTGAGAGAGAGGAGTGGGGTGAATGCAGCGCATGCCTACTATCATTGTAGTTCAATTCACGCATGAGTCACCGTCCCTGTTCCCCCCCCTGTTGTGGGGCGCACGGTGGACATCATCGTTCACGACGGTCGGACCGCCGTCGAATTCGTCTAAAGGTGGTATGTTTCATAAGCAGGCTAAAATAAATCTGTTTATTTTGTAACTCACCGGGAAGTAAATATAGTTTGCAATTTCGATTGGCAACGACAGACTCAGTAATAGGCTTGATTTGGGTTTTGGGCAAAGGGGAATATCTCTGTGCTCATGACTGGCGAGCGTAACTACAGTAGCTCAGCCGCAGTGCACGCAGCCCTAACTTCTAGGTTAGTAGTTTGACCTTGTCTTGGTGAGAGGATTTTCTGTATTCCGTTGCCTGCCGTCTTGTATGTTTTTGCGCTCTAATTCATCGTCGATTCGTTAGTGTACGCATTACTGCCTCCTCACACTTTTAGAGTACTCGGATGCCAGCACAAACTTTTTTGTTCGTGTCTACTATGCAGCGGAATTCTTCAATCTAAGGAAACTCCTTTTTCCTCAAGGAGAGAACGCGTAAGCTCTTACCGTTTAAATGTTGCTCATAGTTCTTCATCCGGTAAATTACAGAATCCCAGATACCTTTCTGTGAACTGTCCGGATTCCGTTCATCACGTTTTATGAGTTTCATTATTTCCCGTTCCTGTGAGCTTAACGACCTCCAAGACCAATTGGTCCTGCCTTTTACCTTCGTCTATGTTACCCATCCACCTGTTGCCCGTCACCTTGTTTTTTTTACGGTGTTTTTCCTGCGCTGGGGTCAGTAAAACTCCGCTGTTTTGACTTAAACTCCCCTGCACACTTTGAACTGCTTGTCAGGGCATGCGGCCATTTTCTGTGCATCTGTTGACCTTTTTGGCCTCAATCATGTTTTCCTTTTTGGCAGCTTTATTTGGTCTTTGATGCGTTGTCGGAGCTGGGATGCCCGTGGCGGAAAGTCAGGCTCGGACTTTATGAAAACTCGCGGTAAGTTGTGCTTCGAAGAAATCAGCAAGCATTGATTACCAGGCGCTCCGCCTGACAAGGAAGCTGTAGATTGGGGTCCGTCGGCCTGTTGTGTAGTGTACTTTTGATGTCCTTGCGTCTTTAACTCATGAAACCAACACCAAAAGCAAGTTTCCGTTTTTTTCCTCCGTTTATATGTGCACTGACGACAACAATCTGGAACTTAACTCGAGTGTTGTTCTACCATGTACAAAACCAGCAGATCGTTAAGTTAGCGCATACTTGTTTGCGTTCTGTCGTGGCATTTCCAAAATCGGACCACTTCCATCCTACTCATTTCATGCAACCATCAAAATTTCTTTCTGGATTTCTGTTATCATGCACTTGGGAGGGTTTTTCGTTGAACCCTGGAATTCGTATCCGAGTCCGGTGTTGACTATGCTGGCTATAGTAAGAAGGCCCGAGTATTTCGAAAATCCCATTTCTTTTGTGCGCCCTTTTCGATTCTAAATAGATATCTCACCTTTTGCAACATCTGAGGTGATTTGGGTCACCACGCAAAACAGAGAACCGCATGAGCTATCAGATCTACTTTGTAGTCGGTGCTTGTATCTCAAGTTTTCACTAAACCGTGCTCCCTTCAGTAGGAGGTCTGTTCTAGCTGACCTTCTTGCCATGCCTCTTTTTTAGACGAGCGTTTCGTTGTGAAGGAAGTATCCGCTGTCGAGATGCGAACTTTCCACGAAGTTCATCACCAGTACTTTGACCACCTTATGCGTGCCGCCCTTGAAAACGTGAGTTTTCTCTTCCAGTTATCTCCCTCTTTCCTAATCCTGTTGCCTCGGTTTTCCTGATCAAATGCCTGCCTACTTTCACTTTTGTACAGCGTCTTTCAGTGCTAGCGCGCATCATCGGCCTGTTTCATGTGGGCTTCAAAAATAGCGCCACAGGCGAGGCCAGAAGGATGGATGTCCTTGTAATGGAAAACCTCTTTCACAATCGACCTGGCATAACACAGATATACGATCTCAAGGGTTCCCTGCGTGGTCGTCT
>CACRXP010000253.1:83053-111683 GCA_902702965.1 Spirometra erinaceieuropaei
CTACAGGAGATTGAAAAGCAGTGCATTCAAAAGCTGACATCCTGCCGAGTCTTTAATATTATAGGATTATGCTGCATGATAATCAATATGTCAAACCCACCTAAGTAATCCTTCCTGATCGAAAACGCATCTCCGAATTTCAGCCGACATTTCAAGAGATCGGTCAGTCACTGTATGTGAGCTTGGGGACCCTAATACATAAAGCCAAGAACATGTGTAGTTGGAACCAGATTGCTTGCGATACGCATAAACAAGCAGCTTAGTTTTGTCGAACATCGCGTATCACTATAAGGACATTCACGCGTAAGTCACTTCTGGTCCCAGCCTGTGGTAGACGTTGTCGTCCGCGACGGTCAAACTATCATCACTACGGGTTATCTCATCCAGCAGCCTTTTCGCCTCTGAGCATACGATTGACGTGGTATTTTTAGACGGACTGAAGAACATCTTTGTATTGATCAACGCCGTTGAGCTCACCGCGGTCTCCTGCCGCTACTGTTGCCTCTAATAGTGCTGGCGAATATCCCCCTCCTGGGCCCTTGACTTCGGCTTCGCGAGTGAGCGATTTGAGACCTCGTTGGAGGCGCTCTCTTCAGCTAGTTGGCGAATCATTTGGCGATGACACTAGGCCGATGTCTTCGGATGTGATGTCATTTCCACACGATGATGACTTTGGGCGCAGCGGCTGATGCGGACGCCAGCTGTTTGACAAATTGCACTGGGAGGGGGACACCCGACCTGACTCGATCGTGCCCTTGCATCCTTGCGAGGTCATCCGAATTTGCCAGCGGGATCTCAGTTGGCATAATGACGGATATTACTCACCTAGTCACAAATATTGCGACAGTGAGTGGTCATTTATTGGATCTGTGAATGAGAAGCAGAATTAACTGAAAGAATTGGGTTTGTGCCCTGCGCCGGGGGTGGATGCTGAATGGATTATCTAAATTGAACTCAGGAGAGAAATCACGACTAAAGGAGAGGTTCTGTACTTCATAACTTCTCCGTTCTGCAAACAGTGTTCGACTTGTAGTGCATAATTTTAATGTCCCCTGCAGGTCTGGTTGGCCGAATTTGAAACCATCGATGTGCTAAGGCAACAACATAGAGGACTCGAAGACACAGTTCCCTCTGGAGGGTTGTGCTAATTTGAAGAGATCAAACAGCTTAGCACTAGAAACTGCATTATGTTTGACAAGGAACTCGGGAAACCCTGGGAGACACACTAGTGATCCGAGGCTCTCTGGGCTACGTCACCCAGCGACATAAATTCGGCGAAGCACGTGTCTGTGCTTTTAGAAAATACTTGTTGGGAGTGTCATAACTACAGTTAAGTACGGAGGTATTTAGTCTTTGGCCATAGGTGTAGACACTTGTTTACAAACCTGTGGGGATATCCGTTTGGCACAAGAAGGTACCTGAGTTAACTGCGCGATTCTGGTCCCTACTTCATACTGCGATGAGCATCTATCTACTCTGTTTGCCAGAGCCGCAACCTCTTGAAACTTCCTCAATACGAAAAGCAATCAGTAATTGAAAGATGTAATGTAAGCAAGATGTCGAAGTTGGAATAGTCATCTATCTGCCTTATTTAATTTGCGAGAATATTAATTCGCGAACTTGGAATTAATCCTTCGGAACAGACCTTTTCAGCCA
Source organism: Spirometra erinaceieuropaei (assembly GCA_902702965.1). Lineage (NCBI taxonomy): Eukaryota > Metazoa > Platyhelminthes > Cestoda > Diphyllobothriidea > Diphyllobothriidae > Spirometra > Spirometra erinaceieuropaei. The sequence continues at coordinate 84,710 of CACRXP010000253.1, forward strand.
CGGTCCGAAATTTGATATGAATATTTGAGCCGAAATCCATCAACTACTGCGGAACAACCGCGTAACATTCACAAACCGCCAACAGACTGCCAGTAGTATAGAATTGTGTGATTATTTACCGTACCGACAACACAGGTACAAGCTAAAAGCCTAGACACGTGTTTCGCCGATCTTTTGCCGCTGCCTGGCGCAGCAGCGAGGGGTTCGGCTCATCATTGGGTCCCCCAGCCTTCCCCATGTTTTTTTTCTGGTATATGAACTCCAGTTTCACCTTGCCTTGTTTAATTTCCGAGGAAATTAATGCGCGAACGCGGTTATTCCGCAGTAGCTGATGGATTTCAGCTCGTGTATTCATATCAAATTTCGGGCCGCGGCTGAAAAGGTCGTTTCCGAAAGATTTACCCCAAGTTCGCGCATTAATTTCTTCGGAAATTAAACAAGTCAATGTAAACCTGGAGTTCATATGCCAGAAAACACACGGGCAAGGCTGGGGGACCCAATGATGAGCCAAACCCCTCGCTGCTGCGCCAGGCAGCGGCACAAGATCGGCGGAACACGTGTATCTGGGCTTTTAGCTTGTACCTCTGTTGTCATTACGGTAAATAATTACACAATTCATTTATTCGTTTTTGCTGTTGGTTGGATCTTCCTCCTCAACCTCAGGTTAGAAGAACCTGCTACATTGAACCGCATTCAGTCGCTTGGGGGTTCAACCGGGCTAAGAGCTCATAATCTGTTAACTGCGACAGATGAGTTTGTCGACAAATCTAGATTGCTTTGGCAAAATTATTTATTATTAATTAACGACATCATACCTACGTTTTTGTGCTCTGAACTGTTGTTTTATTTTTACTTTTTGCCATTTCAGGTTCTTGTGAAGGGAGATATCTTTCTTAACACCTCACTGACTGAGTCCTTCTGCATTGCTATAGTTGAGGCCGCCAGTTGCGGGTCAGTAAGCACAACCTGTTTTTCACCATTTCTTGCCGCACTTTAAATTCTGTAGCGTATCTCTTTTCATATCTGCAAGGAAGTTATGCAGTAAAGGGTGTTTGGTCGGATCTGATTTCGTAGCCGTACCTGCAGCTGACAAGCCACAGCCTAACCCCTAACCCTTACCCTTGATCCCTACCCACAACCCGGCACACCTAACCCTTCATCCTAACCCTGTTCAGGTACGGCTATGAAGAAAGATCTTGCCGGGTGTTTTTTTCCGGACAGAGGTCGGTAGTGTTTTCACCCAGAAGTCCACCTCCTTCCCCTCTTCCCTGACAGACTTGTGGTGGTGAGCACTGCTGTTGGCGGCGTTCCTGAGGTGTTGCCCCCACACATGTTACGTCTTGCCCCTGTGAGTGCTTCTGGTCTGGCCAGCACACTGGCTGACACAGTGGAGGAGGTCAGACAACAACGCATTGTTTGGGCTCGAGAAACCTGTCTTTCGCCCCAGTCCTCGCAACCCTCGCGCGGTGAGGTCGCCACTGCTGCTGCTGCTGCTGCCGATGGTGAAGGCGACGGAGTTGAAGCCACTCGTCACGATGTCTGCGTGAGTCTACCTAGAGGTTGGTTTAAAACCCGTGCAATCGACAGTGTAATCTTTTCTTAGTTGTCGGTTCTGCCGTCAAACCTTGGATACATGCCATCGATCGTCCTTGGTTTCTCCAATGTTGACGGAGGTCTCAGCTCAGGCTGTGATATGCCTGAATTAACAAAAAGCGTGAACCAATCGGAAACCAGTCCAAATATATCCACCAAAACATCAAACTAGTAATGGACGACCTACAGCTAGAGTTACCAACAAAGACAAGGGAGGCCGGGATGGCCGTTTCTGGTTTATTAACTGTCGGCAACTAGCCTTACCCAACTCAAGATTTGAGGGGACCTGAGGTTTATATCTGCGTTTTTTTGGTTAATAAGCGTTGCTAAGTCCAACGCTCCAACTAATGAGCCACTGACTCGTCCTGTCGTTCGCAATCCCTAGTATTAACTATGTTAAAGTGCGTTCGCCGTGCGGGTTACGGGACCTGCTGGCCCCGTTGGGCCTTGAGGCTCGATCTACGGCACCGCAGGCAGTCTAACAGCGACCAGTAACATGGGTAAAGGAAGATCGCGGACAAGGGCAAAGGAGCCAGAGGTGACTAGGTGTCTTCAAACCCGAGTTTAGGTATGGCTGACTGACGAATAATAAGTCGACAACGGACATCCTAGTTTCCCTCGTCTCTGATGGTTATTTCTCTCTCTCTCCCTCCCTCCCTCTCTCCCTCTCTCTCTCTCTCTCTCTCTCTGCCTTTGTTACTAGTCGCTGTGCGACTGGCCGTGCGATTCTAGATCGAGCCCCAAGGCACAACGGACGAACAGACCCCGTGATCTGATTGTTTAACGCCCTTCTAATATATATGATGTGCTATTTTCTTGGTTAGAAATACCAATCGTCATAAGAAAAATCGAAAATAACGAAAACGCGAAAACTCGTATCGAATGAGTAAACTCAGTTTTCATGTGACAAATTAAGTTAAACAACATAGGCATTGTGACGTTCAAAATATGTTCTTTGCGTACATTTTCAGTACATATGCTCTAAGCATTAGCAGTAATTCCTGAATTTGCTTCTTTTCCGGCCAAGGTCGATGTAGTCTGGGGCACCTTCTGCACGTAAGGACGACTTGTGGAGGGACTATAACTTAAAGGGTTGGGAAACATGGACGTGACAGGCGTGCATGAAATTTGGCAACCAGCTCCTCGGGCTTGATTGTCTGGGCGCGTCTGCAGTTTCTAATTGGATCCTCGTCTTAATGCATCATTCGAAGAGAACTCCTGGTTAACTGAGAGGGAATGAGATCGATTTCCAGGACGATTAACATGTGTGTTTGAGCCTTGAAACACGTACAGGAGTTAGTCGCGAGGAGTAACGCACAAACAATAATGAATGATTAACTTTTGGCTTCTCTCACTGCGTGTCGGTCGTGTGCGAATTTGGCTAAAAGTGGAGTAGCAATATCTGACTGAAAGTGTGGAAGAAAGGTATATATGGTTGTTTGTGGAGCTACCACCCGACATCCGGACATGAAACACATTCCGACACTCTTTGTCAACCGACGTCACTTTGTGTTCACGAATTCAAGTTAGTTGTCTGTCTGCTGGGAGTTGATGGCGACTTCCGACAGTTGGCCACCTCTTCGCACATCCGGCATATGCTGATCTAAGTGTTAGATCATTCTTTTTGCTTCTTGATCCGTGTACCTGTTGGCTCGTATGGAACATGATAAAAAATTTACTGCTCACGTGCATTTCATTGCACACCACTCCGCATAAGTTACTCGTATACGGTAGCTTTCGGCTATTGAGCGATACCGACACCGAACGCCGTGGCCACAGGATCTGTTCGGATAAACGACACAGGGTTAATGTCTGTTTCCTTTTGTAATCACGTTATGTAGGATTGGAAAACAGCTGCTCTCTACGACTCGGTTGCGTGGATACCTAATTTCCTGCGCTCTGTCCTCCAGGTCGTTGCAGTGGGCTTGGTCCACTGAAACAATGTTGGATCATTGGTCGTTATTCTCTTTCTTTCCTCTTGTAGCCCAAAAACCAGAGGACATGCACTTTTCTATCAACGCGAACATACCATCAGCATATGGGAGTGTCGTGACTGGAAACGACTTTCCCTCTTTCAGTGCCAGTTGGTCAGCCATGTTTGAAATTTAAAAAAAACAGCGCCGCCGCTCACATCGGCTTGTATTTTGTGGTCTCAGGAAACGCTCGATCCTAAGTGGTCTGCACCTTTCGTTGTGGTCCTCTTCAATGTTCCTGCCATTCACCTCGTTCGCCGACGGGGTTTGGGTTGATGTAGAGGGTGAAGATACGTCTAGGAGAGACAGTTCTAGCTTGTATCCGTTATCCACTGCCTCACAGACTGTATTGTTGGTAACCTGTGCGGCAGCACTTGGCGTGACCGTCTTATCTAAGGCTGGATGCCGCGTACCTTTCCTCTTTTGCAGAGGCCCACTCTAAAACAAGTGACACATTTTAGTGCTGTCTCTAGAGAGAAGGGTCGATTTTAACTTGTCAAGTAGGCGTGTGACCCTCACTGTTGCGGTTAGGATCTCACTCGATCCCATTCTGTCCGTCCGCCAGCTTGCTACTGGCGGGAACGAACGTTGTGTCATAGGGCACATACCACATGCAATACATAAGTAGCTCACCAAGAGCACAACAGGCCAGATGCACACAGCAGTTCCACGGTCGTTACCGATCATCAGTGCGTCGTAGGCCATATGAAGTGAGGTATATAAATATGTCAATTAGGCGTTTGACCCTCGCTGTTGTAATTAGGACTTACTGATTATCGGCATCGATCGTGAAACAGCTGTCTGCGTCCGGCCTGTTGTAGTCTTAGTAAAACACTGGACTAGCAAAGTTATTATTTTTCGTCTCAATATCCCTAGACCGCGACTGAGTGATGCCCTACTCTCCGTCAGAATTTTTGCCCTTTGGTCCGCGGCCTTTGTTGTAACTGTCGTATCATTACTGTGCCCCTACAATGGGCCACTCGGTTGATGCGCTGTATCAGCACGGGTGCCAGATCGGGGCACGACAGGCGTTATTGGGGATGCGCACCCACAATAAATGTCGCACATGGTGACACGCCTGGGTCTAGGTTCACGCTGTGCCAGCCATCTGCGCCTGATAGCGCTGCCGGTCATCTTGACTCTGTCTTGATACCGGGCCCAGGAGGGCAGGGAAGAGAGAATGCGGTAGGTGCGGTGCAAGTCTGCCATCAGTATAAACTAATTCACGCGCAAGTCACCGTCCCTGAGCCCACCTCGCTGTTAGGCACACTCTGGTCACCGTCAGAATCCACGGCCGAACTGTCGGTATCATTACCGATAACGCAAGATGATCATTGTCCATCCGTATTTCCAAACCAACTATCCCAAATTTTATGAATTTCAGAGGGGCTGTTTTATTACCTTGTTAGCGTAATCCATCACATCGTGTGCATGCATATTTCCTTGTAGAATCTCCATTTCGACTACGAAGCATTACTTATTTCCTGACTGTTTCCTATTTTCAACAGAGAAACTACGTGGGGACTAAATACAGCGGCCCACCTGGATTTAGGAACGTATGGAGAATTTATCGAAGAAACGACTATCAGTGATCGTTGTTCAGCAGGATATAAGTCTATAAATTCCACACATTCGTCAGTTTTTAAACAAGAGGCCATAAGTTATCGGCTCCATGAACCGGAGGAGATAATTTGTTCAGGTTTATTCTAGCTTATTCTGGCTTTCGTCTTGGGAATTAACAGAACACTCTTTCACACCACGAACTCCTCTAAGTGCTTTCCGCAATTTTCCTCCACTTGGAGGTCGTGTGCACTCAATACACTCAATCTCTTTGGGCCGGACGAAGGTTGGATTTGTCGGGTCGCCCGGGATCTCTATGTTGGATACTGCTATATGATGATCTGTTTGAGACGAGTTATCTTTTGAATATTTATCACAGAATTTCTACCACCTAGCTGCCGGTGAGAAAGCATCTCCAGTCATTGATTTCGAACATTTGCAAACAAAGGCTGATCAGCGTAACGTCGCCAGTGCTACTGACAAAATCCCAGAGAACGAAGTACTGTCGCCTGGAACCACGAGCCCATCTTTGTGGCCACCAGCCTCCGCCCGCGTGCAGGCATGGCAACAGCATCGTGAAGTGAGTCAATTCTACACTTGGCCAGACGTGGCCGAACGAACCGAGAGGGTTTACCACAGCGTACTTTGTCGACCCCGCGGTTCTGCGAAGGATGCTATTCTCGCGTGAGTGTTCGTATGGGCCTAATTGAGCTTCGGGCTGGACATGGACAGTATATCCGCGAGGGTTTCACTCCAAGTTCTCGCATTGTTTTTGTGTAATTATAACCGTAGCAGTACGCCCCAGAACCCATGAACCTCTGACCAGAATTCTTCTGTTCGTTTTAAGTGCAAAATATTAGAAAACATAAACAGGAAGCATTATCTCAGGTAGATCCAAGCTAAGCAACTTGCTGCCTTCTGCCTGAGCATCTCTCCAGCCACATCAGTAAAGCGCACTTGAAGAGCAATCAAGGTTTAGTTAATGCGCATCGTTGAGTTGATTTTTTTATCTATTTACGTGCGTACATATTTTTCAAAAAGGTAGAATAAAAGTGTATTATTATGCGCATTTTTTTAAAAAAAACATCTCCTTCAAAGGAGCGTTTAGGTATTGAAAATTTGTTTGGGCGCGGATATGTGTACCACCCGAACAACCTTTCTACGAACTGCCTTTTTGATGCAATAGACTATTCATGCAGCGCAATAGCTATTTTTATCGTTTTATTTGTTGAAGAACACAACGTTTCACCTAGTACGAGGCCCCCATTACCAAGATTCTCGTAATACAGGTGGCTCTGCGCCGTGGTTCAGGGGCGTACACATATCCTTGTCCGACCATAACGTTTCCTTATGTCCATTTATTAGATGGTTGCATTAGTCATCTAATTTCTTAATTCTGATCGCAAAGGGCGAAACCGGATTACCGTATAACGTTCTGTGAGCTTTTTTTACTTTGTTTCAGAGAAAGTACATGGTAGCTAGTTCTGCAATTTACTACCTTTCTGAAGAAACTTGTGTTGGAGTCACAGGCTAGGGTTTGTAGCTTTTTCGGAGATATATATATATATTGACAAATAGAAGAGGTTCTTCAGAAAAGTCGAGCTGTACTCGTGAATTTTCGAGCTGGTGTCACCGACCCGTTGTCAGACGAAATAAAAACGAGGGAGAAAGTTAGGTTGTCACAGTTGACCAGTTGGTGTTATAGGACAGACAGACCACTGACGTGTGAGGGGGGGGGCTCCCGAGGTCATGGTAGGTCCCTGACTAAGAGGGGGGGAAGGGAGTGGAGGCGGAACAACTACGGCACACTGTGTTAGAGGGAGAGGGTGGGTGGTGAATCAGTTAGACTGCGGGCGGCTGTATTGGCGGTCGTTGATGCGTGATTGATGCATAATCATTTCGTCTGACGAGGGGTTGGTGTCACCAGCTCGAAAATTCACGAGTACAACTCGGATTTTCCGAAGAACCTCTTCTATTTTTCATTATATCAACTCGGAATGCATATCACCTCTGATCTGCATATATATACTTGTTAGGGGCCTGCTCCTCCTGCTGTGCCTCTATCAGGCGGTTGCATAGCGATCGTGAATATATGCCGAAGAGCGTTTCGGCAAAGATAAGGGAGACTGAGATGGCCATTCCTGGATTATTAGCCCTCGTCAGCCAGACTTGTCCGAACAGAGGCTTGCAGCGCCTGACCCGCGAACCCGCGTTCTTTGGTCATCGAGCGCTATTAAGCCCAACCTTGTATCTCTGTCATTTGCTTTCTTAGCAAATTTCGGACTACTTTGGCCCTTTAGACCGTTAAGCGAACTGAAGGGCATCACTCAGCCACTGGTCATTTTTGAATCCTTGGTGCTAGCGTAACCCTTTCTTTGAACTTTATGCTAAAGACGAACATTTTATTTAAGGGCTGTCCGCAGACTTGGCCCGATTGGCGGCAAGGTTATGGCAATAATATGGGCCATCAATTGGCTCCTCCTTATCATCCTGGAGCGGTTTCGTCCCTCCAAGGTTAGTGCTTGGACATGAGTCCTATGGACAACTGTATAATCAATGCCGCATACAGTCCTCGTAGGCTACGTGTGCCCTAATCTGTTTCTTCTTTTCTACCCTCCTCAGAATATTGACCGCGTCCCCTTTCTCTATGCTGCACATGGATACTCAGAAAATGACCAAACCCAGCAGGAAAACCGTAATCCAGCGCCATGTTCAAATTTGTACAGTTAATGCCAGTCGACGATCCTTGTTCCGAAAAAGCCTACTGCCCACCAGCAGCCTCCCGTCGAATAATCATTTCCAGTATTCATCATCGCAGGGTGTTTTCCCTCTTGCCTCCCATGCGTCGGCTCACGAGTCCTCTTCTTCTTTGTTGTTCATATTGTAGAATATGGTTCTTTTGTTATTCTTTTTCACGAAATACTATTCTTCACATGTTTTCGGGGCGTTCATGTCGGATAGAGGGACTGCTTCTGCAGTGCGGCTGCCTTGCACACTGACAAGAATATGATTTGCCATACATCATCGGACTTCTAGGCTGGTGAGGCATCGAGTTGTGCTGTGGGATAAACTACAATAAACACCGCGGAAAAGAAGCGTCTCAGCCCTTTCTCGAATTCGCACAGCTATACCGAAGTGTCGCGTGTAGCTCTTATACTACTACTACTACTACTACTACTACTACTACTACTACTACTACTACTACTACTACTACTACTACTACTACTACTACTACTACTACTACTACTACTACTACTACTACTACTACTACTACTACTACTACTACTACTACTACTACTACTACTACTACTGCTACTACTACTGCTACGAAGATGTTGACACACATGTTTTATAATCCACCACAAAATGACCACCTATCAACGTCTCTTTAGACTCGTTTCACAGACAAAAGCTCCGAAATTCCCTGCTAATGCAGTTGCACCAGGAGCGAATCTGTTTGGACTAGGCTATATTTTATCCCTAAGTAAACAACAGAGTTGATCTTGCATGGACGAGCTCACTGGGGCTCACGACGAACGTCCTCTTTTACACGGTTATACCGCTCCGTACCACACGTACCTGCTCCGGCTGTCACCAGTATTCGTTAGTCAGTATCCAGAGTTCACGGTATTGCAAATCAGTGCGGTCCCTGTTCTCCCATTTAAAGCCCTACCTCGTCCTCCAACCATTATCCAGCTTCTTTTGCGTTTTCAAACACTGTTAAAGAATCCTTTCGAACTGCACAGGAATAACACCTGTGCACGTCTTGCAGATCTCACCAGGAGGCCCGTCCTTACGCAGAACCTTTTTTGCCTCAGGCACCTTCGATCCGTGCACACATTTCCACCGCGGAGGGCTACGCACAATCCCAATCAGATGCGCGGGGCCGCTGAGGCGGATGCTTCGCCGAGCGTAGATGTCGGTAATGGGCTTCAGTATAGTAGTCGTTCACTCAAAAGGAGCAGCTGGGAGACCTGCGCGTGTTTTGACCGTCCGACTGGGCTCATTTTCCAGCTAAATCGAAGATGCAAACAAGAATTTTTGCCACCGACGATCAGTATAGAGTTCAGTTTGTCCTCGCGAAATTGTTCGGTGGTGCAAAACCTCCAAGTCTATGTCGACTGTTCGGGCGCACTGCGCTTTATTCGTCCGCTGAGTGGTGTTGACCGGGGTTACGATTGCTGTAGGCTCAGGTAAGCTGAGGATCGATCTATTTCCGATGAGGCATGACGAGTCTTGACGTCCTAGTAATAGCAGCTATCCCCCTCACAGAAGTTTGCATATTTCCAACCTTTGGATTTTGGGTGGGCTTTGTCAGAACTTCGAGATGCATGTTCGGTCTCGTCTCACGTGTGGTCCGCTACCAGTTGGGGTCCCGTACACCAGCCAAAAGTCGAATATGTCGTCGAAGAGAAAATGGGAACTAACCCCCTGGGGGCTGTAAAAGACTTCGCTCGGACCACATGCGTGTTGTACGTCCACCCGTCTCCCATCGTCTCCCCATATCTGACAAAAGGTACCGCCTGAGAAATTGTTTTTATTCAAATCAATAAAGAGTGCTTGTTACCAGCCTCTCCTTTTTCCGTTCATGTATGTGTATTTCACAATGCAGCCAGTGAATTCCGGGTTCTTTTACACTCTGCTTTTCATTTCAGATCGGGATGCACATTGGGCCCAGCAGTCTTGCTCTCGAATCTCGAAAGCTTGCAATCGCGTAAGTTGCATCACCTTTTCCTCATTAACATCACCCATTTTGACCAAAAGCACGCAAAACTTGTCTTTCTGGTCCTACACTGGAAACTACAACCCTTCGTTTTATCGAGTCTTTGGGACAGTCCTTTGTAGCCCAGGAATTACAAGCTACTCCTCTATGTCCAGAAAAAACAATCTACCCTTCCCCTCCATTATTTTTTTCATTTCAATAAGAATTAGAACCCCTACTCCGCAGTTCCTTCTCTACTGTGCCCACTTCTGTTTGCGTTAAATTCGGTTGACAGCGTAATAACAGCTTCCTTTGGATGGAAGCCCCCTCGTGCTTCCTGTGGTCAGCCTCACGGTTAGCCATAAGATGAGAATTGTAGACTTCCCTCGATCTTTCTGCTGATCCTACGCTAGTTAGACGGCCTGGAGTGTAAAAATGCTACCCACGTTGATTTAACGGGGTAGTACTCTTTTGTTTTTAAGGAATCTTTAGTTTCAGCAAAGGAAAATACAAACGCCATGGTTCAAAAAGTAACCGGAATCCATCTATCGGTTGTTGGATTTGGTAATTGACACAAGTATTTGTTGCAAAGAAGAAAATACGATCACGGAACTATCACTTACAGTACCCTGATCATTGGGACTCGTGCAGGAGCCCGTCTTTGGGGAATATGAGAATGAAACAACTGCAACTGCCGGCGAGAGTTCTAGTTTGACCCCCAAGACACAAGGGGATGAACACCTTCCTGGTCGGTGGGCACCCATCCGCCATAATAACTGGACAGTTTTGTAGTCTGACAGTGAGAGGGGGAGGAAGAGTGAGGGAGGGGTTGTGTTTGTGGTTGGGCCGGATTCACGCCGTCCAACTCAGTGGTCACACGGTACGAGATCAAAGTAGGCTAGACAACGTGAATCCAGCCCAACCACGGGCACAATCCCCCTCCCTCTACTTCCCCCTCTCATTGTCAGACTACGAAATATGCCACTTGTTGCACGCTTATAGTCTCCGAAGGTGGGCTGTTGTACGAGTCCGAAAGCTCAGTCCAGCTCAACCACTGTCCCACTGATCGCACTTTATTTGCGACACGAACCTGGAACTCGGAGATTAGTCCCTACGCCTGGGGAGGTATTTAATTTCGTTTAAAAAGTATGCGAATTGTCCTCGCCGTAAGTGTGCTTTCAGTTAATGTGAATGAATACGAGTACCAGTCATCGAATGGAGTGAATGTAGGCGAGTTCCTGCGGTCAAGTGTCCGTGGCAGTTAAAAAGTGACTGTTTACACTTTTCTAACACCGTCAAATGAATGAACATCGTCACACGGTAGTGTCATTCACTGATTTATCCACAGTAGCGGGTGGGAGAGGAAACCTATGTTTTGCCTTGAAACCTTGGGAACTGGGGGCCCGATGACACTTTGGCCCGGATTTTAAGCCTGGCCGTCCGCTCCGTACGTTTAGCTATCACTGACTGACGACGGCAGATGAGCCTGAGCTTGGCAACTCTGTCTTTCTCGTCTGCGACACTTGTTGATTAATGAGCCTATTTTCTTCCGTTATGTTTTTTTTTCAAGGTAATGCAAATGAACAGTCATAATGTAAGCGTAGATACTAACCTATTGGTTTACGTGACCGGTAATTTGAAGAATTACAGTCAATATGCAGGATGGAGATCCGGATAATTTTGGCTAATATTCCAGTCTTCGTTTATCTCACTCTAGTCATGCTAAGATCAATTCAAAACTAGGGACTCACGTATGTTAAGCCAATAATTTTAATAATTATTAAGGGCACGACTCGGAGGTAGGTGTCGTGGTCATGACTTTTTAGGGTCAGCCCTGAAGTTGCCCTAAATGTATGCGGAATAACGGAGTAATACCTATTCTACAAACGGGTACTTCTAAAGTTACTATTTTTTATGTGACCGTACTCCCATTACAGGTACTAGCAGAAAGTCTAGACACGTGTTTCGCGGATGTTTTCGCTGTTACATGATGCAAATGTCAGTGGTTTGAATCCTCAGTTGGTCCCCCAGCGCCCTCTATAATGATTTCTGGCGCATTAGTTTAGCAAGAAAATTGTCCAGAGTTCATATTCCGGAAGCCAACACAGAGGACACTGAGGAAGGAGGGAGGAGCGCTGAGGAGTCATGTGTCATGCAGCAGCGAAAACGGTGAAACGCATTTCTGGACTTTTAGTCAGTGTACATCTTGGAAGTACGGTAAAGCCTTTGCCAATAATACATGTTTATTAAAGCAAAAAGGACGACAAATTGCATTCGCCAGGAACTGCTCTCTCTCGGCACTTATATTCTAGACTCTCATCCTCCCTTAGTTTACAAAAAATTGTTGATTTCAATGAAAATCGGTGTTTTGTTCGAGAATCTCTTTCCACGTAATTCTAGTGCAATGTGCTAACGTATTAACCAAACACAATCGTCCTACCACATGCCATCTGTTGTTGTGTACCTCTTTAGGGACAGTTGTTAGGGGAAAAGTTTTCCATCGAGCGTCGGCTTCCGATGATTGTGTGCAGTTTGGACGGAGTAATTGTTTTCCATCATAGCTAACAAGTATTTCTCTGCCTAGACGAAGAAACCTTTTCGGCGTGACTATTCTGGTTTCTTATGGATTAATAAAAACGCGGGTCTGGTCTTGTTCTGTGTTACTGGATTCATTTTCTATCCGTTTTTGTCAATGTTACGAGTATTCATGGCTGACTTCACTTCCTGTTGGCTCATAGGAATACTCTGGAATAGCCAGCCACTAGGTCCTTTTTTAATTATCTACAATTTACGTGCTAACCATTGGACGGTCCTTAACCGTTTCTCTCAGCCTGATCTGCGACTGCTTCTATCCAAACGCGGGCGGTGTGGAGAATCATATTTATCAACTGGCCCAATGTCTTTTGCTGCGTGGCCATCGGGTCATTATCGTGACCCACGCCTATGGTGACGGCTGGCAGCGTCAGGGCGTCCGCTACATGGCCCGAGGCCTAAAGGTATCCAACTTCGCAATTTCCAGCTCGTTTGTCGTGGCAGAAAAACCAGTCTGCTTGTGTTTTGGGCCTTGTGATTTTTGAAGTTATTTTAATTGAGAATAGGCAGAATTTGTTTAGTGTCTTATGCATGTGGTCCCTTTTCATCTTTCAGGTATACTATATCCCTTATCGGCCCTTTTACAACCAATCCGTGTTCATTACACTCTTTGGTTTGCTTCCCGTCATACGAGACATACTGGTTCGCGAGAACATCGATGTGGTTCATGGCCATTCGGTACGTGCTTCCTTTATCTTGCACTGATGAATAGCCATGAGTTTGGAATGACCGTAGGCAGGGCGTGGTTTAGTACTAAACAGTGTGCGACCTCGTATTTTTTTAGCTGAGACCCTTTTTAGATTTATGTTCTTGCAATACCACATTCTGACTGAATATTACTTGCTCTTAAAGTTAGCCGCGTAATAGGTAGGTGCCGTCATTCTGCAGGTTCTTCAACTTAAGGGCTTGTCTAAGGAAAAAAGAGCGTTCTCTGTGCTTCCCTTAAATGCATCCTACTTCCCGTCAGGCCTTCTCTCCACTGGCACTGGAGTCGCTGATGCATTCTAGCGCCCTCGGTCTGCGCACCGTCTTCACGGATCATTCTCTCTTCGGGTTCGCCGACCTCTCCTCAGTGCTTGCCAATAAGGCCCTCTTCCTCCTACTGAATACAGTTGACAATTTTATCTGCGTCTCCAATGTGGCGAAAGAGAACAGCGTTCTTCGCGGTGGCATGAGTCCGGATCGCGTCTTCGTTATCCCCAATGCAATCGACTCGTCCGCTTTTACGCCTGAGCCAAGTGCCCGAGATCCAGAGAATGGTAAGCCATGGTGTTACCCATTGTCCTTGTCCTCTGTGTCTGTCTTCCTTTCTATCGTCCACTGTTCGCACTGCTTGCACTAACATACCACATATGATAGGTTTTCCAACAGACGTATTGCCTCTGTTTCGCATTTACATTGGATCGCATCTAGAGGGCAAAACGACACGTCTTGCCGTATTCTGCCGACCGACCAGTTTCTGCTTACCACCTTTATATCTATTTACACATCCCCCATGCAATGACAGACGTCTTATTTTATCTAACCCTAGTAACCGTCGTGGTCATTAGTCGTCTGGTTTATCGCAAGGGTGCTGACCTGCTTGGTGCAATAATTCCTCCCCTTTGCGCCACCTTCAAAAACTTAAAATTCATAATAGGTAAGTTGTGGCAGCCATTTTGGTCGTCACTTGGCACAGGCGTCTGCTGTGTCAGTGGATAAATTGAGTTGGGACAAGTTCACCTTTACAGTGTCCATCTGAAAACAATACTTCCTTTTTGCTTACTCATTTTCCCTCGTCGTATAGGTGGTGACGGTCCAAAACGTCTGGTCCTTGAGGAGATGATTGAAAGGCACAATTTGCACTCACGGGTTCAACTTTTGGGTACACTTTTGCACCACAGAGTTCGTGATGTGAGTTTTCGCAGTTGGCAGTTTCATAAGCTGTCTCAACTTATGTTGACACCTTATTTCATCGGGTTTCACTACCTACACCTCCTCGCTTTGCCTTCTGCAATAGAATTCTTCGGCTATTGTGTCACCTGCCTCCCTTTAAGGATCGTACTTTTCCTGTATTTCAGTTACTGAAACGGTCGCTGTTTTTCTTCTTTTGTAGGTCCTCGTTAAAGGTGACATTTTCCTCAATACCTCTCTGACCGAGTCCTTCTGCATCGCGATCGTGGAAGCCGCGAGTTGTGGGTTAGTGTTTTCCATTATGGCTGCTCACTATCTTCACTGAAATTGATCTTACAATTAGTCTTTCTCGAGTTATCTTTTAGTCTATTATGTCATCGACGCCCACCTATGTGTCTTCATTGCGGAACGGTATGGGGCTGTTCTGTTTCATCCTGTTGTTCCGATCTTGTGCTCTTGAAGAAGGTTGAATAGCGACGAACAGTCAGTAATCTAGAACTATTTCTTTCGGCATCGTCAAGAAATTCTAATCCGAGTTGTTTCTATATGTCCGGACACGGGAATACTGTCTCCCAGGTACTACAGGTGGCCTCACGCTAAATTCCAGGGTGCTTCTATTCCCGTGTCCTAACTTTAACCATAAATAAAAAATTACCCTGACCTTGACACTGACCCTTATAAACCTGACCTTCCTAACCCCTACCCTAACCATAACCCTAACCCCGACCCTCCTTACCCAAACACCAAACACAACCTTAACTCTGACTTCCTGGAATTTAGGGCAAGGCAACCTTTCATATGGAGGGAAATCTATATTCCTGCACCCAACTCCTCTCAGTTCTTATTATTGCTCTCATTCTTCTGTAGTTTCTTGCAGCAGATAGTTGCTAAATGAAGCTGATAGTTAATGCGCAACCTCTTTCTCATTTAGACCTTTCTGTTACGCTTATTCACGAGAGGACAGATTCTGGGCTTTGACTGTACCGGTCGGTAGGGTTAGTGCACAGTCTGGGATTAGTCAAGGAGCTCAACTGTCTTTCTTACAGACCTCCTTTCTTGCTTGCCATCAAGCCGACACCATAAAAACAACTGCCCAACTTGAGGCTAACTGCATTTTTCCCTTTTTGCTAATATCTGATAACCTCTGAGCCAATTGCAGGCTTCTAGTGGTGAGCACTGCCGTCGGTGGTGTGCCCGAGGTACTCCCCCCACACATGTTGCGTCTCGCCCCGGTGAGTGCATCCGGTCTGGCCAGCACACTAGCTGACACCATAGAGGAGGTGCGTCAGCAACGCATCATTTGGACCCGGGTGAATCCTCCACCCTGCGACTCGTTCTCTTCCTTGGATGAATTGTGCCCAGTTCCACAATTGAGCGAACCTGTGGACGGGGATGAATCACGGATTTCGACTTCGGTAAGTTTTCTCCAAATGTAAGCTGGCGCCATCGATTGCCCGAATAGAGCAAACGTAGGGCCGATGCGTAGGCCGGAGTTAAGGTTACGGGTTGACCGGCCTCGCTGTCTGCCTGTGATTTGTATTCTTACTGTGACAGAATCTCTCTCTCTCTCTCATATACCATGACATCTTAGACACGCCATAATATTGGCTTTTGCATACGCTTCTTTCCCTCCGTCTAAAAAAACCGCTCGATGAAAATGGCTGCTTAAGTAGTGTGCCCCGCTTAGTGCCAATACATATTGCAGAAAAATATACAAAAATTGTCCTTTGCATTCATTTGGTAGCAAATCATATCGTCTTTAAATTTCATAATAAGACGAAGAGTAACTTTTGGTTTTAAGAAAGCCTTTTAATTCCTGAATAATACTGAGCTCGATCTGCCGTTGCATTTGTTTTTTGGGGCTTCCAGTCTACAAGCCATATACTTCCTGTGTAAGGAAAAACATAAATTCCCTTAAGCCCTTAAGGGGATATCAAATGGGGATCATGACACGTTGCATAGGATCTAGGCTATGTTGTATACCTAATAAAGAGCATTGTTAAACAAACGGCTGCGACGCCACTTGAATGGGCATTTCATGGTCCTAAAAAGTCTCATAATAAGAGGATTTTTCAAAACCGAAAGGTACCCTTTCTTTTAGTATAAAATTTGAAGAAGACATGATTTGCTACCAAATGAATATAAGAAAGGGTATTTTGTACATTTGTCCTACAAAATATACTTGCATTGATTGGGATATCGAAAATCAATGGGACAAGTTCATACCACTTAAGTAGTCATTTTTTGTCGGGTACGGTTTTTTAGGCAGCCGAAAAGAAGTGGATTTGAAAGCCGGTGTCCGGGCGTATATGAGATATCACGGGACTATGCCTCCAGGTAACCAGTGTTGTGATCCCACTTGGGTAATCCTTTCTACGACAAAACGTATTTCTGAATTTCAGTTAGAATTCCGTGAGATCGGTCACTGGCTGTATTTTACTAGCACAGACTAGTACACGTATGCCTGTTTGCTTGAATCGGCCGACGCAGACACAGCGCACGCTAAGCAACCAGCTACTGGAAGTTGGCACACCCTTCTTTTTATGCAATCGAAGAGGAGGCCTACCTCTGCTCATAACTGTTCGGGATTGTTAGAATATTGAGGAACGGAAGAGCGCTCCTCTGAAACATGTATGCTGCTACGGATATGGTACATGTCGCGACGGAGGGCGATGATACAACTCGTCTCTTGGAATCGTCTGTGCGAAATTCGAATCTGAGGCTACCCCCCGGACGTTCCCTTTTCTTAGCTTACTGTGGGTCACAGTCCGACAGAACGCGCCGGAGTTGCCTAGGTTGTAATAGTCGGTAATTCTGATCACCTCGTATTTCATCTTGCCTTGCCAGAGCCTTCTCGGTAGCGTTGAACGAGTTATTTCGAATATTGTTTTACAATTCTATCGGCCCACTTCAGCACCTTATGAAACTGTTCATGTCAGCTCATGTAAGTCCAACGAAGACAATTAGTTCCGCACGTTGCTGTGCCGTGCACCATTATAGTCTGTTTTGCCTTCCTGTAGCTGTATTTTATTCTATGACGTTTTAGCAGACCAAGTTAACAGCCGCTCTCGAATCCAGATTGAAGCTACCACTTTCATAGGACCTTAGATAAGCGCGGACGCCAGCCTCTATAGGGCAGGAGAACGCCTGTTGACCAGTTTATTTCCTGTGAGTCACACCATTAGCGCACTTGACTGCAGAAGTGTATGGATTTAGGTGACAGAGCATTTGAAGCGTCCTGTGACCTTTAAGGCTCGCCTGCCGTACTCCGAATGCCCCCCCGTGGATTTTTCTGTCAATACTACGTGACCAATTTGGTGTGCTCATTTCCACTCCCCCATATAGCGCCTCTGCGTCTTAGGTCTATAACCTTTGCATTTTGCGGCCTGCCGAAGCTGATATAATGGAAAACAGTCCCCGTAATGTAACCAATAAGAACGTCTTGTTTCTGTTTCAGCACTTCTAAACAAGATGATGTGCTGACTCGAAGAATTTTACGCTAATTTTATTACGTTTGAGGTGTCCAATCAATTTTTGCTCTTGATCTTCCTATTAGACACTAAACAATAGGGTAAGATGTGGTTATGTAGCCCTATCTGATGGACACAATATTGTTGGGATTGGGGTTAGGCAACTACTTGTCAACCGCTCAAATTATAACTGCGCATTCACAATAGCTTCCCTTTTGTATACAACTACTCGACCTCGTTGCCTGTGCGTTCCGCAGCCCCACCTGCAAAAACCTCTATTACCACCGGTCGCGTATTACAAGTGGCTGTGTTTGTTTACTTCAGGTGGGGCTACATAGCCACATCTGACCAACAATAGCTTAGGTAGGAAACTTATGTTGACCCCACCCGCCTCGAGCCTATTCCCAAAAGTAAGTGTTGATCACTGCCAGCTCAAATAGAAATAGAAAATTATCTGTTTTTAAATCCCGTCCTGTTTTTCAGGAGTTCGCCAAAACGCTGGGACGATGGCATTCGCCGTACCGTAAGCTGTGCAGTAAGAAATTATACTTGCCTCCTGTCACCGTATTTCTCCTTCTCTTTTCTTCAAAAGTCCAACTCTCTTGCCGAACCTGAAACAAACGGTGCTCTCACCCCGCAGACCGCGGCAAACGACCTCCGTCGGCAAAATACCAGTGAGTCCGTGCCAACATCCCCCTGGCCACCAATATTAGCCTCCAGGCAGATCTGGCAGATGCATCGGGAGGTTGGAGAGTTGTACACCTGGCCAAACGTTGCCGAACGAACTGAGAAGGTCTACCTTACCGCATTGACCCAGCCCCGTGGCTCCACCAGGACGGGAATGCTCGCGTACGTGCCATTTAGTGCGGCAGAATGGAACTGGTGTCCTCTGCGTCTGATTTTCAATAACTTCTCATATGACGGTTGAGTTTCAGCCTTAGATAAATCAGGGAAGTGGAGGTTGGCAAACGATCGTAGATGCCAACTTACTTATTTCTGGGACAAAAAGCAAATTTTAGGGTGCTTTCTTTTGTGTTGAATGGATACAATTTACCTCTAAATGGCGACTGTCCTGCATAGATTGCGCTTGCTTTCTTATAAGAAACTAAGGCGGATTAGTCGAAGTTAGATCAATACCCGTCAAACTGTTGTCTAGTCGGATAAAATCGGCTGTTATCGAACCTCACAGCACCTTTTGCGCGCAGCCGCATATTTTATAATTTCTATCCAAAGATGTTGACTATTACCGCACATCACAACGGCCCCACGTCAATGCATTGAATCCACCATCACGTCGGAAAATCGATTTGGTGCCCGTACCGAGCTAGGGACGGAACCTCTGGGATTTATGGACAATTTATTGCTTACTATTTCCTGTGGATTCTCATCAGTTGCTTTGAGCGGCCATAGGGACATAAATGCATTTGAAAAGGGTGGGCCATGTTTCCTTTCATCAGTTATCCTCTTCTTAATCCTCTCACCTTTTGATTGTATTCTTTAGAATACGCCCCTTTTAATTGCCGACTCACCTTTCCTCCACAGCGCTCTCTGTAAACTCGGACCAGTTGAAAGCAAAATAATGGCAATCGTATGGGCTGTTGAGTGGCTTCTACTAATTATACTCGAATGGCTTCGGCCCTCCAAGGTCAGTAAACATATATTTACTGAGTCTGTTTTATCTTCAGAATATCGATAGGGTTCCCTTTCTCTACGCTGCCTCTGGACCCCAGGGAGGCGCATGACAGAGCCAATGGCGGCTGTGGACCACAAATCGGACGCAAGACCACCTGGACAACGTTACTGTGATTGAGATCGAAACGTTCACGATAATTTTTTTTATAACTTTTTGACTTTTGTCATTATTCTTTCTGACTTCTAAAAATTCATTTTGCTACCAAATTTTCGGTTTTTGAAAGTAACCATCGCTCATTTCCTCACGAGCCTTGAATAGAGTTTTCGGCAGCAATAGGGTGAACAACCCCAATTAACTGTCACCAGACTGTAGATCGTGTGCTGATGTATATACTTGCGAAATCCAATTAAGTTTTGTTGACTGACAGTTGTACCCAAGAGAGCGAAAACAAAAAAACGAAGATCACCTGAGCATGAATTGAGGGATAACAGAAATATCCGTCAGGGAATAGACTCAGTCGTTTGATAGTCAAACACTCTTTTACGATAGGACGCCATAGAATATCCAGTTGGATGCGGTATCTGCATAAATTTCTCACTTTACCGTCAAGTATCGTTGTCGCCACCACCCGTCTTCTGTGTTTTCCCGAATTCTGCCAGCTTACTGTCCGGCGTGCTGCCCCACCCATAACACCCCCACCCCCTCCCATTACCACGATTACCGTATGACACGATCCATAGTCTGCGACAGTTAATTGAGATCCTCACCCTACCGCTGCCGAGTTTGCAGTTGTCGTAGAAGCAAGCGACACTTCAAAAATTGCAATTTATTGAGATGAATATCGTTAGTATCGAAACCTAGGACAACTCAACGCTCAGAAATACTGAAGTGACCGAAATCCGTTTTAATATTGCTCGGTCTTGCGTTGCATTGTTAAAGATAGGTGAGGGGGGGGGCTGGAGTGACTTCCCTGGCCGCCAGGTATTCGTCAGATTTGGAGCGGGTTGCCTAATCCAGTCTTATTTTGCAGTCCGTGTAACTCATCGAGAAGCTCCTTGTCGTTCAGACCCATCTAGAAAGAATCGGTCGTGATAGGTAAGCTTAGGGTTTGCGCCAGACTCAACATGAATGATAGAAGTTGGCGCTGGATTTTAGAGAATTTACAAGAATGCAAGACTAAGACTTCGAGATTGGGGAGTGGTAGTGTGTAGGCTTCTTGAACAGCAGTGCGAGATGAGGCGTATGAGACGTTTATATGAACTCTTACACGCTTCTTCAAACAGGTAATGAACTTCGAGAACTTCATTCCAGTCAACCCTGTGTACAGTAGGTTACCAGCCATCTTATGTAAGCGTTCACAGTCGAGCCGAACAATCTTAACGAAAAACCTACTTTTGTAAATAAGGCAAATTTGCAACACTTATTTCTCTCGGAGACGGTAGAGACAAACTACCAGCTCAGACTGCCTCTATGTGCCTGTGGGGCAGAATATATTGGTCGTACGAGTGTGCATTTGTCCAAAAGAGTAAAAGAACATCTTCCAGCATGGTTAGGAAAGGGTCAAATAAAGAACATCAACAGCTCTATCCTCGCGCACATGGTAGACACAGGCCACCGTGTAGACGCCAGAGGGGTCCTCCGAGTGATTTACAAAGTCCCATCAAGCCACCCAAAACTGCTTGGGCAGCGCCTGTTGGCTACGGCAGAGGCAGCAGCAATCAGGCTACGCCAACCGGTCCTATGCGCACAGAAAAATTTAGCACAGGTCCCACGGTTGCCATGGCCCAAAGCCACTGAGCCACCCACCCGCATGTAATTACCTTTTTCACGGCCCACCTTCCTGGCACTGACTGCACTCTTGGTGTTTCATTCTCTCCCCTCCTCCCCAAACCCGAGCTACAGCACAATTATCTACTTGCCCTCATTTTTTCATTTATTATTTCAATAGCCATGTAAACGTACAGGCCTGAAGAGAATTTACCGAAAGTAGGCGTATGCTTTTTCTTTGCTTTCTCAACTGGCATATTTACGTAAACGGCTGTGTCTGTATGCGTGCACCCTTTATTGATTTGTGGCTATTATTATCTGGACATAAAAACCCGAAAAACGTGTTCGAGTATCGCGAGCGTTGAAAACCGGTACCTGCCCTGATGGGGCTCAGTGGTGTTCATCGTGTGAATCTGTTTATAATGGATCCGATATTCGTTGCACAGACTCCACACCCCCGCTCCTCCGTCGCATATGGCGTTGTCCACCGTATGCCCCACGGCAAGGTGAGAGCCAGGGTCGGTGAATTAACCTACAATAATGGTAAATCCGCCAATCTCCTCCGCACTCTCCCCTACCTCACTCGTCTGGGTCCACTTTCAAGACGGAGTCAAGATGACCGGAAGCGAGATCGGTCTCAATGGCTGACAAAACTAAACAACCCGTCTGTGCGTGCCGCACACGCCTGGCCCTCACACAATGGACCAGGACTACAGGGGGAGACGGCCCGGATCCTAACCGCCTTGGAGTGTCATAGGGGGGGGGGGGCACAGTAAGAAGGAGTCATTGCAGCCTGACTGAGGGGATCGAGTTATCCCCTCATTTGACAGTCTTCCAAGCCACTCATTTTAGCGCACCGCGATAGCTCAGAAGCACGTCAGATTGTATGATGAAGCATTTGCGCTGGGTGGTGGGGTCCTCAGAACCGACCTCACTGTCTCTTTCTCTTCCCTCTCCCAGGTATCTGTTTAATTTCCGATCCGGCTAGCTATGTGTTGCGGGCATTTCGGATAACGCGTATCGTTCCCTCATCTAGTTCAGCGCATCTTCCGCGTGGTCCGATTTAGGAACAGACAGACTCTACACACTGTCCTTACATCAACCACTTATAAATGATAATAGAAAATCAAGGCAATCGGAGATGGACGTCGGCGCAGTGGCTGGCGAGGCTAAGCAGCCCCTCTAGGGGTCCACGTTAGCAGCCTTAATGTGGGGGGCTATGGCTCACTGACCACCAGTCTTGTGTCGCCTGACAATCTTTTAAGCTACGACCGTTATTCCGCAGCGACAGTTCCAAAGCGCATTTCGTCATTTATGGCGAAGTCTAGGACTGAAATCGGGCTGATTCGATCTAATTTTTTCTCTCTCTCTCATGCTCTCCTCGTTATCCCATATGACAGCATCCTGTATGAGGCAGACAGCCTGCTCGGGGGCCGGATGGAACGGTTGACTTGATGTAAGGCGGCCCTTCAGTGCACCTCATACGAACTGGGATGTCACTAATGTTATAGTTGTGTTAAACGCAGTGGCTTGGGAGACACTTGCATTTCCACTGAAGGACATTTCTTCGTAAGAAACAAATGGGACGACATTAGGAAGCCCTGGTCATAACACCATATTAAATCAAGATGCACTTACCTTTATTGCATATTTGTAACTTTGCTCTGCCTCAACCACGCGGCGCTTTTCGATACAAATCATTGAGAGGTAGGCCCAAACGGTAGGATTTCTGTTATTCAGAGCGTTGGCCTCTTCAAGGGCTTCCTCAGCATCTTCAAGCTGACTTAACTACGGGAAAATTATTATACATTTTTTATTGAATTTTATGTGTAGAAGGTGGCGCAAAAATTCTTTTACATTTTTCCTTAAAAGGATTGGACACTAGAGAAATTATCCTTCTCATCTGGGTTTTGCATTGTAGTCGAGCAGTGTTCCCTTGACACCTGATTTTAACTTAGTTTGTAAGCCATCGTCTGCGTTTAAAGTAGTAAATTTGAACAGCGAATAATTCGGAGGAAGGTTTTCAGTATAGGAGTTTCCAAAGCCTGTTCCGAAATTCAGCAACTATAGACTTTATTTTGCTAGGGCATAATGCAGGGGAACTCCGTGAAGGTAACTCACCCGATAACATGATATGCCGACACCCAGCCAGGACAAGCAGGACGGAGCATCTTGACAACATTTGAGAAATATTTGCTTGCTTTTTTCAAACTGGTTGAAAGAAAAGAAAATGGAAGGTCTAAAAATGAGATCTGTTGTAAGTTCAACGCCAGCAGCGCACGTTGTATGTTATAAGGTTCCTGTGTTTGGTAGTATCATGGCAACCTCTGCTGCCCATATTTTAAAATCCCCAAAAGCAGTGCTATAACCAGTCTCCTGGAAGGGTAGCCACTCCTTTGGAGCGATTCCGAGTTAAGGGATGCATTTCTTCTAATCTTCATTTCGCCCCTGTTTCTAGTTGTTGACTTGGTCCAAACCGGAAATGGCAGTCACGGATATTTGCTCCCGCCCGTGCGGTTAGCTTCAAAAACTTGCAGGACTTTAAACTATCTGGATAAGACCATGCAATCGTCAGAGGGCCGCGAGCACTTTTATTTATATGACAACAATATTATGCAATCGCCATTTTTGTTCAAGTAACCTCTGTTCATAAATCTGACATCAATTCCGTATTCAAAAATAGCTCTCAAGGACGACATGTAGACAAAACCAATCCTTATCCTCGCACAAATCTTACCTCCTTTTTAGGCTGTCAGATTGAATAAGATCGTGTCGGACGAGACAATGATAAGTGTAGGATTTCTAGTAGCTCAAGAAAGGCGCTGTCCGTACTTTAGTTACTTTGAGTGATATTCTCGTTTTAATCATCAGAGGTGTAACGGCACAGTTCTAGAATTCGGGTAGGTAGTAGGTCATCCGACAAATATTAAGTCGTTGAAGACTGTGGAACTCGATAAACTCGAGGGGCTAGTTAATTCCAGTAATGTGAATCCGAAGCTCCGACATCACTTTACAACCAGGCACTCAGTCTTAGTGGCTCTCCCGGTGGTTGTACAAATCAAGCGACATTACGTTCTGGCTCTTAAAGAGGAAATCGAAGCACCTGATTGGTGCTGCTACCACACTGAAAACTGACTTATCGAGTTTATAACAACGGAAGAGGCAACATAATCAAAGATAGTGTCGTTTTCCAACACGATAGGCACGGCGTTTAGTGAATCAGTAGACCAAACTCGAATATTGATCCAGGGTTGTAGATCGCCAGTCTCCTTCGTAGCATCTCGGCAACTACCACCTCGCAAATAGGAACGACTGCTCGAGTCCCAGGTGCTAGATTACACAGGGAGAGAGACGATCATAGATTCCAATTAGGCAGCCACGCAACCTCAAGCGTAATTGGTCGCGCAGCCGCGGGAAAGCTAGTTATTTTTGTGCTTTCTTCTCATCTCTGAAAATAAACTGTTACTTGATTCTGAAAAGTGGGCTAAGTTAACTTACGCTTTTATGTATAATCTACCATATAATTGTCCTTCTTGAGTAAGTTTCGCAGAAGACATTCAGTGCTTACACTAGCTTCGTTGAGGATTAGGGGAACTGAATGTCTACGTGAGATGAAATAAGCTCCCTCCCAGGCGGTTGTGGTTACTTTTAACTTACCTGTTCTTCCTTCAGGCAGAGTTCAGCTAAACGAAGTTGTAAAAGCCTGGAATTTCTGCAGGGCCAGCTCTTCAGCCTCATTGCACGCTCGAGGTATCTGATAGCCGAGACACGATCGTCAGCCATTGAATACAATTCTCCTAGAGTTGCCCAGGCCTCCACGTTCTCGGGGTCTGTTGCGATTGCAGTGACCAGCGACTCCTGTGCTCGCGCTATAGGCTCAGCGTAGTCATTCTTTCCCTGGCTGCTGATACTCCTGTGACTCACATCTCCCAGGTCCGTCTTCATTACGACTTTTGCGGCAAGGACATGGTACTGGGCGAGCTCATTCACATAGGCAATATTGCTTGGACTTGACCTTGGGAACTGTTTGGGCAGGGCTAAAAACTTGAGGCAGTTGCTTTCCTCTTCGACGGGCGGGGGGTCATTCAGACTTGTTCCAGGGATCGGGGCAGGCTGGTAGGATAAGCAGTGATCCAGGTACTTGCGCATGTAAATCAGGTGATGAGCCATTGCCCTTTCAGTTAGCTAAATGAGATGTACGCACTAATTATGGACGTTGAATGAACAGTATCTAAATATGCACAGAGAAAGTAAGTAGGTTCTCAGCATTGCTGAGGCGGAAACAAACACTTGAATATTAAGTCAATTATAAAAATGCGTTCGTGTAAACGGGATGGCTTAGTAGTGCCTCCTTTTTTGCAGGTAGCCACGAAGGACTCGTTTGTAAAACTGTGGTGCGAGTAATCTTTGACTCGGGCCTACAGCATGCAGTTTAAATATTTGAATGCCGGTTCACGAGAAGAGGATTAAAGGAAAAGAATGGGACGTATGGCACACCAGGGACAGCGGCAAAACGGCCATGTAATTTTTCTGGCCCACACAATGTCCTCGTTAACAGACGACAATCAACGACGAAGCAAATTGACATGACGCTTCCTCAAATAATTTCAAGTGCAGCAAAACTTGTAACAGAACGCTCCCGGCCAGCTAAACAGATGGCGATTGAGGAACGCCAATGGGGGATAATCACGGATGGTCAGAGCAGCATAATTCCCGCAGACGGCGAGTCGGGTGACTATTGATAGATATCTGAGTGCAAAACTATGAGTTTGTATTGTTGCAGTATCCATTTTTTAGCCGCAGAAAGCGACTACCCCACAATGTTTGCACGCCTTGTTTATTATCAGGCCTCCACACACCTGAATCGACAGCAGGACATTGCTGGTTCAAGCCAGCCGGCGGTAACTAGTTTGAAGAAGGCCACAGTTAGGACAGTTTTCAGAAACGACTGAAATATAAATAGGCCTAATGTTGGAATGGTATTACCGACAAAGACAGGGGAGACTGGCCTCCCCTGTCTCTCTTGTCTTTGTCGGTAATACCATTCTGCCTATACCATGCGCCGCTGTGCGGCTGCTGGTTGGGCTCGAGAGAGAGCCCTTAAGGCACAACGTAACGAGTGAGTTCCGTATGAACGATTGGTGAGCGCCCCCTACTAAGGCCTAATGTTCTCAGTCATAAGACTGTTAACCTCCAAGTTCCCATTGTGGAGACAGTCGTCTGTCATTATCCTCATTCTAGTTAGCTCATTAAATTAGGAACCTCAGTAAAATGTGTTTTAGATAACAAGAAGCAAACGCATAGTTATGGGAGAGTCTGTGGAGTCTGCAGTGCAAAAACGTGCCTTTATCAGATGTGCATCAAGAAGAACTTCGGCAGTCTGCAGGAAAGGACTGCTTCTGTAGGATGGCGGAAAGAGCTGCTTTGGCGTTGTGTCCAAACTTTGTGAAATTGCGTCAGCCGCCGAGCCTGAGAAGTAAAATAATGATGCGCATTTTTATGACTACCGTGATACACCGTTAAATGACTATGAAATTGCAGCGTAAATTCTCTTAGGATGATCAGGCGTTAAATTGATTTTTCTAGAAAATATTGGTCTTTAATTTATTCCGGCGTCTTCACAGACTGTTAGAGACCGATAAAGGACTTTAGTGATAGAACCCCAGAAAGGAATGAACAATAACCACGATTTCTAGAGAGCCTCATGTGCCTTTTGAAGGACCACGACGTCAGTGTTTGAAACGCAAAGTTGCTTATTATTTTATTGAGCATTAAAATGGTAACCCCTCCT
>CACRXP010000253.1:122379-167571 GCA_902702965.1 Spirometra erinaceieuropaei
AATAACGTCTAATAACAGTGTTTTAGTGAAGCTTACATCTAAATATCGTTTAATAAGTAGTGTAATTTCATATATGACGAGTCGTCAACTGCCTAAATTCTGGGTGTAGATTCCAAAATAGTTTTCCAGTGTTTCATAATTTAATTAGCGATTTGGAGTTAAATGAAATGGGGTTCAACAAGAGAAGCTGGATTTTGCTTGATTTCGCCGATGGGGACGTCGTAGGATCAAATGTTTTCATAAGATGACATGCCATGAGGTCATGTATGGGCAGAAGTTCACATCCTTCAGCCCAGGCACTGTCCTATATATCATCACATAAACGGCCAAACAGCAATCTATGAAGTAGGCTTATGCTGAAAAGGTCCCGTCAAGTCTATTCAAATGAGACAAACCTGGAAATAGTGGTGGGCCCAGTCGAGTGCACCAGTGTATTCAGCCTCTTCTGCGAAAAGTAGCAGCTGTGATGCAGTTCCGTCTCTTGCCGTAAGGTCACTGCGGGCACCGATTTTGCGCGCCGGAGAGAAAGCTACCATCATTGACTGCCGCATCTCGCGCACCAGGTAAACAAACAGATCGCTCAAGAATTTCTAGGAAGGTAAAATAAACAGTAGGGTCGCTCAGTAAGCATCACTCTAATGACACACAAGTTTTGGCCCTTTATATTTAAACCTGCAGCAGAGGTTGTGAGAGAGTGTGGAAATTGATACGTCTCGAAAGAGCTGCAGAGGGAAAAGAAATACCTGGAATTCTTCCGGAGTCGCGAAAGGCGTCGACCGGAAGAACTTTTCCCGAACGAGATTGACAATAGGAAACTTGAGCTGCTCTTTAAACAGTGCAAACATTGAGCTCTCATCCAGCATGCACTGTAAATTCTGCTTGCTAAAATGTTTTCAAGAAAAGAGGATAAATATTGGCAGTTAAGAAAATACAAAACGAACGGGCAGTATGGTCGCCCAAAAGTGGATGCATACTTTTTTGGAAAATTTACAAAACTATCATTGAAGAAAAGGCAGTGGACCATGTGGTTAAAATGAGGGAATCTTGCAATTATTTTCTCAACTGACTAAAAGGGCTCTACTAATTCACCTAAGAGGGCCTTTGCCAGTGGTCTGGAAAGATAACATGTCGATTTGAATCAAGCTGGACCTCAAGTTGCCACACTTCTGGGGTTGACAAACAATAGGCTTGCTCGCTATTCTAATGGGCTTGCGAGTCCAGAATTTCTGATGGCATTAATAAATCCCATTCAGATTGT
Organism: Spirometra erinaceieuropaei; assembly: GCA_902702965.1. Taxonomy (NCBI): domain Eukaryota; kingdom Metazoa; phylum Platyhelminthes; class Cestoda; order Diphyllobothriidea; family Diphyllobothriidae; genus Spirometra; species Spirometra erinaceieuropaei. The sequence goes on from CACRXP010000253.1 coordinate 123,638, forward strand.
TCTGATTACTCATCCATCTCTGTTCCGGTTCTGCAAATTATGACTTAAAGTCAATCGTTGGCTGAGATTATAACTGTTTTTAATGAAAGACGGATGAGCGGAATCGGATTACTAGCAACCTGAATGTCAAACAGAAGATTTGAACAGTGGCACTTTACCAGAACTCTTTCCGATTTACTATGGCGCCGCTTGCAAGGGCTCTGCACTGGATGTTTGATGCAGAACCTACTCATCCGTATCGCGTCCTGCAATCCACATTGATTGATCAACACTCTTCCCACGTGAACGAATACTGTCGTCAGTAAACAGGACGCAGCCTCGTTAGCAAACTAATGCGACCCGACAAGAGAATGCGGACCCCCCGCACTACAGGTGTCTTCGCCTGACCACAAGCCCTGAGACTCAGAGCAATGTCACTTGTAACGCTGGGTGTCAATATTCCCGTGAACTTCCTGAAAGACTACAAGTTTTCATTGGTGAACAGTATATTATTGATCTTTCCTCTGACTGCAGATAGCAGCAGCGAATCTTCCTCATAATAATGACCTACGAAATGTTGGACTGTAAGTAAATACTTAACGTCCGACTCAGCGATGATAATGCATAAAGCCGAGGATTAATACAGTCAGCCTGATCAAAGAGTATTTTGATTTAACGGTATTCCACTTATCGGGGTAAAGGTAGCCGGCCAGACGACTACGTCATGCGCCTGTATGGTTACGCTGTCCATCTGGACATCGGCGCTGATTGCCAAAAGTTGTTTCACTACAAATGACCCAACAAACCAAAATTTTAGTCAAACTTTATCGAGCAAAAGACAGCAATGCTGCTAGCCAGTATAAGATCTCAGGACAACGTGTAAAGCAGAAGGTACCTTGCAGAAGCGGAAAAAGTAATCTTACCTCATTTTAGTTAGCATGATCTGAGAGACTTCAATAATTGCTTTATGGTATTCCTTAACAGCCTAAAATAAAGGGGGAGCAACGTGAATTGCGCGACACAGAAAACGGATATTATAACAAGGTTACTTTCTACTTAGGACGACATCCCAAGCGAAGGCTTGGAAAACGTAAGAAACCGGACCACTCCCGAAATGAAGCTATGTTTGAGAATTAAAGAACGTCAATACCTTTCGAATAACGCAATTTTTAATGAAGTTCAGAATGGAGAAAATTTCAACCACAGCCTATAACAATTTTTTCCTCCTAAGTATACGTTGGATGGCCTTGAAGCATCGAATACTATCGTAGCGTCCATTCCTTAATTTCTTACTGTTCCCTTAGTATCGACGTGGCGGGGCCCTTTACCATAGAGGAGGTGGTTCCGACAAAAAAGAAAGATCGGAATGGCTACTTATGGCTTATTAGCCGTCATTAGCCAGTAATACCCAACCCCAGGTGAGGATAAGTTGGGATTCGAATCTGGGATCTTTGGTCATTGAGTACGCCAATCTTCCGCTGAGCCACGGGTTCGTTATTCTGTCGAATGTGGTCAAGAATATAAAAAATATGGCGAAACGCTGATGATGAATTATAAACCGGAAATGGCCGTTCTGATCTACCATATCTTTGTCAGGACTAACTTAACCAACTATATTACTAGTTGCCATACGACTGCCTGCGGTGGTTATAGTTTGAGTCCATAGGGACAACCGGATGGGTACGCTCCGTAAACCGATCGGCAAGCGTTCCATATATGAAACATACATATTGCTGATTGAAGCGAAAATGTGCGTTCCCGGACATAACGAGCCCAACCAGCTCGAAAGAGAGTCCTAAGGCACAAGGACACTAGTGAGTTTCCTAACACGATCGGTAAGCGCCGATCTACCAATTTATATGTGTACATGTATGTATCGCGTTCATAACCTACCGATGAAAACGAATAAGACGGAAGGGCGAATTCATGGACCAAATTGCATTTGAACTGACGTTTCGGAAACTTCCCCGTTCCTATTATCAGAGTAATGCGCCGGTTCTTCCTGTCGGCCGTTATTTATTCAGATTTGCCGCCTGCCTATTATTATAACGATGCTCGACTCAAGTACTTTGGCCTGCCCTTTTGGTGTTGGCTTGTGCTGGCCTCCCCGGGATTTACCATCAACTGGCTCGCGCGTACTGTGTCCCCTTTGTGGCTGTCGTAGTTGCACTTAAGTCAGCGTGCTGCTTATCCCCCCCACTCATCAGCCAGCGGTCTGATTAGTCGTTACCGCTCGTGCATACTGCTATTAGCCTCGCGGGTGCGTCGGTGAGTCAATGTGCTACACCGGTCACGTGACTTCCGAGGGAGGAGGGACGGCTCCTCTTTTCTCCGCGAACGTCGGCTGTCGGTCATGCTTGATTCTCGTTACCCTTTCTATTGGTCCTGCCCGAGCTGACCCGGCGCTTGTGCGTAGTGCGTGGTAAGGGGATGCAGGTTCATGGCTCGAGGAAGTGTCGGTCGAGGACCAACTTTCGAGCATCGATCTGACCATCTTATCATTGGAGCGCCGCTAACACTCGCTTCTCGGAAGGCAAAACTGTGATACTGTTATTGTATTCGACCATAGACCAGAGACAGCTTACCCTTACGATTGATTGCAAGCTGACGCGCGTGCAGTCTTGTGTCAAGGTACGTACCCGTTTTACTAACATACCTTTCATTACAATTTCGGCATGGTTTGCGATTGGCCACCGCTGATTGTTATGCCACGGGTAGCAAGTCTTTGAGCCTCATGACTTGCTGTCTGAATACGGAAAATCTAAGGATTCCTGTCACCGCCCCTGTAACGTCCTTCATATAGGGAATTGTGAGTCATAACTTCGGTTTTCCTCCACTCGACCGCTCAAGCGAGGCTACCTAAGACACTTACGCATGGAAGACTTAGGATAACTCTTAGTTTTAAATAGGGTGTGTAAGTACTTCATATCCTCCTTTCTCCCACAGTCGTCGCTGCGGTCTGTTTGAACGTGTTGGAAGAGAGTTCTGACACAAATGCATTTGTGTCCAACGGGGTGGTTACTTCTTAAGTGTAGGGTGAACCTATTGTTAGTTGCGTTACGGTGGACCGTTGTCCTTATCTTCTCGTCCGACACTTTGCGACCTGTAAGTCAAGGAAGGGCAACTGATTTTTGACTCCTCTTTTTATAAAAAATTTGATACTGGGAAGGATTGCATTCTACCCGTCACTCCCTTCTATTATGACTGAAGTGCCGTCGACGTATTTAGGCCGGAACTTCGAGGTGTATGAGTTGAAGACCAGCCGCTCGACCCTCTGCAAGGCCGTTTCGACAGCTAGTTCCAACAGATACGAGCTCATCGTTGTCCACTTCTATTTCACAAAAACATGGCCTTTGAATGTGAAGAAAGCCTTAAGACACAGTCCTAGAACCTCACTTGGGCCATTGGTTGGCCTCATTATATTTTTCTCGAGGAATGCGGTCAACAGTGGCGATGGCCAGGCCGAATGGGATAGAAGTTAATAGTGAGATCACGTCAAATGGCACCATCACTTCGTCCGCCCCCAAATTTAATGTTCGACACGCGTCAAAAATCCTTTAGCAGACTCCACTGTTCACTTCAATTCCTTGAAGAAAAAAAGTAGCTGGTACAGCCCATTTCAGAATCCAGAGGGGTACCACGTAAGGAGACAATGGGGCGTAGAAAAACCTTTGGCAGGCCGTAAAAGCTAGTCATCGTCACATCGATGGCTTTTACGGCAGTGCTTCCCCTCCCTCAGAGGCATCCGGCTTCGTCAACTTGCCTTTCGCACTGTTTATGCTGTTAACTAGCTTCTTGAACTCGCTGTCAGTGTAGAGAGACTGCTTCTCAAAAGTACTAGCGGGTGAGAAGTTTCGTAATCTTCTAACGGTTGTACGGTTACATGTGGAGGAAGGAACTGAGTAGTTCCGTTAACGGATCGTCCATCGTCTGAACACAGAACGTGATCTGTAGAAAGTCTGAGGCCAGAGTATTCAGATGCCTTGCAGCAGGCACTGTCACGTTCTACACACTTGCTTCAAAGCAGAGACAGACTATGGACGAAACTCTTGGCCGAAAATGTGGTTTCAGATCCAGAATAACACGTAGCGAAAATCATGTGTCGCTCCTTAACCAACTAGAACTTATAAGACGGGGAAACTGGGAGATGAACATGAGCATAAAGCATGCCAGGCAGAATGTGATCACCAGTAGCTCAAAAGAAAGGGGACAATACTTCCGCTGGCACTGCGTATTTCACCTGGCAGAATGGTTGTCGGATCTGGATAGAAAACGACATCGAGGACAGAATGGTAACTACCAACTTGGCAGGAACAGATCCGACTTGAATGAGCCCCAGTGGAAGCCCTACGACCGTTTCGACGGGTCTAGAGAGCGCTCACGACAGAAAGCAGTCGCCGCCATGACGAATGCCTTAGATACGCCGAAAGATATGAAAACTCGCATCAACGCTGACCGCTTGCTTGTGCTCTGAATGCAAAACAAGTGAAGATAGGTTTGGCTGGTTTCCTCAGTTTAGTCCTGAACGCGCACTCTCCTTATATTAGAAAAAGATTGCAAAGTCAGTAGGTGTTTCCGAAAGCGGCTGCTGAAGACGAATCTTTGGTATACTTCTAGGGTTGCAATCTGTCAACATGTTTGGGACTAAGAAATAAATGGCCAAGACAATCATACAAACGCTCTCTTTCTATGGCCTGCCTCAATCGAGTTCGATTGTGAGGCTGCTCAATATCTAAGATGAAGTAAAGTTAAAATTAATGCGACGTTTTAGAGCATGAAAAACAGACTTTTGAATCAAGTTGTTCTAGTCATTTTCTTTAAATTAAAGATGATGTGGGATATAATCTAGAAGAATGGGCACTACATCTTCGAGAATTGGAAACTTTTGGTAAAGAACAAATCTTGCTCCAGCAGTTGGATGTATAAGTGAGTCGGAAACGTTTTGTAGATGTAAATCTTTATTAACCTTTTCAGCACTTTGAGCACGATCCGGTAATTTCTCCTTTTTGCTGATAAGCGGTTTTAAGTCGACCGCAATCTCTTCAATTACCCTTTTTGGGACAAGCGGCTTGTCGAGAACTATTTCAAACACAATGAAGGTCCGAGAAGGTCCAAATTCAGCACCGGGGATGATGGTACAAGGACGGTTTTCTGAGAGTTGCAGAAGATGAGCACGGGATAGAGAGCTCATCTGAACCTTCGGGAAAGACTCCCTTTGAGTGTGACTCACGGCCGTGAGGTCACCCGGTGATTGGAAAGCCTAAATGCAAGAGATCCCAAGTAGATACATAGATGGACTGGAAAATTTAAGTTTTCTCTACTTGAATTTGCGATCCTTTCTGCCTATCTGAAAAGGCCTCTGCAGCGTATCCGGCCTGGGCCGTCAGGACATCATGCCACAAAGGCGTGACAAGCGAACGATCAAGGTCATGGCCCCCTGTTCACACCTTCTTTGTGCTGATTGGCAACCCAACAACCTATGACAGTCCCCCTTGCCATATACCCGGCCGTTCCCACAAGCCTCCTCACGTGTGCTGTCTATCGTACTTAGTACACGTCTTATTTCCAATTAACCTTCTGTTTTGCATACATAACAGCCTCCAGGTCTCCAAAACTAATTTTCGCACCAATATCCACCTGAAAGCGGTTTTCCCATTTGGACAAAACTCTTCCAGTCTTAGATTTTTTGTTATTCAGAGTCGCACTGCCACCTGACATCCATCATTGTGGCCCATATTAAATCTAAATGCTATGGTAGCCAGGATTAGCACATGCCAAAGAGGAACAGGTCAGTTTGTCCATATCCCATGAAAACACAAAGTCGACACCTGACACGAGACGTATGTCTTCTTGCTATTTCAGTGAAATTTATCAGATATGGAATAAACAAAGACAAAACTATTTGTCAGCACAAAAATTGGTGCTGGTGGGAATAGACAAATACTCATCGCGAGTTCTGCATGAGTACAGCATAACTAAAATTCAAATGGCTACTGTCTGCCAGTCCATTCATCAAAATTCCATTGAATAGAACGAAATTGGCGCTACTTGTCAATCATTTTTGGCAAAACGTAGGCTCGTAAGACTTTAAGGAGTGCTCTCGCAAACTTTTAGTTAAACCGCATATGTAAGTAATCCAGGAGTTCTGTCAAAAATTAAATTGTACAAACCCTTAAAAAATTCAGTAATACCTTTTTAGCGGCCAACTGTCGTGCTGTCGGTGTGGAAGATTGCGCGCCGCTGGAGTCGTTGAGTAACTGCGTAGCAGCAGCCGCCTCATACACACGGTGCATGATTGCAGCCTCCCTGGCCAGAGTGCTAGCGCAATTTAGCTGTTGAAAGTTTATAGAAGAAAACGCAGTCAAGATTGCGCGCCAGCCTCCCCATTGTCAAACCAGACAAATTAAAAAAATGCCTGTCACAAATCGGCGCGAACCAGCGGGAAAGCAATAAAAAAAGAGGTAGGGCTTCAAATCCTTCATCCACTATGCAGGCCAAATGAACTGTAGATGCTGATAAGTCAAGAAAAAGCACTGTTTAAAAAATGAATGCCATCTACTTGATCAAAATCACCATCCGGAAAACGTTGGGAAAAGAACTATCCCCCTCGAGTGGATGTGCTAGCCTGAAACGATGCTACATATCAGGGGTTCGACTTCTTTGCAGTTCGACCGTCGCCAGCGATGATGCTCACTATGTGCCCCACAACAAGGTGGGCGCCGAGACGGTGACTTGCACTTGTATAAGTTTATAATGATAACAGACTTGAGCTGCATCCACCGCACCCTCTCCTCCCCCACCCACCCGTACCCGGTGTCAAGACAAAGTCAAGAAGACCGGAGCGAACTGGCTGACAAGGTTGAAAAGCCCGTCTGCGCATGCCACGCACGCCCGGTCCGCGCACAAATGGTCGGGGCTTCACGGAAACAAAAAGGGGGGGGGAGCTTCGTTAAGGCCACATTAAGAAGGCGTCATTGCACCCTAGCTCTCCATCATGATAGGATTGATTTATATAATCAATTGGCAGCCCTCCAACTCACGGCTTTTTGCGCACCGTGGTGGTTTAAAAGCACGCATAGCTGTTTACTGTGAGAAATAAGCATTGAGTGTCCTGAGGACACAGTCTCCGTTGTCGACCTCACTCTCTCTCTCTCTTCCCCTCAGTTGCGTCAATCCCCTGTCCGAGCCGGTCGGCCATTTGATGCAGCAACTAATCGCAAGTGTTTTACAGAGCTTTACAGCAAGTGTACGCGTGCCACACGCGTCCTGGCTCCCCGAATTTCATGCCAGGACTTTGTGCAAAGGGGTGGATGGCTAGGAACCCACAAGTGTGGGGGTCCCATGGAGGCCATGTTAGGAAGGAGTCATTGGGCTTGGCTCATGGTCCCCAAGTTGAACACTCCATATAAACACATAGGGCTGACTACGAGGCATGAGTTGGACCGTCAGTTGGCAATCTTCCAACCTTCGATGTTTAGCTCACCGTGGTAGATTCAAGCGCGTCAGATTTATTTTAGTTTGGAGTTAACGGAAGTGCCTATGGAATGGATTCACAGAGTCGACCTCATTCTCTCTTCTCCCTTCCAGGCATCAACCGATTGTCCGAGGCGCTCAGATGTCTGATGCTAGGATAAGGATCAGGTGGTTGAGAGATCTAAAACAGTCCGTCCGCGAGTTCCACACACGCTTTGGCCACCCCACATAACGCGTCCAGGTTTTCACACAAAGCGGTTTCAGTTTTGGTAAGATGTGGTTATATAGGCCCACCTGATGGACACATTACTGTTGGGGGTGGGATTGGGGTTAGGGGTTAGGAATAGGGGTTATGGTTAGAAGCTAGCATTAGGGGTTAGTGTTAGAGGCTAGAGCTTGGGTAAGGGGTTAGGACAACTGTTTCTCATCAACTTAAAGTGCAACCGAGCATTCTCAATAGCTTTTCTTTTGCATGCATCTACTGGACCTCATCGCCCACGAGTTCCCCGGCCCCACCTGTAAAAACCCCTATTACCACCGGTTCCGTATTACAGGCGGCTGAGATTTGTTTACTTCAGGCGGGGCTACGTAACCACATCTGACCCCGTTTTTCTATAAATGGGGTGTTGCATAGGTTCTTCTTTTATAAAACACTACCTGACTGCTGTTACTAATACTGTCGTAAGCAAATGACATTTCCATCTATTATGATGTAAAGCTCACCTTTTGTTTGTATTCTTCATCATCAAAAGGGTGAACAAGGTAGGCCCCGCGTATTTTCCGCTCTATAATTGTAAAACGTTTGAGTAATGAAGTCGGAAGTGGGATGTTAGTGTCTTTTAGTGGTCAGGCGTCAGAGCATGTAGGAGGCATTGGCTTCTACAGATGTTATGCTATAGAAAAATTTACAAGAAAATAAATGGTCAGGCACATCTAAAACGAAAATATTGCGGTGCTGGTCCGGTATGCCCTAAAATTCCTTTCGGTCAAGAAGGACTAATGCGGTTTTTGTTACCAATTTGCCTGTGTTAAATTAACGCCAACGACTATGGCAACTTCCCTTAAGTTTTTAGCTCGGCTAGGAAAGATTCTGAAATGGCACGAAGTCCGCGTGCGTATAATGTAGAGTAAAGTCAATTAATTAATACAGTTTATACAAAATCTCGGATGCATTTCAATGGGGACACCCCGTAAAACTCTATCCTGCCCCTAAATCTGAGCTAGCGTCTAGGTGTAACGCGCAAAAGCCAGTCAAAATAAAAAAAGCTGCAAATGAATTCTGCATTTAAACATATTAAGTCGAAGTGTCTATATCTATACCGTTTTTTAGGTACCAGAGATCCCTAACATCAGACATCACGCTAACAGTAAACTTGTTTTGAATTTGGCAAATCGTTCTGAAGAAAGACGCGTTACCACTTCGTCACAGTTTTTCCCACTTTATGAAAACCATTAGTCTGAAAAACTACTCACACTTACCTTAAAATAAGTTAAGTTGCCCAAAATTTACACTATTTATAAAAACTAGGGTACGAACTGCAGGTTGAATCAACTTCTCCGAAACACGGCAGATTGCAAACATGTGTCTAAATGACCTGTTGAAAGTGACCCACCTGAGAAAGAGGTTCAGACTCGCTATGACAATTCGTACAGGCCCACAACTTACTCTGCAGTTCTACTTCAGCTGAATACTAGCTTCTGTGTTTTACAGAGACGAGGGGGAATTTATTTGCAGAGATAAACGACAATACCAAGAGGCGGCTTGGTTCCCCTCTAGTTTGCATTAGCTGAAAAAAGTTACACAATTTCCAATGAAAACGGTAGACTTCTATGTCCGTTGCGGAATTAGACTTCGAGAGCAGGAAAGGATTTCGAGGCCAAACAAATGCTGCTTGATGTGAAAGAAAGGAATGCTTAACAATTCTTTGTTAGAAATAACTGAAAGATGGAGTGGGGTTTTAATATCGAATTTTATAGAAAAAACCCAACCGTGTCTTCACTTACCGCCAGGCTCAAGTAACTGAAACAAATCCACAAACGCGATGCCATGAAAAGTTATGGCATACTCACTTTCCTAAAATTTAAACATGGTTTGATTTGACAAATTTCTAGATATACCTTTTTGACTTTGAAGTTTTCCGCAGAAGGCAAACGTATCACTTCAATCGGCAAAAGTGGTGACGAGGAGATGTGTTCCTTCATTCTGTAAAAGTACTATTATCTACGGAGAAAAGATTTCATGCTAACCGCTGTAACATCTCGAAGTCCAGGAAGGCTCGCCACTCCTGGCTCCATAGGAGCTTAGGCTTATTGTGCTCGGACTGGTATCTGTGCTCCCGGTCGGCGTCCTCCTGAAGTTCACCAACTTCCTCGTAAAACTGTGTTTCAACCGATTTGCTCTCACTTTAGTAAAGAATCAATAGATTTAGGTGATTACCTTCCAGGGATGATGGCAGGGTCTGGAACTGCGCCATCAGTAAACATCCACTTTTTTCCACTGTGTGCTACGGGCTCCGTTGGAAGACTTATAACGGACTTGCTGAAGACGACTGGTTGATCAGCCTGAAATCCAGCGGTCGTAAGCTAGGCAAAAGGGGCAATTTCTTCACCTCCAAGAAGGGCCTGAAGGTGGCTACGTGCACATATTCAGAGGCCTGACTGACTAAGTCGTCTGGCAAGCTCTGCATACTCTCCACGCGAACTCGCAGCATGTTAAAAGGGTTTTCGGAAAAACTTTGGTTAATAGGCACAGTGGTGGAGACCGAGAGGGACATGCAGGGCTTTCAAATAGCAATTAGACAAAAAACAGCCTACCCTCGGAGCGTCAGTCATAGATACTGTTGAACTAGAGAGGTATACGGGTAACTCCAGATCGAATTCGAGTTCACCTATGGGTCATTCAAGTCAGGCAATTAACTCACCTCGAATGAGTGGCAAGATGTCAAAGACGGCAGCCCCAATGCGTTGCTTCTTTAATTCACTCTTCTTGGACACGCTAGCGGCCTCAAAAATGTCTACTGCGAAAGAGTTTTGTTAGGAGTGACACTATGCGGGTTCCTTACTAACGAATGGTCGATTGCAGAATTCGTTGAGAGAAGCCAGGTCTATTTCTTCAAATGTGAACTTAAACTGATGATTAAAGGTTATGGAGCCATCGTCTTCCATGCTAAGCTTTGGCGACTCTTCACAGGCCTGATCAGCAAAGTGGGCTCTGAGCCATACTTTTTTGGCGGATTGCCCTCGCGGCTGTCCACACTGTAAGACGATAGAATGTGACACTCACCAGACGAAGTAGTCGTTTAACGCAAACGACAAGCGAGTGAGCATTGTGTTCATCCATCTTCAAGTTTAGAAGAAGAAAGGATATGTGGGTCGTGTGCCTCTGGGAGTTAATCTTATCTTCGAATGCTAAAAAGGAAAGCATAAGTATGAGTAGCACAGAAATACAAACCAAATGACACGACAGAATGGACACTATTTAACAAAACATATTCATGGGACCGAGTAAATGCAAGGCGAAGCAGTGTTTGGGGCAGGAAGGGGCAAATAGTAAACAGCTTACATGTTCTTTTACATTATTATGAAATTACCTGCGTATCTTCTGTATAATTTATAACGCAAAACAGTCACCCCTCAGAGCGACCTTCGACAGGCTTAAAAATAGCGAAATGTTTAACTATTGTCGAATGCCGGTGCGTATATCTGTTCAAAGTACGCAGCAAAGTGCCGAATACCCAGCTCTTGCCCCAAGGACACAGAACGCCTAACGCGTTTACGCAAGTTTAGTGAGTGTCGCCTATGCATGACTCTGGATGTGATCGGCACTTGTCGGAAGGGCACGAGTCCATGGACCTCGGGTGGAATATTCAATTTTAAATATGATGATTGGGTTCGACCACCCAGTCACATCGTTCTGGGAATACAGTGTAACTTGGTGTCGGCAATAAGATTGAATACTACTTATTAATAACATTTTGGCTTAGGTCAAGTGATCTACTAGAAATTCTTTCTTCTTCGCTAGAATCTTATTCTTTAAGTTACACTATGCATAGGAGGGGTAGACAAACATTCAGTTACAGAAGAGGACCACTATTTACTAAGCGATTTCACACACTGAATAGTAGTGTGACGGAGTCATTAATTTTTCCATCTGTAAAGCCTCTGGCATTTAAAACGACCGACGATTATAAACTTCAACAATGACTACTTACGATGCAAACGCTTGGCACTACCCAAAATTCCAGCGATACAAGTGTTAATGTTTCCGCCTCTGCAGTCCTATCAGTTATGCTGATCTCAATCTCTTACGTCTCCCTTTTCTGCGCATACTTAACCAGGTCTCAACCCTTCCAGACAACTCGCGTGCGCAAAATATATGCATAAAACTAGTCGATTGGGTGCAAGCAAACCGAACATGGTGCAGAGCCAATGTTTGATGCATACACTATCTGTCAGTAGGCCATAGCTCTAATTTTGTATTGTATCAGTGGATCTTCTAAATTAAGTCCGGCGTCTACAATACCAAACCGGTGACATAGTCGGATTTAAAGTCATCGCTAATTCGGTAGCAACAAAAACAGGCCATCATTTGCAACGAACTTCCCAGATTTTGACCTATACCAGAGATCCTGCTGCATCGCCACGTCTAATTTTGAAAGATTTCTCTGCCCTAAATGTTATTGTTAATCCGTTATGTGCCAGCAACATTGATCTGTCTTTTTTGGCAGAATAGCTTAGTAGGGGTGCTCAAATTGTGGGACGATTTCTGAGAGTTGATTAAAGGTAAGTTCGAAAGAGGTAACAAATACATAACTAACAAGCGTTTTTTCGGCAGAACAAAGTAAATCATCCAGTGAAATTTTATAAAAACTCGGCGATCTCGGTGGGACTTAAACGCAACCATTGCCCTTTCAGTCATGGGTTCGACCCCGTTGTGGTCACTGAGTTTTTCAAAATGGGGTCACATAGAGTTTAAACATGCAGCCAAAGCTCAGACAGTAGCAAAATCGAGAATTCAATCGGTGAAAATTGCGAGTGCCTGACATCAAAAATACAATTAGGGTCCGAAAAATCAAAGGCAGAGATGCCTAGTGAACAGCACAGTACATTCAACGATGACAGGGTGCAGCCTCTGATAATATTCAACTGACGTCTGTGATTAGAACAGAGCCCAAGTGAGTACGGTTGGTTGTTTGCGCACAAAGTCGACAACGGACAAGCATAGCTGACCACATCAAAAAGAGAAGCAAAGGTGCATCATGCTACTATCCTGAATTACTTCAAGCATATTATATGCAGTGATTTAGAGCAATGTGGAGAGGCAAATAAAGTGTCGCGGAGAGGTTTGAGCCGTCTGACAATTAGTTCTCACATCAACCATAGAAGCCTATCTGCCACCGCCAGATAATAGTGACAATATGTCCCTATTGATCAGATTTAGCAGTAAAAGGACTGCAATAATAAAGCAAAAAGAGCTATGCAAGTCAAATAAATTTTGACTGATAAACCATGCTATTAAAACGGCTACTAGTTAAAAGCTCAGACATGTTTTGCCGATACAACATCGAGAGGCTCTGCTCATCAGCGAGTCACCCAGTGTTCCCGGTGTGCTTTTTCTAGGTGCTCCAGGTTCTTAAGTTAGATTTTCACTTTGCCCGAGAATTAGTTTGCGAATATGAAGTCTCGTTAAATTGACAGTTTGTTGGACTTGTGGCTTGTATCCACGATGGAAGTTTGTCAAATGAGAGAAGCTTTTGTTTCCTATTCTTCGCAGTTAATTGCCTTGAAATGTGCAAAATTATTCGGCTACAGGTCGTGCACTTTGGCCTAGATATTCGTTTTGACATTCAGACATGCCAGGAAAGGTATACTTCAAAGTGCTTACTCTAAGCGCATACCTTACCTCCTGTGGAAAGTGAAAATTCAAACAAAATTTAGCTGTTTGAGGCCACACAAATGCTTTGTTTAGACACGGGGCAAAACCGGAACCAGCTCATTCCTGGTGACTTAGTTTGCAAAATGACGCCTGTTTATTTCATATAAACCTTGCATTTTGCTAGCGGCAACCTACGCCTACTGAGATACAAGTATTTTTGGAAAGATCGGCGCAGGTGACGGCAACACGGTACGTTACTGTACGTGATAATCACAATTTGCAACTATAAGAGCTATCTCGCAGGACAATATCATCTGATATATCTAGCACAGATTCTATGCAAGCTTACGTGCGCCGCTTAGAATAAAAGGTTACATGTCACAGAACGCCGGGTGTAAAAAATTTTAAACAAAACTGCACATAAGAAAATGGCTTTACGACAGCATTGTTAAACTTTATTTTAGATTTGTAAGGTTCTGTCAGTTAAAACACGAATTTTCTAAAAATGAACCACAAGTTTCTTAATCCTCAAACGTAGGCTAGTCGAGTGAACATTCTTCTAGTTCAAATATGTCGCTAGAAATTTCTATACTAGGCCTCACACAAATGTTAAATGTGGGGTTTTTTCTTTTTGTTTTACAGTGACAATTTTTTAGATTGATCTCACTGGAAGCTATACTTAAAAGCTGTCACTAGGTGAACGAACATTGTATTTGATTCGAAACCTTTTCATAAGCCTAGTATATACGACTGAACGCCGTATGTAATATGTATGTAATGTTACTCTAAATAACTCGGTCATATGGCTCCTCATTAACATGGCTTTCTCTTAACAGTTAGGCCGCAGATAACCGCAACCCTCAACAAGGCGTGCGAATGCGAACGCGGGCAGTATCGGCCCATACATTAACTATTGCAAAAACTGTGTTGGCTTCATATATGGGTTTTGGTATGATTATGTGGCCTTGTGTTTTTAAAGGGTTATTTGTCAAAATTAATTAATGTTTTCATCCGAATCATCTTAAACTAAAAGGGTCACGCGACGTCAGTGTTTTTTCGATATTGCGGACTAAAAGGAAATTATTTTGCAAGTAAGCGTTTGACCCTTACAGTTGTGGTTAGGATCTCACTCCAGCTAGCTACTAACGACAACGAACGTTGTTGCAAAGGACACATACCATATATAATACATAAGCAGCTCACTAGAAGTGATACAAGCCAGACGGGCAGCTGTTTCATGTTCGTTACCGATCACCCATACGTCATAGGCCATATGAAGTGAGATATATGAACATGGCCTATGACGTGATGATAATCGTAATGACCCTGAAACAGCTGTTTGCGTCTGGCCAGTTGTATTTCTAGTGAGCTGATTATAACTGATTATAACTGATCATAACTGTTTTTGAGATCTCGAAAAACAGTTCTAAATCGGCAAAATTAAAAACTTGATGTTACTATTCATTGGTAAGTGCGTTTTACGCAGAATAGTCACCAGAAGAATATTAAAAATTTAAATGTTACTGATATCGGTCATTTCAAAGCGGTGAACTTATGTATTAGGCTTTTGTGGTCTCATCTACAGTTAACGACAATCAACTTTTTCCAAACAATCAGCACTTTGTCAAAGCTAGCCCTTTTTCCTCAATAGATAATCAAGCATTTAATAAAGAACAAAAACAATGCATAAATCGAGAACATACATGGGAAACTGTTAAATGGTTGCACATTTGCAGAGGCAACCCGAGTTAGGGCTAACAAATTTTAAATTAAGATGGTAACGATAATATTCGCAGAAGGGTCTAGCATAAATCGTATTAAGTACCAAGAAGGACTAAAAACGTTTCTTGGGCGATCAAATTGGGCATTTCAGCGTCCCTTATGCAGCTTATGCTTAGCATATTCAAAGGCAATTTAGAATTAGTACAAATAAAATTCCAATAATTGAATGAAGCCACTTTTTGATTTAAAAAATATTGCTGTTCAATGGCTTTTGCAGTTTGTTTGGGACGTCGTTTTTGTAGCTCATAATCACTATTATATTCACCAACGCCAGTGCATATACTATATTGCATGTTTATATACCAATTCATGCAAATTTCTAAATGCTTCCGCAAGATTTGTGAGTTAAAGTACAACAAGTGATGTATGATCGACTTGGCAACGCGTTGGGCATTTTTGCCACTGAAAACGCTCTTTCAGGATTTTGTTATGTGTTCTTGCGAGGTCATCCTTATGGACGCCATTTGTAAATAATGGCAGTTAGTTTAAACACACAATCCGACGGAGCTAAGTACGAAGTAAAATTAGCTTTATCGGCCTCAGCCGTCGCCCACCTTAAGGCCTTTCTCAATACGAAGTCTAAAATAGCACCACACAACTGTGGAAAATAGGTTTGCCTTTGGGTTTGCGCAAATTGTGAATAGGGACGCCGAAAAACCAATAGAAATTCACGAAACAATCAGACTTAAGGGCCAGAGAATACATGCCCGTCTAGGTAAGTTTAGGTGAAAATCGATCCATTTGGAGTTCAATTCTCGTACATCTAATCGATACGAACCACCCAGCCGATGCTAATGAAGCCTTAAATGTTATCTACTGGGCACCGGCACACTACTCTAAAGGCCTCCGCAAACGGGTGCTAGGCACAACCGAAGCAGTGGCCATTCGCCTAGAGAACCCAGGACTCTGTTTTCAGAAGACTTTGACACAAGCAGTCTGTCTGCCCTGGCCGACTGTAGACGGTGATCGCACACCGTCCTGACGCCCTGAATGCAGTCACACGCACATACAGCGCTTACAATCTAACCGGAACCCCTCTCTTCCTTCCCCCCACCCCAACTCCACCGTCCTCAAACGCGGACCCCGTCATGCGGGCGACGTAAGAACATTGAGTTTAACTAAGCCTACCCCTGAGATGCAATTACACCTTGCCTACAATAAGAAAGATCATTACCTATGTAAATGTATCCGCCTGATAATGAGTTACAGAAAACATGTTTGCCAAGTGATTTCTCAATCGTTATATGGTAATTTTTGCGGAACTTAAACAATATTTATTTGTTTTTTGCTGCTAAACAGCGCAAATATGAAATAGATTAACATGAAGATATGAGAACAAAAATAGAAATAGGCAAGCATTTTCATCTCTGTGCATCTTAGCACACTGTATGGAAGATAGCTTGATCAGTAGGTTGGATTTTTATAGGAAAACCTTAGTAGAACAACGAGACAATTAGTCGATTCTCGTTTAGACCCCGATAACAGAAAGTTTCTATGGTTTACTACATGAGTGGAGGAGGCAAACCGCAATAGATACTAAATGCCGAATTTTACTTAAAGTATTTTTGGTAAACTTGCTTAACTCGAATTGACGGGGCAATGAAGCAGACTGTATGTTTACACTGCGACCTTTTGAACCACACATTGTGTGGCCATGATCCTTTTGTGGAGCGCTCGTAGTAACAACCGTTCCAGTAAAGTACTGCATGGTATTGTTTTTCGGATGACTTGTATGGTTTGGCTCATGTGTTGAGAATTTAGCGTCGGCCCCATTGCCGGAATTTGTTTGCTCCTTCGTATGGATGAATCAACGGCTGACATTTCGAAAGAAAGCTCAGCTTTTCCCAGTCCTCCGAGAAAAAAAAATAGTCAGGAGCAATACACTTTTACGAAAGTTTCTAAAGGAGATCCACGCAGAAACGAGCAATACAATTGACATGTTTACCAAAAATAAAAGACAACTGACATCTCCGACTGAGTCGTAACCCCACCCGTTCCATTTTGACTGACCTTTTGAGACCGAGACGGGCGATAACAGTGTCGAAACACAACCAGAAGGAAGCTAGACTGGGCTGATTTAGGAACTCACAATGAAAATATCTATTTCCCATCGGCCTAAGTAGGCCACCCTGAATAACAGACCTAAGTACGCTTTTACTGCGTCCCTCACACATGACTGAGCCCATATAATTAATGATAATTTCGAATATAAGTCAAATGCAATTGTCGCTGTTGCCCCCATGGCACCCAAATCAGTAGGGCACATTCACAGATAGTTGTAGGGCTTTTTATCTTTCGAAGCCGTGGCATGAGAGGAACTTGAATTACGCGGGATTTTGTGGGTGAGCACCTATGTCGCAGCGGACTATCGATTTGGGTTGACGGACCTTGGAAAAATTCACGCTGTCGAGGGTACCGTGCTGCAGGTATACTACATGGGCTTTTCGCTCATTGAAATGTGTCATGGCCGGCGACGTCTGAACCTGTTAGCATAGGGATGGTCACATATTTGGGAGGCCCTTATATGTAATACACTGACGATCCTTGTCAAATGCATTGGTAGACCTACGGAAGATAAGACTGCGCCCATCTCGGCAGCAATCCATCATATTTGGCTTCACTAAGCCGTGGTCAGAACGACGACCATACCCCAGAGACAGTACACGATGGGTAGGATAAGCCAGTCAAGTGTGTCTTCACGCGTGGTTGACCACAAAGGAATACCCGATATCGCCACTGAGACTTTGGAGCCAAGAAGTTCCACAAATAGGTCGATAGAGAATCCCGTAGGCGGCCTGGCAAACTCGAGTTTTCTCCCAAATAGACAAATGTCGTGACCCATGATGGAATCCTCCAGCCTCCTGGTATGACTAACAATCCTATTGATGGTAGTACTGCCTGCCCACTTGCGTGAAATGACTCCTCAGTCTGCTACCGATTATCAACGGTGGTCTCTTGATAATGCGTCCGCCTCTTCACGGGAACAAATTTTTCCCCATCACCAACGCTCATGCACCCCAAAACCTAGCTTCGATGACATGAAGAACATATTGGACGAAAACCACCACTTCTGTCTGACGACTCTGCGTAGGTAGCAAACTGATTTTATGGGATGACATCATTGTCCGTGCCGCACAGCCACGTACCTGCGGTGGGGTGTTTGGTCGTCGCCTGGTCGGCGATTACAGAAATGTCTCCACCTCCGCCTTATGGAGACCAGAACAGAACACATGTCCTTACAGACCAACACCTTTTTCCGTCAGCCTGTGTGGTATAGACGACGTGAATGCTCCCTCACTGGCGTAAATGGCATCTGTTCAACTACCTCTTAAATCAGAGGTCTGACTAACGTGATGTTCCCATGACTACGGTGATATCCGACGCTGACCGTTGGACGAACTACACCTTTTTATCTCCAAGACGGGGTTCTGATTGCAATCGTGCGTGTGAACATCCGGTGAGTTAGATATTGTATTTATATGATTGACCACCGATTTATTTTTAGTAGCTTCGGGAACCACTTCCTGGAACACGTGCGAACTCTGGCGGCGCATACTGGTGTCGAGACCCAGTGAGGAGAACTGCAACCATTAGGGTCACCGTGGTGGAGGCCCTCGGCCGCGCGCAGTGCCCAGGGGGCGCTATAATAAATCTATTCTATTCTAGCAAGAAGATTGACGTGATGTCAGAAATTTGAGAATCTGCAACCATCCTTCTGAGAAGAACGGTTTCCACATGACCTGTACACTTTCAGCAGAAAAACCAACAAATACGCATATTTCCAATGCCGATATCTAGTACAACAGAGGCTGAGGCAGGTGCACAACGACGGACTGACTCGAAAAGCTGAGAAGATCCACGGAAATGTCGACCGTGGCCAGATGTAGAATATATTTGCGGCAACGAAGGCAGTCTACGATCCAAAAGCCAAGCGGACTTGGTCAAACGTGAGTTTGGATAGGCAAAACCTTAATGGCGGGACCACAGATCTTGGAGCACTTGGTGGTCGACAACAAGCAAAAAGTCATTACAAAACTTCCTCAGGTGGTCAACAACGACGAACTCGATCACCCACCTCTCATTCCAGAGTCCATTAGAACGGTGCAAAAGCCGTCCAGTTGAAAAACACCGGGAGCATGCGCAATCCCAGCTGACGTTTACGTGTACGATGACCCCAGATCATGCAAAGGCTTATCTTACTACCTCAGGAGATATGACTATAGGAAAACATCCACTGAAAATTAAGGATGTCATCATCGGTCGCATTTGAAACATAAAGGGAACCAACAACACCTTAGTAACCAAAAAGACATCTACGTTTCAGCATTCCAGGCCAAATCTTTCCCTACGTCCTTCTCAATCGTGTGAGCAAAGATATAAAATAGGGACTTCTCCCAGACTTGCAACTCGCAGTCCGAAAATAGCACGGAACATCTGGCATTATACAGCTGAGCTCGCCGACTACAATGAGTGCCCGACAATGAGGACCAGCCTCCTTGCCGTCTTTTTTGATCTAGCGAAGGCCTTTGACGAAGTAAATCGCTATGAAAGCTCTAAAGTCATGTTGACATTTGGATTTATAAAGTGATTCGTCCGAGTGATAAAACAACTTCAAGGCGGAATGACGACCCTCGTCACAGACAACAAGGCAGTCTCTGAAGCATTCGTTGTGACCAGAGGGGCGATGCAGACCTGCATACTCCTTCCCGCCTTAGTCACTTTTATGTTCGCTTCTATAATAATGGAGGCCTATTTTGAGGAGTGGTCGATGATCAACATCAACCACCAAGCTGATGGAAATCTGTTCAGTATCCGCCGCCAGGAAGCATTTTCGAGGATATTCAAAGATGGCGCGTGCGACCTTCCGTTTCGCCGATGACTGCGCGCTAAACATCGCAACGGAAGAGGATGTGCAGCCGTGTGTAAAACTCCCCATTTCCGGCTACTCCATATTCGGCCTGATTATCAGCAAAGAGAAAAGAGTGTATCTGTCGGCACCAAATGCAGACTATACCGAGCTTTGTATCAATGTCAGCGGGACACATCCCACAGCAGTGGGAAAAATTCACCTAACTTGGGAGAACGATTACAAAAAACCATGTGTCTTCTCACCTGTGCCTGCGTCAGTAGTAAACAGACACCTTAAAATGATTCGCGGATCACCATCTGTCGGGTTAGATAGAGTCCTACCTTTTCTCCTTAAATCTTATTGTTCTCACTTAGCCCTTGTCTTGACGCACCTTATTAACGTGTCTTTCATGGTTTCCAAGATTTCTGACGTCTGGCGTACAGGAAAAGAATCTCTTATTCCCGAAAACCCGCAAATGTTACTCCCAAATCTTTTCGTACAATCTGTTCCTCTACCGCACTACGGAAGCTTGATGAACTAGTTACTTCGGACATTATAAAGCCATTCTCTTCCGGTTTTCCGATTCTTTGCAATTTGCCTATAAAGCCAAGCCTAGCATTTTAGCAGCTGTTATTCTTTTGGTCCATTCTGCTTTATGAGAACTAGACAAGTAATGCCGTGAGTACGCCTATGCATTTCTTACCTACTCCTCCGCCTTCGATACCATCCCGCCCAATCTTCTCCTTACCAAAACATCCGCGTGCGGCTCTACAGGCTGGATAGTGTTTTGGCTCGGCGACAAGACGTCTGCAAAGTTCCGTTCCGAGGAATCCACTCCAAGTTTGCGCATTAATTTCCTCGGAAATTAAACAAATCAAGGTGAAACTAGAATTCATATACCGGAAAATACAGGGAGAAGGCTGGGAGGCACAGATGAGCCGAATCCCTGGCAGCTACGTTAGGCTGCGACAAAAGATCGGCGAAACGCGCATGTCCGGGCCTTTAACTAGTACCTCTGTTGTCAGCGTGAGAAATAATTGCAAAGCTGATGTTGTTTATGTGGAAGGACTTAGAACATGCGTGTTTCGATTGGTCACCATATCTGTCCCGAGCAACCCAGAACCATAATATTTGCTAGTTTCTCTGAAGTCATCAAAGCCTCTGCAAATGATGCATTCACGACAGCTCGCCCGTCGTGATCGATGATGTACACCATGTACCCCCCCTCCCCCCCATGAAAGTGGGCGCAGAGGACGGTGCCTTACGCGTGAATTAATTTATAGCGAAAGTAGACTTGCACAGCATATACCTCATTCCTTCCTCCCTCGTACATTCTGGCCCAGTGTTAAAAGATATTCATGAAGATCAGACGCGGTAGCTGACAAGGCTAGACAACCCGTGTGCGCGTGCTACGCACGTCTGGTTCGCGCCCAATGAGCCAGGTTCTCATGGAAACAGCAAAGGGACGGTTCAGATTCATCTGAATGCGGATGCCATAGGGGCCACATTGAGAATGGATCACTGCGGCTTGACCCTCTGTACCGAGAGGATGGTGTTATGACGTCAGTTAGCAGCTTTTCGAGTCACGGCTTTTAGTGTACCATATAAGTTTATTAGGGCGTTGCATTAGTGGAGTATAAACGACGACTGACATGGCTAGGATGTTGCTTAAGGAGGAAATCTGACGAAAAAACGCTTACCAGCAGATCCTACCCAGCAGAAAGAGAAGCAGAACGGTAGACTCAAAATGGTGGGAAGATTTCGGACCAAATGCTTGTCATTGTGTCTATCGATTACAGACGGTAAGTCTACTAAAGCGGCCTACGTTTGGAGTCACTACGGGGATTTCTCATAGGCTTCGAATTTATTCAGTCGGCGACATAAACGATCGACGATATCTACAAGAGGACGGCATTTCATCCAGCCAAAGCATTAAGTCTTGAGGTTAAAATTCTTTCAGAACTTTGTACCTTGGTAACCATCCTACTGGCCATTTCGAATGGCAGGACTTTCATTGGATAAACCCTGCTGGCTGTCCCTATTCTTGTCGCCTCTTTACCACCGTAAAAGGGAAGAGGGGTCACGGTGTCAGACCTATTTTTGCTCGTAAACTCAGTGATCGAGTATATCTTAAAACAATAGAGCAATGAGAAACTGCATAATGTACGGTTATAATAGTGAAATTGGAATATTTTGAATAGAATATTAATTCATTTTAATAGTAGGCAACAGAGGAATCAAAAACGGACCACCCATTGATTCCCTTCGGTCAACGAGCAATATGCTCTGGGCAAGCGCATAATTTCCCCACAGCAACCTCTAATACGGGACCGGTGGTAATAGAAGTTTTTACAGGTGGAGCCGGCGTACGCGCAGGTGACGATATAAAGCAGTTGTATGCAAAAGAAAAGTTATTGAGAATGCGCGGTTTTACTTTGAAGGGCTGATAAATAATCGTGCTAACTTCTAACTATAACCCCTAACCCTAACCTCTAACCCTAACCCTTAACCCCAACCCCAACAGTATTGTGTCCATCAGGTGGAGCTAGCAAATCACATCTAAATGAAGTTTGGCAACATCGGGTGAACTCGAGAAATGGGAAAACACTAAAGAAATGAAGAGTGCATGTGTAACAACTAACTACGGACCCATTAGTACGATAAGAATCCTAAAGCGTCACGCCTTTGCAAATTGTTTGTGGAAGATTTTCGAAGTGCGTGCCTATTTGTGCTTTCTAATAATACTTTTCTCAATTATATTTTGCATCGGATCTGTTCGCGAAAACGCCACAACGCGCCACATCCACGGTCGAGGGGGAACCAAACACGAACGTTTTAAGTGGTCGTATTTAATTTCAAATCTATAAAATTTAGCCTGAGGACATCCACGAACCAGATTTCGAATTCACAGCACCTAAGCCTTATTTCCCTCCAATGTTTGCCGGACATTGGGTAGTAAAGAAACAAGTGCACGCAAACTTTTTAATCATAATGTGCTCCTTCCTTATTATGTCATAAATTACCCGAATTCCCAGATACAATGATCAACCTATGCGCGACAAAACTGGATGAACTGATTTTCGGCTTTCGCTATGTCGCAAGTTTTAATACTCACGTGAAGATGAAGTCAAGCTAATTGTTAAATTTTAAAACCTCTGTTATAACCGCTCGCGATAGCTGCGTAGTCATTAAATAGCGTTCATTATGCATGGAAATACTACAGATCAACTGAATACCCCGTAAATCGGTTCCTAAAAAAAGAAAAGAAGGTGCCAAGAGGTCCAGCGATAAAACATTTAGCGAACACTTATCACGTTATCCATCGGGCTCGACATTTAGAACCCCCTTGAGAACTAGACCGGCGTGTTGCATGCGTTGCTTTGTGACTGTTCATAAAATTGAGAGGCAGTGCATAGATTTCGCTGAGCTTAGCTGATGAATTTGCCTCAGTTTTGATCACAATCTCAATCGTGGCCTTACAGATTTACCTAGTCTGCGTGTGAAAATGTCTTTATTATAGTCGTTGATATACTGAAATTTGCAGCATTTAACTTGCAAAAGTGAGGACTCTGGGAGCACTAAAGGCATCTAGCTTACGGAAGCTTCGAGGCGGCATTTATGGTTCTTGAGCTGATTCTGAACAAAAGTGGCGGTAAAACAGGTGCCCTGTCCTGCACGTAGTCCACGGTGACTCGAGCATGAGAAGTTGTAATATCTATTCCAATTAACTTTCGGTCCCCTGTGGTACCATTGTTGAAGAAGGCGGGCGACACTTTTAGACTACTGGATGCGACGAGGTCAAATTTTATTGCCTAGGGAGTTGTCTGAACTTCTCCGTCGTTATGATCTGGACGGAGAAGCTCTCCAACCTCACAATGGTTATGAACATGTGGTTTTCACTATCTGCATTCACCTTTTTCTCTAAAATTAATAAAATGAATTCCGAACTTTTGATATTGGGAGTCCGAAAATGATCTGCCCATAGGACTCTTCTCTATCTAAGCCAAAGGTTGGGTCCGCATCTTGTTGTATAGTTAACCGTTAAAAATTCCACTCGTGAATGCAACCTTTAATTTTGTCCATCACTTCGGGGGTGCTCAGAGAAGCCAAAGTAACCATTACTGACTATAAATTGATATCTAAACATTCACTCTAGTTTGGTCGGCAGATTCGCTAACGCACTGACATTTGTTAAAGCTACAATGTGTGATATCAAATGAGCTAATTCTCCCAAAATGAATTAATTTCCTCCATTTAAAATTCCTTCCAGGGTTTGCTGGTAAACTCATGCTTAGCTCAGTAGTGCACAGTCGTTAACCTTACAGGGTCAAACGTCCTTGCGCACCGATATGACAGTTCAGAAGTGTTTTGGTAGATTTCAAATAATCCTCTTTGACCCAACTGTGATAAACTCGGTACCTCGGTGGGATTCGAACCGACGACTGCAAGGGAAGGTTTATTACGGCCAACCCTCTAACCTGCTTGGGTAATCAGCTTGATTTATCAAATTTGATGGATTCCAGACGTTGCAGTAGGTTGGGCGGATAAACTTGACTCCGGTGGAGTCCCGTAGGCCAGATCGTTAGAGCGTTGGCTGTGCTAAAGCCTCCCCTTGCTGTCGTGGGTTCGAATCTCACCGAGGCACCGAATTTTTCACAGTTGGGTCAAAGTGGGATATGACAGTTGCTAGTTTTCTAAGGTTTCAAACCTACAGCAAAGGAGAAAGGCGTAGATAAATGTAAGTGAGATTCATTTGGACCATTGTCCCAAGTTATCTCAGCAGTAAGTAGGCGTGTTCCCGACATCCCTTTTAATGTAAATTTCACCAGCCTAATGGAATTTGATTTTACACTACTCGTTTTTGTCTTTTGAAAAACATAATCAGAAACTTCCGATCCCACACCTAACAGTTTGAAAAATCATTTTTCCACACGGAGCTCAGCTATATTTAATGAGCTCACAGGCTGCGTAAGTAATTTTCTTCAACCTAAGGAAACTTTTTACGGAAGTAAAAAAGTATGTGCGGTTTAAACCTCCTTGTTTTGCGGACATGCTAATTATTCCAACAAGTTTATTCCAAATCCATATTAATGATAGAATGCACTGGCACGTCTCCTTGGAAACGTCATCCGTGACGTATAATTTGGAGTTTTATAAAAGATGCAAAAATTAACCATGAAAGCACTGGGTAGGTTGGGAAAGACACTCAGAAAGAAAATTTATGCGTATATCCTTGCGTTCTGACGAAGTACATATGTATATAAAGTTCGTATGACTTATTCTGGCAAACGTTTTAGCATTGATAAGGCATAACTAGCAAATTTAGCGTTCAGTATTTTTTCTACCAGTCCTTTGGCGTTTACAGCCTTTTTCTCCTAGTAGATCACCGTTTGTATCTTCTTTCCTGAGAGAGTCCTTTATCTTTGAAGCTCCCACTTAGGGTTCAAGGGCAGATTTTCCCTTTCTATATCACTATTTCCTAGGTCGACTTGCGCTGAGTGTGTTTTGATAGGACAGATTTTGTTGGTTAAAACGTCTTCCTTCTTGTTCACAACAATGAAATTTTCAAAGAATAGTGACAAATACGATCATATTATCTAGTCAGTGGTAGAAAAAGTGTTGGTTGGTTAAAACTCAGCCATCTATTGAAATCTACGCCAAACACTACAGTAAACATACGCCCGCACATATATATATCTTAAAGTTTGGTAATAGACGTTGGTTATTGAAACTGTTCTGTACTGCTTGCAAGGCTACTGCTTTCATGCAGGACAGTCGACCCCAGTACGCGTTCGAAACGGAGACAAAATGCCGCTAAATTTATCCGTCTTAGGGCTTTATACTTCATTGTCCCCACACAGGCATATATCCTTAATATGGTTCAAGCGCTTTTGGTATTTCAAAAAGTACTTACACCTTCAGTGTAGTGTGCCTTTGCTAACATTCTATGTCCGTTACTGAGGCGTGAATTCCCAGCATAGGAAAAATTATGCAAGCCATCTGCGCAGAAAGCTCTATCGTCTTAAACTGGCTCGACAATACCATCTTCCAAGAAAATAGCTGAGTCGATCGCACCGTCTGATATTCTTGCAAGGAAAATGATTCATAGATGTTTTGGCAGATTTTGAATAATTCATATTAACCCAACTGTGAAAAACTCGGCGCCCCGGTGGGATTCGAACCCACGTAGTAAGGGGAAGGATTTAGTACAGTCAACGCTTGTGCTACGAGGTCCCGCCGGACGACGCGAGTTTAAACAAATTTGGGTCAATTTACCCGCCCAACCTACTGCAACGTCTGGAATCTACCAAATCTGATACAGTTAGTTGACTGCCCAAGCAGGATCTGCCAAAACATATACGAATTACGTGAGCCTGGTAGTCATCTGGTGGATTCTAGGTGAATTACTTAGGAAATCCTGCTTGGGCAGTCAACATACTGTATCAGATTTGGTAGATTCCAGACGTTGCAGTAGGTTGGGCGGGTAACTTGACCCAAATGTGTTTAAACTCGCGTCGTCCGGCGGGGCCTCGTAGCTCAAGCGTTGGCTGTACTAGAGCCTTCCTCTTACCGCATGAGTTCGAATCCCACCGAGGCGCCGAGTTTTTCACAGTTGGGTCAATGTGAAGAACATGATTGATTTTACTGCATGATTCGGTCAGTTTCGTACGTCACAATTAATTTATTATACTCTGGTTATCAGCGATGGATTTTAATCAATCAAGGCAAAGATTCGTTCGTAAATTAACTTATTCTTAATTCGGAGTTAACTCTAAAACCATAAAACTAAATTCACGTACAAAATTCGAAAATCAGTTACTGAGATGGCCACTTTTAAAGAAAATCAGAAAATTTTATATTCCAGGTGCTACCAAAGGTGGTGATTATTTCGCCCCTAAACGCATTTGTTAACGGTATAGCCCAGATGGCGTACTGACTTAGCTGTTAGATCGGCTGTCAGAATCTCTTTATGTGCCTTATTTTAGTACTGATGCTCATTATTTTGCAGTATTTTGGATTAATATGTAATTGGGATTAACAATGCTGTGAAAACACAATGCAAATTTTCGACAACTGTCTACAAATGCCAGCTCTCCTATGCGTTATGTGAACTAACATCTTGAGGAACTTGTTGTCTCTTGACCACCTGAACCGTAGAGAGTTAGGGAAAATAAATATTTAGAGAGGATAATTATTTCGGAAAAGTACGACCCGACCAAAAATGGAAATATTTGAAGAAGAGAATTATGGCACGACTACTTAAAGAAATGTGCAACCCTGAGCACCGTTTACAGTCTGGTCTTTTTCAGATGTTTGTTTGGTGCTTGGCCTTCTTTGCATAACCTCCGCGACAGCTTTGTACATGAAGTTCAAAACCAAAATGAAAGCATCATTCTTCGTCCTACAATCCGAATGGTTGTAGAGCTCTGCTTCACGTGGCTGCGAAGATCTCTAAATTGTACTGACTGAAGGATAGTCTGTAGTTCTTGTATTACAGCTTTTGATTTAAATATCTGGTCCCCGTTTATGTCATGAGTATGCGTCTGGAAGTTAAATATGACTATCTAACTACAGCGAATTATCCAGAAGAGCCTGTTACCGTCCCCCTTGCCTTTGGTGGCAACAATTCTTGTTTGCTTTTTTCCGTCGTTATGCAATCACCTGAGAGACCTGTACGCCCAGTCCCAATGCCAATCAAGTAGATTATTTTCCTTCCTGCAATCAGATTGGAACGGTGAGCGCCAATCCTGTGTAGATTAATTCTTGGTTTCGATCATAACTGCCTACTTCATGTGTGAAAACAGGATTTCCGGATTTCGAAGAATTCCCGTGTATCTACTCAAATTAGTTAACAAAATGGCATTCGATAAAGTCTATGATGTTTCTATACTACTGTGTCATTCGAAGTAGGCTCTCACTCTTAGGGCTCGCCAATGTTTTATTTCAATTATCCGATACCAGATTGGCCTGATAAAGGCTGTGTTTAGATGCGCTGACATACTATATTTCAAGAAGTAAAATCTAGAGATAACAAAATCCGATTAGATAAGCATAAGGGCCTTTTATGCTTCCTCAACACCAATTAGCAGATAATCATTGCAAAACCGGGCATCAAAGACTGAGAATAAAAAGCCAATTTTCAGGCAATAAGCTGTGTTCTCAGAACTTTTTCTTTGTTGGCGTCGTTTTGATCGGATAGCCTGACGAATACTTTGATGTCCAATGGTGGGTTGCGTGTCGGTGTGGTATATTTCCTGAGCGCCAAACTTGCGATTCCGAGTTTAGCCCAATCTTCTAAATTAATTGACAGAGTAAATTCACTTTCAACTGCTGGTAGTCTTTTATACCTAATACAGAGTTAGTCTGCTAGTATATTTTTGGACAAAGAATCGGTCACGCACAGTCCGAGTTCTTAATCATCAGTGAATGAGAGAGGAGACTTTTAACTAACTTCGACTAAGTCAGAGACGAAGCTTGGTCCACTGCCTCACTGACCGTGCTGGGAGAATATGCACTCCGGATACGCTTGAGAATGGACCCGCCATTATAAAAAACGCTGCCAGAAAATGGCTTTCCTAAAAGTTTATCAGCAAATATATAGAAGAACACCCTCCAAAATCTGACGTGTGGACAGCTGAGAAAAGGACTTATTTCTCGCACTGTCATTTCAGGGCGATCCGGCAGGCGAACTGTTACACCGTTGTTTCAACGCTACTATCGCGCGCATGTGGCCAGCCAATAACGTAGGATTTGTTTTTACAAGCACTCTGCTTCATCTCCTTGAAGGTAAGGATAGACCGACTTTTCAGACTACTTCAACGTGCATATACGCCTTGCGACGGCAGATTCAGTTGCCATACTGTTAGCCAACCCAACCTTGTGCTCGCATAAAGCGTTTGTGCAACCGCTAAGGCTCCTCTGAGCAAAGACAAGCCCAGCATGCGTGTTAACACCTGCCGCGTTGCGTTACAGCGGTGAAATCAAGACATAGTTAATGACCAGGCACCTTCCCCCTCACCCTCCCTAAGGCCCTGGCAGAAATGGACTCTGACCCCTTACCTCTGAATGTTTCTCAACCCCCTCCCGCATACGGAATTTATTGGTTGTCTAACTTTTGCTACTCTACTGTCCCTTTTACTACTGTACAGGCCTGATGACGAATAATCGAAAGGATATGTTTGCTGGACTTGACTTCATAAATTCGGCCAAACACCATGCATAAACACGAAATATTTCTAGATGAATTATCGAAAAATGACCATAAAAAGTAGAGGCAACTGGAAGGAGGAACAAATATCACATACCGCTTGAACGAAAGTAACATAGTATGATGTACAAAGAAGCGGGAGTTAGTTGCTTCGTAAATTGAGGTTGATCTTGGCCATATTTTGTGGAAATGAGGCTTATAGCGCACATGTGGATGCGATAATGACGTTAAAGCGTTAACCTGACCAGCGGAATTCCAAGCTTTCAAATACAACTGAAAGTTTAGTGAGATAGTAAACCACTTTGTCCAACGTCTGAGAGAACTGGAATACTACCGAAAACATGACCAACGTGAGGAAAAGTTTCAAATTTTCTGTTTTTTAAATGCTATAAAGAAAAATGTCAGAAAATCTCTTCCTAAAGGAACTGGGTGTGTAACCACGAGATGTAAGTGTTGTTCAAACAATGCAGGCCAAATTCATGGGTCCAAATGTGTCCGCAAGGCAACTGGAATAGATTATTGCGGTATCCAAAAATATGTGACTGTTACTTCAATAACTGACTCTTCCTTGCAATTTAGTATGCGTTTGATTGAAAGATTTTCGCAAATCCTCTCAACATTGCTTGAAGCGATAACTAAACCTTTACAATATAATGCGAATATCGATTATTTAAATTACTAAAGCATGGAACATTCTATGAAGGCCAAGTCTACCTGCGGAAAGACCGACTACGAAGAGCTTCCTGGTTTCTTTTTACGAGTATCCTTCCAACAAACATAATTTACCTTAAATCTTCAATGGCTTCTTAAATTCGTCGATTCAATAAGAATTTTGATCCATACAAAATGGAACAGAAGAACTGATTTGCAGTTACAATAAGAGGGATTGAGCCAAGAATATTATGCAAGTCAGAAATATTGTCAAAGACGTCAGAAACTGCATTGCGCGCAGTCGCTTATTTACAGTCAGCCAGCAAACTGTGTTAGACAACGGCTTTTAAAACGTGCCACGCGGTCGATACACTGGATCAAGATAGGGTGTAATCGGGGCGTGGTGGACATTATCAGGAAAATACCAAACACTCGGGCTGTGGTGGCTTGCCTAGGTGCGGGTCAGCGCCGCGCCAGTTAGGATTCGAGCCGACAACTTTTTATTGTTCTGAAAATCCTAGTCAATGTACGTTGTGCGCCAGGGGATGCGGTGGAACGCCCAGATGCGGACTTTCGCCGTGCCATTCACCTGGTTTCCCTTCCGCTGCCGGTCTTCTTGACTCTGCCTCGACGCAGGGCTTAGATGAGCGAGGGCGGATAGAGTGCGGTAGATGTAGCGCAAGTCCGCCACCAGTATAAACGAATTCACGCGTAAGTCCTCGTCTCCGTTGCCACCCTGCTGTTGAAAAAAACGGTGAAAATCGGCGGAATTGACGGTCGTACTGTCTTATGACGACTTCAGCGAATAGCAGGTGATCCATATGAAGCAGGAGTTGTGCTAACAAGGTCGTGCCCGAAAGAGCTACACTTTTAAATTTGGATTTTAAATTCAAAAAGTCTAAATCTATTTCATATGATAGCACATTGATTGTTTCTATCAGAATAAAAAACATTTGCTTAATTGGAAGGAGGGGGAAAAGTCTAAAACAGTCGTCCTAGTATGAATAACCTTCGTGTCGAGCACATATATTTTTATACTGGCAATTATGAACTCATTTTATGAGGCGAAAAGCGTAGTTACGTCTAACTTCATGTGACACATGCTAAGGATCAGCCTGGTTGGTCAGGCGGCACATCCAGAAGGCGTGTGTGTGCGCAACAGACAGAACCCTCACGAGTTGAAAATACGCAAGTTTAAACTAAACACGGGTGGAAACCCGCCTAAATGTTTTTACGTCTGTTGACCCTATGCCACACTTGCGGGTACTGAAATTGGTGACGTATACGAGTATTTGCAGTTACCTGGACAATTAAAAGATGTCGTTTGCGCGAACGAGACGTAGTAGCGGAAATCTATCTGTCCAAAATGAACTGCGGCAATTTATATAACTTCCGCTCTGTAAATCCTGAAATAAAAACCGATTGTTAATACTCTTAACTTCATTCTCCTCTATGTGCTGTGCACGGCTACAGTTTTTTACAGTCATACTATAGACCATGCTTTTTAAATCATCGTTCTGACCAGTTATGACAAAGTAGGAAAAAATAATAAGCGCAAACAGGTTCGATCATTATCGATGCTAGTTTTCGCCTCGAATGCCTTGGCAGCGAATTCGGATCATTCCACTTCTGTTAATCTCCATGGACCAAGACATTTTTCGAAGTGATGACATATCTTTAGTCTTTTGTGCACTTGAAAGTTTCGCAAAAAGGGACCGGCAATCTTTCTCTACCCTGACGTTGCGAAGTTTGTAATCAAGAGGTGACCATCACCGCAAGATGGAAAACACCATTATGCCTGGCAAACCGCACAAAGAACTATAAAACGACTTTGGAAACCCAAACCTCGAAGGGTGCTCTCATCTAGGCAGGTTTCACAATCCAAAGATCATAACTGAAATGGGCCTCTAGGCAGACCACGGATAAATCTAAAGTCAACTTGCATTGTTTTTCGAGGTGTGCGGTAACCTGAACTACAGCCTCTGATGAGAGCTTATGTTCCTAGTCAGCGGCGATAATTTACTTGCAAGAAAACTTTCGTCAGACTCTGATTTAAAAGGTTTTTCCGTCAAAATTAGGATGTTTTGCAAATGTAAATTGTTATTTGGAAAACAACGTTATTAATTATCCGCACAAAATTAACAAACGGCTCTCAGCTTTTTGGAATATTCCACAAATCTCAGCATAAATAGCTATGTCACACTAGTTTAACAAACTTAGAATTATATGCGGGTTGAATTACTGTGCAGAATCCTTAACTAGGGAGAAGGCATATGGCTAATTTTTAGACTTGGGGGTTTGCAATGACGTCTAGGATCCATAAGAAGTAAAACAGTCTCAGGCCTTAGCCTCCGGAGTTGTGACATACCTTCACCGAAAATTGGTCATTACGCTCAGGATAAATCCGGGCGAAGAATGCTGTATACTTTATTTCGCTTTCTTTCGATGCCTCCTTTTTATTTCCTTCAAAGGCATTCAGCGCACCTTTTTAAGAATCACTATACCTTGCACAGTCGGACTTCTCATGCATTCGACAAAAGTCCACTGACATGGCTTACGTATATTATTTAAATAAAATTAAAAATGCCTCCAACAAGTAAAGAGTAAATCAAATGATCAAAATACATCGCATATTCAAAAATCCGAATTGGAAAGAGCACACATCTGTCAGTATAAGGAAAAAATAACGTGAAATTCAAGTATTCGTCCCAGAATTTTCACCCGCTACATTTTAAGAATCCATCGTTAAGATCACAAAAGTTATCCGCATGAGGATTCAGGCCAATTATCGGATCCATCTACAGGCATAGGAATAGATCACAAACACAAATATTGCAAACTGTGGACTAGCCAATCACTCCGGTTTTATGCCGCTTTACTTGAAGATGAACCCTAAAAACGATGACAAAGCTCAGCTGGATAAGTCGCTTTTCCTAGCATTCGAATCCTTATCTTTTAAAAAACACCATCTACCAAAATTCCATATCCGGTCCATGTATATGTTTCCAAAACTGTCAGAAGCATTTCCAGACTAGCCATTTTTGGATGCACAGGGACTGCGAAGCAGATGTAGAAGTGGTAGGTGTACCTCCTCGTTCCGTTGTGCCATACGGCACTCTCTTAAGCCCAACTAGCAGCCGCACGGTGACGCATGATATAGGCAGATGTTGAACTATTACAGCAAAATGTATGTATAACGATTCATCTGGATGTTTATGCAGTTCTCTTTAAAGTAATTTTGGGGCAGCTAACGACAAATGAGATTTATCCCCCCCGCGGAGGACGAAAAGTGATTGGGGTCATTGAATATACTTCTAATATTACTAGACATCCAGTCAAAGCTGAACGTCAGGTAATTGTTCGGAACCGGATCTCATTACTAGTGATCGAAATCAATTAAAGTCTTAGTGTAGTTCAAACTTCAAAAGCCGTGGAGCTTTGAACAGATATTCACTAGGTGAGAATTATCTTGTCAAGCTTGAGATAGGCGTATGTCATATGTTTCCTTGGGGTTTGCACTTATAGAGCTTATGATATATAATAGTGCGTGGCAGCGAACCACCGTCAAACTTGAAAGCGAATACTGCAAATACTCTACTACGTTTTCGGATGAAATAAGTTATAAAACAGTTGGAAGTAATAACGAGTTTGCATGAATTTTGCCTCCATGCACAAAAACATCTTTTCCCATTTTTCTTACGGCAAAGTGCAAGGCCCAGAATATCTTTTTGAGCTCCAATGAGAAGACTAGAAAAAATTACGGGAAATCTAGGCCACTGGATTTTGTCTAACGTGCCACATTGGCTCTCCCCTGCCCGTCTCCGGATTGGCCATCCCTTTCTACTTATACAACATTATCATGGGTTGAGCGGGGGTCAGGCTCAACAGGTATGCCAAAAGGTTATCCATTTGATTAGGGAAAAGTAGCCCCTAACGGTCGTTTATTTTTTCTTGAGTTAAAGTCCGAAATCAGATATCAAACGCAAAACAAACGATGTAAATGTCTACAACTTCATAGAGCGCATACATGGTATAAGTAAATATACGTGTGCCTGTTTGAGTGCAGAAGTTTTCTGCTTGCAGTTTAGCTTTGTAATAAAAAGTCTAGTCTAAGTCAGCCAAAATGCATATCATATTGCTTTTCTTAATGTTATTTTTAACTGCTTAAGAAATTTTGTCTGTTTTTGCTGTAACTACAAGTAGTGATTAATTATCTGGGCAAATTTTTAAGATCCTGTCTATATAAATTTTTCGTCCAGACAGCAAGTCCCTGTTATTCGGTTTGTCTGTAAAAGTGGTGCTTGAACTGACGCTCGACTAGGACCATATGTCGGCAAAGATTTAAAACTGAATCAAACCTTATTCCGGCGTTATAAGGACGAGATACGTCTTGAAAGTCAAATATTAAAAATGGTTCTCACATTTCTCAGATTCATTCTTAGTATGACCTTTCGGTATCCGCGCTGACATTTGTATTTAAATGACTCCTAAGAAGACAGCCCCTTAAACTTTTCTTACGATTTATGACAACTTTATAATCTGGAAACAAATCTCTGACAGATCGGCCACACTGGTCTCACTTCGCATCGTAGTTGGTGTCCACCATGCTCAAACATTAGACATCTTCGAGGCCTTCCTATATCGTGCTGTGATAATTACTCTAACTTTATGCGCTGGACCACTGAACGCTATGGTCCTAAGATGGTTAGGCTCGAAGTGGACTGTTAGGGGCAAATAAAACTAGCCTCTCCGACAGCGTGAATGGCTGCCTATAACATTTCTAGGAGAGGTTGTCAGATTTTAGTCAAATTTGCCTAATTGTATCCTAAATTATTATCTTATATATTTTCTCTTACTATCAAAGTGACCTGCTTGTTCAAGACGACATAAAATCCAAAAACAAGCAGTCAGCTAGTGGACTTAAAACGAAGTTTTTAACGCGCAAAATAAAGCTTGTTTCCTCTCACTTCCTCTGCAAAACCGCATTACAAAAAGTTGTTCGCATTTTCCCAGATGTAGGTTTTTACTGATGGAAATGAGTGTAATCGTATTTCACATAATTTTTTCGTACTTAAGTTGGAATAGCGTCCGCCGATGGTGTTAGGGGACATTCTGATCCCACTCGGCCTTGAGGCTCGATTCGAAGCTCGCGAAGGCAGCCACAGAGCGATCATCAGTGCATGCTTGAATGCATTCTCTTATATTGCGTCCAGGTTGTAACTCATACGTTTGACTGATTGGCCAACCGAAAAAAGCACTTTTGATTCCGTCTAAGTCTCTATTTTGCATGCTAGAAAATTTGTAGATTAACCCGAAATTTTCGGGAATCACTAACTTCCTCCTTTTTAGGACGTTCAACTTTCATACTGAAATTGCAGTCTATCTGGTGTAAATTTACGTACAAGATTTCTTGCACTTTTTGACAGACAGTTCCGATAAAATAACGGAAAGTGTATCCTCATACTTTTTGTAGTTTTATCTAACTAGAGGACAATACCTTTCCATCGTCGCCAGAGGAGATTTGAGCTATCAAAATTCGAGAACGGTCGCAACGAAAACTGTCAGCGTCAAGCAGCAACTTTTTTCGAATTCCGCCAAACTGTGCATTAAACTCTAAATAAAGGCGAAAGCGGAGGAGAGGCAGATAGATAACTGTTGTTTTACCGCAGAAAATCGAACTTTTTTCTCCTAACTGAATTTGCCTGCTGCTGATAATGGCGTAGTGATCCAGGCTCTTATTTTATTGGCAACTGACCGTTATGCTTGTGATAGTTTTTGTTTGTGTTAAAGCATGCATTTGATATTTCTCTAAATGTCAGTCACATACAAGACCAACAACTGAAAATAAATTTCAGAACAAGATCATTCGCCACACGAGCTACCGCGAATTATTTCTACTAATGCTGCGCAATATGACCGCGACCATTTGATATATTTTTGCCGGTTGGAGGGTATGGAATGCAGATATAATTGTCGCAAAAACAATGTTATAGAAATGAGCAGGTTACTTACAACCACGTCCTCCGCTGTGATTTATTAACATGGTCAAGAGATCCGTGGGTCAGTGGTTTTTACGAATCACTGAACGCTCATATGTTTTTAGAATGCTGACCTCCATTCGCACCGTGGCTGTCCAATTCATCGTATCATCTTTTCACCATTTTTCTACTATAGATACAAAGATGTTGCCATCCTACATCCTGCTTTTGCTGTCTATCGGTGAGTTCAGTACAACCGTCGAATCGTTAACAGTTTATGATAAAGCACACAGTGCGCTTGGAATAAAGTAGTTTCTTAATTTTATTGGAGATTCGTTAACGTGTATTTGGTCATCATGTAGCGCAGGGCTCTTTAAACCAGGATCTGTGGAACTTTTACTTGCACACTTTGTGACGATCTGACCGAAAACAGTTTCAACCGGCACTGGTTCACTTCTGCTTGAATGGGTAGTACTTCGGCAGGCATTTCGACCTGCAAACGGTATACCAGTACGAGAAACGAATAATCTAGGTATCATACCTATTAATTCCCTTACGTCGCCTCAGGTTATGAAGCTCAACTTACTAAAACAAAGCAGAATTAGTTCATCGTGAACCTACTCTCATGTATTGGAAAATATTAGGCAGAAACTAGAGAAAAGTTGTCGGTCAAACCTAGAAAGCCGATACCTTTGCAATGCCACGGATGTAGTTATCAGTAAGATGACTATTTTGGCGATTTTTGACATTCTAGAGTTGAACTTATTTTACTGAATGCTAGTTGGTTGGTCTTGGACATGTATATTTAACATAATTGTCTTAATCCTAACCCAGGTTTGTCTGAGGTTTACGCCCGACCCTATATCGAAGAATCCCCGAACAAATTCTTGGAGAGATTAGAGGAAGAGGAGACCGTGGAGGCCTTGCTTGCCCACATTTACAGATTACTGAAATTGGCGCGTTCAGAACAAGCAGATGGCGTGGAGTCTGCTGCAGAACATCTAAACGAGAAGCGATTTTACACTCGTCCTGCAATTCGAGTGGGATAAGGTTCCATAATTTTTCTGACTATGGATTTTCAAATGTAGCATCATAATGGCTTCAAAACATTTGCAAATAAACTTTGTCTACCATAATCCCACTGCTGATGCCTTTGTTGGAACTATAAATAATACACTGTTATACTAAGCAGACTTGTACAACAT
This sequence comes from Spirometra erinaceieuropaei, assembly GCA_902702965.1. Taxonomy (NCBI): domain Eukaryota; kingdom Metazoa; phylum Platyhelminthes; class Cestoda; order Diphyllobothriidea; family Diphyllobothriidae; genus Spirometra; species Spirometra erinaceieuropaei. The sequence goes on from CACRXP010000253.1 coordinate 160,638, forward strand.
TTCCAGTAGTCAGTGGAGCAGAGGCAAAAGCCTAGGGAGCTTGCATTTCATGAATGGATTTTTTAAGTCTAAGGAAAGCATAATCTGATCAAGGTGGATCAACTAGTAGGGTTGACTGCTTCGTATATAAAACAAATGTAGTTGTAATTGGCCAAAGATCCAGGCATCAGTCTGGAAGTCTTATATGCTAAGTTTAAGGACGTTAAAATAGGGCCTACCCATATTATACTTTGGGGGAAGTTAAATTATCCAGACAAACTGCAAACAGATCCAGAAATCAAAGCTCAAGATATCTTACACGCGTTTTCCGCCTTTTTTACTTCACGCTTTCCGACTGTATGCAATCCCGAACCTTAAATTCGGGCAGACGACCTTCCAAACGCTCGAGAACAGTGTATGCCCCTAAAGACAAATTTTTCGGAAATGGGAGGCACTTCGCGTACTTTTTCAAACAGTTTGAGTTTTTTGCAAACGAGGACATTTTAGTGGCAAGTAGAGACATGAGTGTCATACAAGATGTCTGAAAGTTCAGGAGCCATGTTTTAAAGTGAATGACCAGAGACAAAGGTTTCTGTAGGCGGTTACAGTGCACCTTCAGAATATGCATGGTTTACAAATTAGCCAAACTTTCTCAAAGAATGGAAAGCCAAAAGTCCTGTCCACAATCCACTCTCCTTTGTATTATCTCGATTTTGATTGCAGCAATCCATTTTATTTCCTGAAAATCATAATATGAGGACGTCCAAATGCAGGTAAGAGTTTGCGAGTAGTCACAAGTCTGCAGGAAAATGAATATGGTTGAAGGAAATTGACAGCAGTCGAAGTAGTCTAAGATACTCAATGTCACGTTCAATTACTGAATATATGTTTTAACTTATACGCGCGTAGGTATTTTGAGTCACCGATTTTAACAACGATGCAATTCAAATGTCTCCTCAGTGCCCGGCAATTTTCCTCGAAAATGCAGTAATGATCTTCGACTGATGAGAAACATCTACCAACGGTATTTTGGAAAACTGTGCCCCTCTAAGTCGAGTTTGAACTGTAACATTTGCATGAATAATTAAATTGTGTTCATAGGAAAAGAAAAAAGCAATGGACGACAGTCGGTTCAGTATGTAGGACTGGCAAAATGTCAGACATCAGGAAAAGGCGAAAATAAATACATTAGAGATCTAAGGAAATTAAAATAAACATGACGATTTTAGGCGAAGAATGAAAGTTAAATAGAGAGCGATGAACAGCGGAATGAAAGGAGTGGTTGGAGTTGGAGGTCAGCTAATCAGGCTTATCGCAACATGAACAGGTTTCCAAGTGGACATTTCTGGCGAGTGATCACCAATTGTACACCTTTCAGGCGTACTTTAAAACCCCGAATTCGGTGAAAACTACTGACTGTCCGTATTCTGGACACAGAAGGCTATTGCCGATGTGTTTTTCGATTGTCGGCGTTGTTTGGCATTCATTTATTTTTTGCGAGCAATGTTGTCAGTAAAAAAATCAGGCAAGTCTAGCAAAGTATATTTCAACAAGCGTTTCTTGTTCCTTGGGATTGAAACAACGATGATTTCTTAACAATGGGACGGGGAGTCCCTATTTTTCAGGACCAAACTTTGTATGTAAGCACCGGTTTTCCGTAAGCAAGGTCAAAATATGTAGATAGAAATCTCAAAGAAATTACTGATTTCTCGGGCCTCGAGTCGCAAGGAGAAAATAGAATTTACCTATACGGAACCTAAATATATGTTAGCAAAAATTCCCTATATTCTGTTTTTCTTAAAGATATATCCAGGGAACTTTGTGAGGCACTAACTGAACTTCTTTCCTGATAACGTTTTGTTGCCTTTGCTTCCTCTGAAATCTTTCATAGTACATTGAAGGAGAGTTGATAGCTTTTCGTACCTACTTCAATTAAACTGTCCTGTTAAACGCATCACAAAATGCCATTTATTGTAAAATAGTCTACAAAGTTACATTTTGCGTAGTTGAGAGACGATCATAACAACATAAGTCGAAGTGAACACTGAGACTGCACGCATAGCATTCGGTAGACCACCGAGGTACGTAGACATTTTGGGTTTGGAGATTTACAAAGGAGGCTCACAAACCGCAGTTAGGTTTAAGACCTAAGCGGACTACCTGAAGTTTTAGAGATGACCTATAAAACGAGCTAGAATGACCTAGAATGGAGAAGAGTATGCAATGGCGATTTTTTAGAAAAAAGTACTAATAGCGCGATTTCTCTTTCTTATTTTATTCTAAAGCCGGTAATAATGACAGCTCAGGAGTAGGGGCATTCCTTATTGCAGTTAGTTTGGATATCCATAAGGCAGATTCTCTGAATAACCAGAAAATTAAAACATCCTGAATTTGGTCAAATATAAGTCCGTTTCTTTTAAAAACGCAATGGCCTTTATGCTATGGCGATATTATATCATCTATGCAATCAGGCAAACACATCTTTCGATTGGAGGTGTAATTCGGACTTGTGGCTTTTTGTTCTACTACCTTTGTCTATCCATCCATGAGGGGCAAGTCAGTTACTTATAATATGAGCAACGGTAGGGTGAAGGACTCCACGTTACTGTCGGTAGACAGTGGGGATCGTGTCGTATAGGGTTTTTCTTGGCATCCACTTGCAGGTCGTTGCAGACAGTATACTGCCAACAACAATTACTTCCCATGACCTCAAACCATTACCTAAACTATTATTTTTTAAAATTTGCTTCGTGATTGTTTCTTATTAACGCGCTTATTTCCGTTGCCATAGGAACGCGCGCAATAAGATTTTCGGTATAAATCCAACAATTTTTGTGTTTTGCATTTCATTAGCTTACTGTCTAGCATGCTGCCCCACCCATTAAACGTCAATTACCACCATTCCCATATAACACGGTCCACAGTCTACCAAGAGTTAAATGGGGTCCTTCACCCTACCGTTGCCTTAATATCTGGTGATCATTGACTGTAATGGGAAAACTTTGGAATATATAGTGCCCTTTTTAAGAGTATGTAGTCACAGTTTAAAATATATGGATGGATTTCAGTATATGCTAAGACTTAATAGACGCGTTGTTTACAACGGGACGGGATGTGTAGTGGATCGGCGTTTTAGCTGCAGATAAAGCGACCAGTAGGAGACCAAGAATAAACATTTTATTCAAAAAGTAGGCTATTGAGGCTGATTTTAACATATTTGTTCATTCTTAGTTAATTCATCATGAAAAAGAAGAATTTAAATTGATTATCCTAACTGGAAAAAAATGAACGCAAGCCGTAAAGCAGGCCTGCTTGTCTATTTTACTCTTGCCATTTATCCGTTAGGCACAATTATTATATTTGGAGGATTCGCTAAGTACATAAATATAACTCAGTGAATCATATTGAACGGATGGTGTGCTCATCACAATTTCGATTTAAACAAGTCTTAACGTCAAAACATGACTAATCTGAATTTTAACCCATACTTTTCCTTTTTTAGTTAACACTCGCGAACTTAAAGGTGTCAAGACGACGTTTTCTATGGAGAGGTACAATGGAGACCCAAAAAACTGCTGAACGATATGTATATATAATGCAGGGAACACGCTGGGAACTTTAAATCCTTCGATGAACACTTTGAAAGATCTGAATGTAGTCAAGAGTATAAGTCGCAGCTGCGTCTTCAGTGCATAAAGCACTGAATTAGCAAATTATTATCCGAAATGCACCGCGTGGGGAGTCGGTTAAAGTAACACAGAAACCAGACGGCAGGTGTTGTTGGGTATGCGCACCCAAAGCAATGCTACACATGGGTGGTGGGGGCACGCCTAGGTGCGGGCTCACGTCGCTCCAGTCACCGGCACACGATCCCGCCTCCTCCTCTTGACTTTGTCATGACACCGGGCTCAGGTGGGTGGGGAGAAAGTGCGGTAGGTGCTGGGCAATTTCACTTTCACCACAAACAAATTCGCGCGGAAGTTACTATCCTTGCGGCCGCCATGCTATGCGAAACACGAAGACGTTGTCGGAGTCCACAGTCGAACTGCCATGTTGACAAGCTGACCATCGTTGGAATAACATATGTTGAATTTTTCTGTTTAGAAAATAGCTAAAATGTCTATTATCTGTCCTGAATTGACCAAATCCGCCTTTATTAAAAACGAAGGATTTCGAATAACAGGCTTCCAAAATGTATTTAGTTCCCTGTGCAGCAAATTGGTATTCAGCGTGGTAATTGATATTTAAATGAAATACAATGGGCGACCAGTGTAGGCCAGTGGAATATAAAAAAACTTAGTTTGCTCTGAATTACAGTAAAATTTGGGGTTTCTGGTGTTCGTGCAAGCAGGCTTATTGGTTTCCCAGTCGTTCTTCAGCGACATGCTTCTTATACGTATATCCTTTAAAATATATAGGCTGTTTGAGAATCCTGCCTGTGTTTTCAAACCAAGTATGTATTACGAAATAAAGCTTTTATGTGGAGATAAGACTGATTCCTCTGCTCATATTTTTGTCGGAACCGAAGGAATGTACAATGGCTTCGTGACGTGACTGGTGAGATTACATCGACCAAGCCCAAGTACTCAAACTGCTAGGTTGTGATACTGGTTAAGATAATATTTTCAAGTGTTTTTGTAGACGCAATTTATATTCTTGAATAACTGGAGTCTAAGGACTCTCGGTGTAATTAATAGGCTCCAGGAAATTTCATGTCTTTAGCAATACATATACTCAGAAATTTTGAATCTCCAAATGAGCATTCTACACATAAACTGCGATTGCATTCAAGTCTGTCCATAAAATACGATTATATATTCAAGTCACTTCTATTACTCGTAGTCGAATAATCCTTGGATAATTAGTAAAGTAAATCGCTTGTAGGAAAAGACAAAGACCAACCATTTTCGGTCGCTAATTCTACTATTCTGATCTGCACCTCTATCTTTAATGTCGACTAACAACCTACAATCATTTGGCTAGGTCAGCTGGCTAAAATAGTATCGAAATTGAGGGAAGGCCAACGAACTGCCAAATCGAGTTGTCTGGCGCAACGTAATCTTCTGAAAATTCAGGCCTATTTTTCGCATAGAAAAAGCCTATGAAACCTTCTTGAACACACATTTCTGTATTTCTTTTGTGAATCCTGACAACTGTTCTTATCATTATACAAACACATGTGCTGTTTGTTGCTTGTTTTAGGTTAGTTTTCAGTTGTTAAAAAACACTGTAGAAAAGAATTTGCAGACTAGAGACGTTTAGAAAATTTAGACGTTGTCAATACAAAAGGTACCCAAGATATAAGTTTTCTATGAGCACAGTGTATCCCCGAGATATAGACAGCTGCTATTTCCTGGTCATCCAAATGCTGCACCCGTTGGTCCGAAATATACCGCTCCAACACGAATGGCCCTAAGAGAATCAGAAATATCTTTAATATTAGTTTTATCCCACATTTCTAGTTCTAACCTCTTACGGAAGGTATTTCCGTCTCTCGCGATGCTATCGGAGGTGGAGAGCCACATTAATGAACAACGCCGATGTGCCCCGTGTCTGCTTGCCTGCGTTTCCTTTTCACGCTAATGCGATTTTGCATAAAGCAAGCCCTGCAGAAACCATAATACTGGTTTTCCCGTTATGCTCAAAACGGAAGTTATGTCAATATTCATACCCCCTTCGACATCTTAAGTAAACATTTTAAGATAACACCATGAGTCATTCAAACTTCATGCGAATCGGCAGTCAGTTTCCCCAAAAATTTCCATAACCACGAGTTGATTTGGAGAACGGGTTTGTTGAATGAACAGTCGTTTTGGCATGATATTGCAGATAAGTCCTTTGAAGATGGGCAAGGTAACACACTGCCCAGGAACTTATTCCATCCCTATTTGCCCACTTGCTTCGACATGACCGACTTAAAGAATACACACTTTGTTAAGTCCAAATAATAATCGAGACGTCCTGTATTGGAAAAAACATTGTTATTAAAAAAGGCACTGCATTAGGAAGTCAGATTCACAATTTGGCCCTTTATTAAACCGCATGTGCTTTTCTTTACTTTGCTTCGTAAACTTACCGATAAAGGCATTCAGGACAAGTCTGCGCGGCCCAAGCACTGTCATACCAGATTATCTGGGCATTTTGGAGACTCGTCAAAAACTAAGAAGACCAGTTGTGCTAAATGTCAGGACACTAGGTCAAAGCTCCTCGCTGGTTTACTAAAGATACTCATAAATAATTTACTTTTTAGAAAGACTCCCAATTTCCAGACAAGTTGGAAATAGTAAACTCGACGTGCACATTTCCAATATATTTAAACTTCGCTAATGTTCTGCCTCATTCGGGCATTAGAAGTGCCCTGAACGGTTATTCGTCTTCTGAACATGCATACAAACCATCTGGACTTCTTTAGCGTGTCTATGTCAAAAGCCAGTCAATGCCACTAATTGCCACGGTTTGGGGAGCATTACACATCATTTGCAGTCCCAGTGCACTTTATCACCCAGCAAACAAATTTATAACTACATATGTTTTAGCATCAGCTCACATGGATCCTTAGTCTTCGACAGTGTGATGAAATAATTACCAAATTCTTTCTATGAAAATGGCCTTAAGAACGTTTGGAAAGTCCTGGAAATACCCTCAGCAGATTTCAAAATCATGTGTACTTGTAAGGAGGGGATGAAACACACCCGAAATCGTCCAGAGTACCTAGCATAACACGTTTGAAAGGTTTACTTACCATCGCTTTTAAAACATTGTTTCGACCTCAATAAAGTCATTTATTGTTGACTAAATACATTTTAATACCATATAGTCAAGCGTGACTTAATGTACAATATAACTTTTCTGCCAACCTGTGTATTTTTTTGCGACGAGACGATGGACTGACTCCCAAAATCGCGGTTAGCTCTTTGCAACTAGGCTGAATTCGCATTCTACTAGCCACATCCTA
>CACRXP010000253.1:189045-204856 GCA_902702965.1 Spirometra erinaceieuropaei
TATTTTTTAGCGTCTATAAATTACAGACTCCGCCTGGTTGCGGGTTTCCACCAAAACAACAAAATCGAAGAAAAGATCTAGTGCAATTATCTCGGTGCTTCCAGGGAGACATTATTTACCCTGCCAGTTATTTTTTTGCAATTACTTGTTACTATAGTGTTCGTTTTCTGATTATCTGTGGAAATATTACAATACGACTTAGACGTACATCCTGCCTATTTGTTTTGGGGGTTTGGCTATTTTTTGGAGGTGGGTTTCATTATTTTCCTACAGAAAATTAATTTATCTCTGCGTTACCATTAGGTTTATAAGGTGTGTGACATGAAACAGCCGATAAAATACCAGTATTACAAAACAATCGTTGCGGTTTGCTCATACCGCGAAGTCGTTATTTAGCCAATCGCTATCTATTGCTACCAGTGCATGTGCTGCCTACAACACCGCACATCTGCAAAATGAACAGTACATGCAACCAAACTGTTGGTTAACCGCGCCTACCGTTTTATATCTTACTTAGGATCGTAGCTACACTCGTCACTTTTGCGCACCCTGATAACATTGTACGGGCCTCTGCTTGACCCCGCTTTAACAGCTCAGATTTACCGTCTTGTGTGCGGCCAGTGGTCCAATTAACCTGCGACGTCTGTCACGCAGAGAAACTTCTGGCGGTTTGTGTTTCCAAGGATTATTAACAAGAGTCAGCAAATTACAAATCCACCTGCTAACTGACCGCGGGCGCTAGCCCTGGGCGAGTTTAGTGTTTTCAGGGACATTTACAAACAGTAAGGTGCAAAAGGAATTAGGGTCGTTCGTCTATAGGACTACGTCTTTATCCTGGCCGTTCAGCGATTTCGGCTACCTCTCTTGAGACTATAAAATCGTGTGCAAATCGTCGTTCTATTACCCAGGGGTTAGTTGGATGTCTTTCCTGATGTGTTCATCGCCAGTATCGGCTGTAAATGCAAAGCAATCTCGAATTCCGCCTTGGTCTGTGTCTCTCATGTACGCGCTATTGAATACTCCATCATAAAATACACTGCCTACCTTAGTCCATCGCTTGCGAAATGAAAAGCATTATTTTGTAAGTATAATTTGCGTGCAGGCAACTTGTCTCATCACGCGTACTCTGATCCTTTCAAAAATTCCAATCGTATATGGCTGCGCAAGTGGATGAGGACGCAGTCAAGCCCTTTACTGATATACGAATGCTGTCAGCTATTGCCTGACCAAAAACCAATCTACAGCTTCTCATCCTCAGGCAGTTTAGGCCATTAAAGATACCACAGTAGTTTTGCTTTTAATGTTTTTGTCAGCCGAATAACCTAAGGGTTGAGGACGCTTAAGTAGGTGAGGAGACGAGCTGTATTGCATTTATGAGGTCTTTACTAAGTCTTGAGGATGAAAGCAGTTTAGCCATTCTTTGTAAAGTATGGCCATTTTGCAACTTCGTCATTGTATTTCTTAAGGACTAACAACAAGAGTTTTCCCACTAGCACACTTCTTGCAAAAGGTTTTTTATTTGACATTGCATACGTCCTGGCCCCTAATCTTCTTGCTCTTTGCAGACATTGCCAGTCCAACCTCCCTGGATGAGACCATCAGAGAGGATTACGACATGACATATCTCGTGCCCATCAGTGTCTGCCTTGCCTATGGAGTAATTTTTTTCTGTACTTCTCTGCTTCATAATATATTCCTTGTATACCACGTCCAAGCGTTTGTTTCGGGCTTCGGGCTGTCGAAGCTCTCCTTCTGGTCAGCAGAACTTATATTCCTGGTCTGGAATTCCATAAACGACCCTTTGTTCGGTTGGTTATTGGACAAAAACCTCCTTCAAGAGTCGAACGCGAGCAGTGGTGCGTCAATTCTGACAGCTCGTCGACGATCCCGCATGATAAGCATTGTCGGTCCTATTCTGGCTGTCACATTTCTCATGATCTGGTTTTCCTGCTGGCTACCGGGCTATCCCGGATGTCGGTTTGCCATTGTACTTTGTCTCTACGATACTGCGACAACCCTCTTGGACCTTCAAAAAGGCGCTTTATTGGCCGATCTTGCAGTCACACAGGCGGACAGGTCTCTTCTCGGTAGCGCAGCCTCCATTGGCCAAATGTTGTCTGCCAGTGGGCTTGTTCTCATTACCTGGTTGATGGGCTCTCTGGAGGACATTGATGAGTTTTCGAACAAAAGTCGCCGCGAAATTTCCCACAACTTCCGGCTCCTAGCCTTCCTTCTGGCTTCATTCTCTGCCTTCGGGCTCTGGTCAGCTGGACGCTGGCTGGCAAATCTGCCGAATTTGACTTCGGGTCTCCAGTCTTCTGGATCTATCAGGCAAGTTATCTTCTTAGTGTTGTTTTCACTTGGAGTTGACGTTTCTGCCGCAACTCACCGTGTGTCCATATGTAATGGCTAAATGTCCGCTTATGCTGTTTAATCCTTGTCATTGATTACTGCCATCCTTCGTTCTCCACCCATAAATCTTAGCTGTTTTTCTTTTTATAATTAGCGCCCCAAGAAACGAGAACAGCTGCGAACTGAACGTTGTGCTGCACAAGCCTATCTCTGAACACACTGAGGATTCCCCAGCATTCTGTTCCAAGCCTCCGAGTCAGTCGCCAACTATTATAACTTTTTTTGGAAAAATTTTGCGGAGTCAAAATTTCCTAGCCTTTTCTTTTATGCAGGCCCTCCAGGTGAGTAAGTAAGTCTTTTTGGAATTTTCCTATCGATGCGTATCAGCCGATTTGTTACGGATCATCGGTTTTTTTTCTGCGCTGCATTGTATGTACGACTGGGAAATTAGAGACCGCCTTAGTTAACACGTCGTCCGATAGCCTAATGAATCGAAACATCAGTGGTGTGGTCCTTCTTAGACGTTAAATACATGTTTCGAATTTTTGACCTTGCATACTCTGGCTGACCCCTTTTCTACGTAGAGCCGATGAGTTGTAAAGGGGCTTAATGCCATCCTCCGAGTATAGACATTCAAATAGTAACTATAGCCTCGTGATAAATTGAGTGCTTCCGTAGGCTGTACCAATTACAACAACAGACTGAGACTTCTTATGCCTAATCGCCAAGTGATTGATTTTTCCCTGACAGAAAGGTCAGAGTAACTCTAGCACTGCGTGTACAATGTGGAAGTCTCTCTACGTTATGATTTAAAATCATAATCATGATTTTCAGTGTGCGTGCGGCCTGCTGTTCGATACACAAGTCCTTTGAATGGCTGCAAATAGCCGTTCCCAGACAAATGTTGTTATGAAGAGGCGGTAGGATATTCACGAGCTGTAGGTCTAGTGAGTATTCCAATCTCCAGTTGTATATCGGCCGAAATACGCTGGACAGTAATACTACCGATGTTTACTATGGGGAGCTTTGTGGAATTGACCTAAATATATTGTCCCAGATAGGGCATTTGAAAACTTGCCCTTTTTCTTTCGATAAAGGAATAGAAATCATGCTGAAACATGCAGCAGCGCGTTATTGTAGGGGGAAAAGTGGACCACAGTCCTATAAGAGAATGTAAAGAGTTCACACCTCAGTCTAGTGTCTATACAGGGTCTGCTTGTGTGTATCAAGGACTTAAGAAGTCTTCCGGTCACAAATCGTCCTCCACTTTAGCCTGCATTTGAAGATCAGAGAAAGCAGACTGCTTGAAGTCCGATGTAATCGTTGGAATTATGAGAATGACCATCCCGAGGCCGACAGCCATAAGCTCATCCAGCTAAACTACCCGCCCATTTTTAAGGAGCAGCAGTGAGAAACAAGGTCCGTGACTTCTAGTGAGTTTGAACTTATGACTCCCTCATTTGACCTTCAATGGATATCTGGTGATAAGGGCCGACCAAGTATGCAGAATCATGTCCGCCTAGAATAAGCTAACTACGACCTTTAGAGAGTCTACTGTTATACATTTTATCTACTTTGACCTACCGTCAACCCTTTAGAATGGCTGTTAATTCATGTAACGTCTCACTAATCACGTTTTTTATGGTAAATGTGTATCGTACCTCAGCAGGTTAAATAATTTAAGTGTGCAAAACTAAAATTGACGTGAACTTCCTATGTAAAGCAATGTCCAATAGCCTCTGGAGCGTTTTTATGGAATAACCGGTCGTAGGTCGTAGTAAGGTCATTGTTCATGCGTCCCGCAATATGCTTTTAAAACGCACTTTTGCAGCTTGTTAGGGTTTACCGTCTAGAATTCATGGTACTTGCTCCGTGTTAGCTAGAGGCGCCGATCCATAGTTTTGAGTTACTTGCGCAAATCTCATTTATTTCTGGATTACCTGCGTGGGATATTGGGAGGGTTCCAAAGAATGTGTTGTCGATTTGCACGCAGTTTTTTGGAATTATCCGTCCCGTTCACAAAACTCACATATTTTGAAAACTACTTGCTTAACTACCTATCGTGACAGAGTCTGTTGCTTTTTATGGAATCACTGCTCCTTTGTGTTCGATTTACATCCTGATTTTGTGAACTCAGCAAGGTAGGCAAGGTTTATAGGTCGATCTCCAGTTATTTACACTAATTCGTGTATATCATAGACTCAACAGTCGATTAACCCGCGTGCTATCTATGCTATAGTGCCAGACCCGAAGTATATTTATGTAAATGTCACCTCCGCGAATACTTGAACTATTGCCTCACAATTCACAGTCCTAGATGCATGTATCTAAGTAACAAAGAGACGAGAACATTCGTCGCATCAAACACATACTGTCCGCAGTAGAGGGTATTGGGACCTGACTCCTGCCTTTTTTTACGTCTGAAAATCTGGTTAGATGTTGCACCATCTCAAATTAGAATCCATGAGTATCCGGGTGCGTATTATTTCAGCTGCTGCCACGAATGGAAAGATGTCCACCACCGATGCCGCTGCTCAAATTTTTCGTCCACGTGACTTTTACCGGCCACTTTAGTACTCATTTTCCCGCTTCCTCCCTAAATCCTGTTTGAATCTCAGAAAGAGGCATTATTTTGTATCGATTGGTTAACGGCGCTGCCTGCCCAGCTCAAGCAGCCAAGCTATCTACGAAGTAAACTGCTTACATCTTAAGTAGGTCAGAAAAGAATTTGGGTGCTGGTGGTCAGTCATTCTTTCTCAAAAATGGCTTCAAAGCAGAATTGCCAAAAGGACAGCTAATAAAACCCTGTGTTTTTCGGCCTTTTTCGCAGAGGACCAGCTGGTTTGACCTGCGTCGTCACCATAACCATTCGAAATTTCACATCCGACCGCCAGCAGTCCCTTTCACCAATTTTTTCCCCATTGTAGGTATTCCATTGCCACTTCAACAGCAACTTTTTTCCTCTTTTTGCCAAATCCCTGTTGGGTCCCGATAAGGGAACGCTGTTTTGCGCAATACTTGGTATGTTTTCCCGCCCCAATACGACTTCTGACCACGACACTCCTCCAGTAACTATGCTTTTATTTTAAAACCTAGGTCTTTCGTTTGTCCTGCCTCATATCAGCAATGTGTTTCTGCTGAAAGCCAGTGAAACTCTTGGTACTTATGCGGTAATTCGTTGTCTGTTCATGGTGAAAATTTCTCTTGGGATTACGCTGTACTTATCCGGCCGAGGGAACTTGTTTATCCTGAGCCTTTTCCTGGCCTGGTAAGTAAATTCTTCAATCTTTCATCTCTGGTGCCGTTAGTAACGTGCAATTTTTGCTGCTTCCTTAGAAGTTAGGAAGACATGGATTGTTTAAGGCCACCCGACAGTTCGACCGTCGTTTCCGACGATGTCCACCGTGTGCTCCGCAGCAAGGCGAAGCAGACACAGTGACTTGCGCGTAATTTATAGTGAATGTAGACTTGCACTGCATCTACCGCATTCTCTCTTCTTCCCCCGCCTGGACCCAGTGTCAAAACAGAGTCCAGAAGACCGGAGGCGTGGTAGAGCGCAGGTGGATGGCACGGCCGAGCCCACAACTTGGCGCTCCACTTCACACCTCCTGGTCCACACAGCAAATGCCCAAGACTTTGGCCAACAGCAAAAGGGGCTGACACGGCCGAAGTCGCACCTAGGCGTGCCCTCGCAACTAGCTCGGATCCTACGGAGTGGGAGTGCCATAAAGGCCACATTAAGAAGGAGCCATTACAGCGTGACTCTTAGGCCACTAATCCGCCGGCTGCGAGGTCCAAGTTATCTCGTCAGTCGGCAACCTTCCAAGCCACGGCTTTTAGCGCACCGTGATACCTCCAAACGCGTCGGATTGTTTATAGTGAGGAAAGTGCGCTTGTTCGTCAACCTCACTCCCCTTTCCCATTTCGAGGTCCCAGTCACTGTCCGAACTGGTCAGTTGACAGGTGGGGGGATGGGCGCGGTGCCTAACATATCAAGTGATCTTGTCTGCGCGCGCCACATGCACGACATGCCCCCCCCCACACACACACACACACAAGCACCGGACTTTCACACAACGGTTCTCTTGAGTGTGCATGTGACCTGGTAGGCCCATGCGGTGAGTGAATATGCGGTTGCAGTGAGGGCAGTTGAGGCGGATGCGGTCAGTGTATGTGAGTTCTCCAGGCACTGGTTGGCCAGTCTCTGTGCGATGGATTCGCAAGTGACCGGCCAGGCTGATGCATGAGGCGAACGCAGGGGAGCAGTGTGGGCAGGAAAATTCGGCGGTGTCGGTTTCGGCAATGGTGGCAGTGGTGGAGCTGCTAACGATGGACGCGCTGGGCGACAGGTGTGGACTAAGCTAGCCATGGTGGATGTGTTGAGTGCGGTAGAGCTTATGGTGGTGGGTGTGCTGGGCGGCGGGGTATGGGTTGAGGTAGGCATGGTGGATGTGCAGGAGGTGCTAGGTATGTCGAGACCGCGGTCGATTCCGCCCTCGGGGATACGCATGTGACTGGAAAGGTCCATGCGGTGAGTGAATGTGCGGGGGCAGTGTGGACAGTGGAGGCGAACGCACCGATCGTAGGTTGGTGCTCCAGGCACTAGTCCGCCAGTCTCTGTGCAACAGATTCGCAAGTGACCGATCAGACCGATGCGCGAGGCGAAGGTGCGATCGCACTGAGTACAGGCAAGGCTGAGTCTATATCGCTGATGTTGGCGGGATTGAGGTTCGTGTTTGTCGGCGTGTTAAGATTGAGTGCAGTGGCGGTGGGCGCAGGAGCCGTCGTAGCGGATGCTGTGGCGACGGAGGAGGAGGAGGATGGCAGTGAGGGTTCAGGAGTGCGGCCACTGTTGATCGTCGGCGTGGGGGTTGGGGTAGGTTTGGGCGGCTGAACGTCGGGCGGCGTCGTCCGGGTGCTGCAGTTAGTACGAAGATGTTCAATAAGTCCGATCGGTGCCCGAAACGTCCGTTGACATCGTGGGCAGGTTAGGGGCGGTCGACCGTTGGCGTTGAGAGGTGGGCGCAGTTGAGATTTGTGCGCCTCGTGTTTGGCTTTGGCGACCGTGATGCGGGTGGCTTCGTAGATTGTCGCGCCGGTCTTCAGTGCTCTCCGCCAGGTCGGTCGGTCCCGGGCGAGGTCTTCCCAGTTGGCCGGGTTGATTTCTAGACGTTTCAGGGAGGTCTTCAACGTATCCTTGTAGCACCGACCTTGACCTCCTTGTTGACGGGAACCCATGGCGACATCTCCATAGAAAAGTCGTTTGGGTAACCGCTCGTCGTCTATGCGCACGAGGTGGCCGCTCCAGCGCCGTTGCAGCTGTCTCATCATGGCGTAAATGCTGAGGATTACCGTTCGTTCCAGTACGTCCTTGTCCGCGATCCGGTCCTGTCACCTCAGTCTCAATATCCGTCGAAGACAGCTGAGGTGGAAGTGGTTGAGTCTCCGCGCCTGCGTCTTTTACACCGTCCAGGTCACGGCTCTGTACAACAGCGTCGGCTGGATGACCGCTTTGTACATCTTCAGTTTGGTGCTGAGGTGGGGGCCGTGGCAATTCCTGACTGTGTTTTGCAGACGGCCGAATGCTTGGCTGGCTTTGGAGATCCGGCTGGTCACTTGCAGGAGAGGATGCTGCCTAGGTAGGTGAAGTCCACGGCTTGCAGCAGAGTGCCGTTCACTTTAAATTAGGGTGTGACGTAGGCAGCGTCGGGTGGCGGTTGATGCATAACCACCGTCCTCACCTTGCTGATGACCAGCCCGAAGTTGTCGCAGGCGGTGCCGAGGAGATCCATGCTCCTTTGCACGTCCCCTTTCGAGGTGGCGTTGAGGACGCAGTCGTCAACGAAGATGAGTTCATGGACAGAAGTTGCCGATACACACGACTGGAAGTGCATCAGCCGCTGATTGGGGAGTTGGCCGTGCGCCCTGTAGACGACGCGTATCCCAGGGCGTTCTTCACGGTAGCTGTCCATTAGCATGGCAGAGAACATGAGAGTGGAGCGTGTAGGCATGGAGATGCAGTCCTGCTTCACTCCGTTGGTTACTGCGAATGCCTCTGAGACGGTTCCATTGTCCGTCACGCGTGCCATCAATGCCATCGTGGAACTGACGCACCATCTGAGTCAATTGTTCGGGACAGCCGAATTTCTGCATGATTTTCCACAGTGCTTCACGATTCACCATGTCGAAGGCTTTCGTCAGATCCACGAAGATAGAGGTGGATCCGCATCTCCTGGCACTTCTCCAGCAGTCAGCAGGTGACGAAGATCATGTCGATGGTCCCGCGATGACGGCGGAAGCCGCGCTGGCTTTCCAGTAGAAGACCTTATTCCAGGTGGTTGTTCAGGCGGTTGAGAAGGATGTGAGCGAAGATCTTCCCGGCGATGTTCGGCAGGGAGATGCCTCAGCGATTGTCGTAGAGCTGGCGACAACCTTTCCACGTATAGAGATGGACGATTGTGGCGTCCCTGAAATCCCGGGGGACTTATCCTTGGCGTCACATCTCCTGGAAGAGGGCCGTCAGATGATCCATGAGTTGGGGGCCACCGTGTTTGTAGATCTCAGCAGGGGTTGCTTCCGATCCCGCCGCTCTCCCGCTGGAGAGCTGCTGCACGACCCTGATGGTTTCGTGAAGAGACTGCCCGAGGTCGAGGTCAGCGTTGGTCTCCAATATGGCTGAGGAGCGATGGCGGCATCGGAGCTGGTGGAGGGACATTTGAGGACGACTCTGAAGTGCTCGTCCCATCGCTTAAGAATTTGCGTCTTAGCTAGTCGGGGTGGTCACGTCGGCGCTGAGAACAGGAGCAGTTCCTTTGGTTATGGGGCCGTAGACAGCGTTGATCGCGACAAAGAAATTCTTCCATTGATTGCGGTCCGCCTGTCCTTGAATCCCCTCGGTCTTGCGAGCTATCCAGGCCTCCTGCATCTCCCGCAGCCGCTGTTGCAGAAGGCGGCAATTACGGTAGAAGGCTGTTGACGTAGGCTTTTTGCAGTTGGTTCTTCTCGGCGGGCAGATTGCCGATGGCGCCGTCGTTCTTATCGAACCAACCCTGGTGTTGGGGACGTACGCGACCGATGACAGCCAGGGCGGTCGACTGGACTGTGTGTCTTAGTTGGCACCATGGTTCCTCCCTGGCAATCGAAAGGGTGACGTCATAGGACGCTTATATTAGTACGGGGCACTTTTCGTCTCCAATAGTAAGAAAAATCATATCCCCACGTATCATAATTCACGACAAGGTATCTACCTAGAGAGGTGTATTTGTAGGACTACTGACAAAGGTGAGGGAGACTGCGATGACCATTTCTGGCTTATTAGCTGGTATCAGCCAGCCATTCCCAACCCCGAAGTGCGGAGCACCTGCGGCTCGATCCCGCGACCTGTTGGTTAGAAGTCCAGCGCCTCTAACCGCTGATCTACGGGGTCGTCCTGCCGGTTGCGATCGGAAATATACAATGATGGAGGGGCGCTCATGGACCGTTTTTGGGGAACTCACTCGTCATATCGCGCCTTAGGGCTCTCTGTCGAGCTCAACCAGCAGCGACACAGCGGCGCATGGTATAGGTATGATGAATTTGGCTACTTCAGTCTTCATTCATTCGGATGCACTTGACTCACTCTGAGCTGCCGTTGACGATTTGGGCGTTTTGCACATTGTGGCGCATTGCCCGCGGGACTTTTAACACAGATAGTGTATTGGACTCACTGGCTTCCGTAGACGAGTAGCCGAAATCACTATTTGTAACGCCGGGTCGACAATACAGTTGGATAGAGGGATAACTGCATACACAGATATGCAGCAATTAGCTAAATCCGTGTTAGGCTCACGGTCCTGCCTGCAGATATTGGATCTTCGCGGGTTAAAAAGTGATCCCATCTAATGGAACAAGCTTTCTTAGATATAGCACAGTTCCATTTTCAAGGTGGCAGCCCAAATCTCTACAGAATATCCGTCGTTCTAATTCCGACGGAACCTATAAGTTACTCCCATACCTACTCACTTTAGTTGGAAAACAAATGCGCAGCTGAATGGTCTCAAGTCATACCGACTCTAGAAAGGTCCTCACCGTTACCTTAAAATATGTTGAAATACTGCAGTTTACCAACCGCATTCCTCCATTCCCACTCCAGCAACCGAATATTTACTGAGGGCGTCTGCAAACTCCTCTCGCAAATTATCAGTGATCTGGTGGACGAGGACTTCGTGCTCAACGACCGCGCTCAGCCCCTCTCAGCTCTTATGTTCGGAGCGACCTCCTTACTCGGCCGACCAGGTCAGACCTTTGCTCCTCTAATCGGCTATAGTATGCTTTCCGCGCTCACTGGCAAGGAGCTCATCAATGAATCTGGGCCTCTCGTCGTCTCAGCCTCGGATAACGAGGCAATGGATGCGGAGGCCCATCTACCCAAATCCGCCGATGACGAACTCCAGTTCCTGTCATTAAGTCTGCCTGATGCCAGCTTTATTCTGGCCTGTTCCATGCCCCTGCTTGTAGGCTGTCTTCAGCTCGTGTTCTGGTCTTTCTATAAGCTCCACGGAAGCACTTTGTCACACATTAAGACTGAACGCTTTAGGCGGTATGGAATGAAACCACCAAGAAAAGGTGGTGACACACTTGGACCAAGGACACCGTTTCCAGTGTAATTTTCTGCTTTCGCGCCCCTTGCTGTGATATAGACTGTCCACTTGATATGTATTATTCAGATGCAAGCACCGTCGGTTTGTTCGTGCAATAACCGCTATCCTACGACGCGAGAACTCTTTTACCCCGCTCTTTTTGTGGTTTTTTTTTCAGTGTCTGCTCCACTGCGGGTCGTCACCATTACCTCGTATTGCTCATTTTGAGGTTGCCTCGAAGTTTGGTTTAGCGTACATTTTTTGCTGTGCTAAGCCTTTTATCCCCCTTCCTGGTTATCCAAAATAAATAAACGCCACGAGAGCATAAAAACAAACCTTGGCTATGGAGACCTCGTCACTGATCGGTGCCAGAGGACTGGCGAGACGTATGCTCGCAAATTGTGCAACTACTTGTCGAAGTGGGCGTCATCACTAGTGTCATCAACGGTTCCGTGTAAATCAAGAGACGGCGCCACAGGTGACAGTGCAAGCCCTTCTAGTTGACAGAATACGAGATGACACTCACGCGCCAAGACGGGTACAGAGAGTCTGGCCGTTAACCATCGCCGACAAATCTGCGCCCTGTCTAACTTTGCAAAACTTCTTTACGAGGGGCCACCAATCATTGCGACGACCAACACGGGCTGATACACTACGGTGAAACGGGACCCATGCCGCACCCATAGTGGCTATTTATGCGTTGGTCATCTCACGGACGCAACCCCTGCGACCTATAATGGGCTGTATGCAGGATGCTCCGGTTTCTGAGGACACTTAGCCGGACTCTCAATGTGAAACTTCAGAACAAAATTACACATCCCCCGCTGAACTCGCGTTTCTTATATGCCCTGCGACCAACAACTACGTCTTCACCATTTGGGGTATTATTTCACAACACCACCGCTCCCGCCCCTTCTGGGTAAGGGGTTCCGAGCTCGGGACTTATTCTGTAGGCTCAAGCCGCAGTGTTTAACGAAGGCACCGTTTATCGGACACCTCTATCTTCCTCCAGCATGTTGAGGTCACTCTGTGCTGCCGTAGAGCAAGGACGGCTTAGGACTTCGAGGCGGGACCATAAAGCTACAGCCGCACACATCAAGTCACACATGTGGGCTTAGGCAGTTAAATGCTCGCAGGGTCAGCAGACTGATTGGAATTTCATTGGCTGTGCTCCGCGTTACCGGTAGCCACCGCGCTTGATGCACGCAAGTTTTCTCGCTAAATGATGCGAAAAACAGACGTAACTGGGGAGAGGAAGCGTCTTTTAACGGCTGATAAAATAGTCAGCAGTAAAACGTCAACGTATTTATTGTTATCAAGTCATGATCTGACCAAAAGTCAAAAATGAGGAATGTAGACCGTTTAAATCACAGATAATTTCCGGGTGGACGGATGATAGTACACAAAAATAAGTAGTACTGGAAGGTTGCCAAGGACGGGTGGATATATGAGACGACACAGCCCAAAAGGCCGCGGCTATTCTGGTGGTCATTCAGCTCAAAAGGAAATCAGCTTCCTCGCGCACTGGCCGACCCAGTTCACCGGCCAAATCCGCATAATAAACGGCAGAATCCTTGTGTCCCAGAGCTAGCAGTGTTCGTGCGAATTCTAAGTAGATTTGGGAATGCAATTTGGCTAAAAGGGGATAAAAAAAGATCAAAACATAGAGCATCCGGCACAAATGAAGCCTGCAGCAGTGCATACGGAGTTCGCACCAACTCCAGACCCTAGATTACGCATCAAAAGGATCAGAGCAGCTGCAATTCACAGAGCAATCCTGCTTTTTGACACGTGCAGTCGATATTTGCCAATGTGGAATGATTCTAGGACCCAGCGCGTTCGTTTTGCTTTGCTTCATGGCGCGTGCGGCAGCGTATTCACGGGGCACTGAACCAATGGGAGGCTTCGGAAGTTACAGAGTTTGGACTGACCCCTGTTGACTTTCTTACCATCAGCAACAGTAATGGGAAGGCCTAGATAAATGCCTGCGATTCTGCGGTGCGATGACTAAATGTCAGAAGTGCGCAAGGCCCGGCTAAAGCACAATGGAGGATTGTCGGCGCGCGAGCGCTGGGGTCGTCAGAAGCTCGAGGGCTGCGCACTGGTGTGTATTAGCCCTGCATGCCGTCTGCTTCATGTGAAGATAATGTGGGTTACCTGACAACTTGAGGGTGGTCGGTAAGCATTGCGCCTCTTTAATCTGCGGTTCCTTTTCACTTTCGTACCGAGTCTAAATACCTTGCATTGTGACAATTAGAACGCGGGCCCACTAGTTTGTCCAGCGAATAATACGACAACCACCACTATCGGGGGAGAGATGATGACTCCCGCATTAACGCGTTTATAATGGAGACTTGCACAACGTCCACGGAACTTTCTCCTCCTAGTCCACTCGCACCCAGTCAAGACGACTGAAGGTAAGCCTCCGTGCAGTGACCGACCAGGCACAAATGCCCATGTCAACGAGCGGCACGGCAGGTGCGGTTACTTCCTACTTGTCAGGATGGTTATCGGGGTGTGGTTCTCGCATCCAGCACGGCTTCGTGCAGCAAAAAGTGAGAGTTAGAGTTACGCAATGAACCACGGAGCTAAAACAATTTCTTCGGGTCGGGAGTATAAGGGCCGACCTTGAAAAGTGTTTTGGACATGTTATCAGAGGTTCGCGCAAGAATGCGAGGACGGAGTTTCTACGCTTGAATTGACACTCTAAATACACGAACGTACGGACAGCCAAACAATCGCTTTACTAGTGTTTAGGCGAGAAGTTTTCCTTCACAGTAACGGGGACCGAAGACGTCCCAAAAAGGACGGATGAACAGGAAGTGTGACGGTTCGATGGATAAGTCTCATGTTAGCAGGAAACCATATGACGCCTGGAATTAAATTCATTTTCCCTGTCCATGTCCGGCAAAATACGAGACGCGGCTGTTTTACAAGTAAATTACTCAAATAAGGATAAAATTTGGACTGTCCGGCGGAAATGTACTACAGCTTGGATAGTCTGCTCCATGAGGGAACTAGACCAACTAGTCATAAAGTGACAATAGATTTGACAATGTTCATGCTCCGGTGATGACATTAATTATGTCGATTATTGCGGGCCCCATCAAACGTATGCGTCAACAGTGTTAAAATATCCGAAAAATTGACACGGGGTTCAGAGTGAAATGACTTACATTTAAAACTTCTTTAGCTGCACTGCGGACAAATTTTCTCGTTAGGCAAACATGCTTGTTTGCTTGGATTTTACTTAGCGAAGCGCACGTGTTGCCGGAATCCTCAAGGACAGTGCCTTATAAACTAGCGGACAGGCAGTGGGCCTACTCAGAGGCAAATATTCTCACAATTTTCCCAGATAAGGATGGGTGGCTGTGCTTTTGTCGCGTCCTACCCCCCGCGTTTGCAGAAGTACATATTGTGGCCATTTAAAGAAAGATCCGAGACAGTTCTCCCACTAGAGAACTAATGCGGTCACTAAAATCCTTAAGAGCGAAGGTAGGAGATACTAGTCAGAGAACGCATATTCTTACCTGATTTAGAGTCTGTTTTTAGAGAGCCGCATTCCAAACAGGCCTCCAGGTATCGAGCGGCCAGTTGGTGCTGACGGACACTGTGCAGGAGATTGAGGACGCCCTCGTGTTGACCAAGAAAAACGAGAACCAGGATCGCTAGTGACTTGGGGTTAAAAAGGGAAAATAAGTCCTAACGACAGACAGAGCAGACGCTAACAATGCGAAAAGTAGACGTATGGGAGTATATGGTGATATACCGACAGGGGGGTTACCACTGTCGTGCAAAGTAATCGATAATCTCTAACTCCAGGCCCACAAGGTCAGTCGATCTACCTTAATGACTGCTTTTTTTAAAATTCGGAGTGCGTGGTGAACCTCGTACAGCCTATGATAAGGCAGGAGAATACGAAGCCCTGTATAATAGATGACTTTGCACTAAATTCCAGGGGGGAGGGGAGTTATAGTTATAAGGGTTAGGGTTATGATTGGTGTTAGGGTTGCAGTTAGGACACTGGAATAGGTACCGCCTTGAAATTTGGCAGAAGGCTACTTGTACTACGGGGGTGGGTCCTTACTCCCGTGTCCAGCCCGGTCTATCTCAAGGAAGATTGTTCCAGATGAGAAATTACAGACTACCTTATGTGGCCGATGCATTTTTTGAACAGGGCTTTCCTTATTCGACATATGAGGGGTTTACCTCGCCATCTCAACAGAACGGTCGCTCCGCCTCTAAAGTAGGTTTTAACTATGAGTCATAACGGGGGACGTCCATAAATTCGCACAGTTGGCAGGGGCGCGTAGCCAAGCAGGTAGACCGCCAAACGCGAACTCATGGGGTAGGCGGTCCGATCTAGTCCCACAGCAGATGATTTCTGGGCGCGCGAGATTTGTGGTCCATGTTACCCTTCCAATGAAAAGGGTTTTAAAGGAAATAATATTATGTGACTGCCGGGCGGTTTATTTGCCTGATGTTAAGAGCTCGCTCTTGAGTAAATCATCTGACGTCCGCACGGACGCAGAGTTAGTTAATGTGGGAACTATACCAATTAGTCATGAAGTGACCGTAGATTTGACAATGTTCATGCTACGGTGATGAGCTCAAACAAGAGTTAAAATGGGAGATGTGCCCATCTTTCCGATAATCAAACTGTCTTCTGGATACAAATCTCCCCTCCCATCCACGTTCTACTTCTGCCAGTATTTCGTATTGGGGGTTTAATAACGGACGACCGTGGTTAGTGAAATCACCGATAAACATGGGTCTAGGGGTAGGATAACGGTATGAGAAACAGAAAGCTTGGTTGGAATAGCAGGTCTGTTGGAAGTCCG
>CACRXP010000253.1:204913-227215 GCA_902702965.1 Spirometra erinaceieuropaei
GTTTCGTGTTAGCAGGAAACCATATGACGCCTGGAATTAAATTCATTTTCCCTGTCCATGTCCGGCAAAATACGAGATGCGGCCGTTTTACAAGTAAATTACTTAAATAAGGATAAAATTTGGACTGTCCGGCGGAAATGTACTACAGCTTGGATAGTCTGCTCCATGAGGGAACTAGACCAACTAGTCATAAAGTGACAATAGATTTGACAATGTTCATGCTCCGGTGATGACATTAATTATGCCGATTATTGCGGGCCCCATCAAACGTATGCGTCAACAGTGGTAAAATATCCGAAAAATTGACACGGGGTTCAGAGTGAAATGACTTACATTTAAAACTTCTTTAGCTGCACTGCGGACAAATTTTCTCGTTAGGCAAACATACTTGTTTGCCTGGATTTTACTTAGCGAAGCGCACGTGTTGCCGGAACCCTCAAGGACAGTGTCTTATAAACTAGCGGACAGGCAGTGGACCTACTCAGAGGCAAATGTTCTCACAATTTTCCCAGATAAGGATGGGTGGCTGTGCTTTTGTCGCGTCCTACCCCCCGCGTTTGCAGAAGTACATATTGTTGCCATTTAAAGAAAGATCCGAGACAGTTCTCCCACTAGAGAACTAATGCGGTCACTAAAATCCTTACGAGCGAAGGTAGGAGATACTAGTCAGAGAACGCATATTCTTACCTGATTTAGAGTCTGTTTTTAAAGAGCCGCATTCCAAACAGGCCTCCAGGTATCGAGCGGCCAGTTGGTGCTGACGGACGCTGTGCAGGAGATTGAGGACGCCCTCGTGTTGACCAAGAAAAACGAGAACTAGGATCGCTAGTGACTTGGGGTTAAAAAGGGAAAATAAGTCCTAACGACAGACAGAGCAGACGCTAACAATGCGAAAAGTAGGCGTATGGGAGTATATGGTGATATACAGACAAGGGGGTTACCACTGTCGTGCAAAGTAATCGATAATCTCTAACTCCAGGCCCACAAGGTCAGTCGATCTTCTACCTTAATGACTGTTTTTTTTAAAAATTCGGATTGCGTGGTGAACCTCGTACAGCCTATGATAAGGCAGGAGAATACGAAGCCCTGTATAATAGATGACCTTGCACTAAATTCCAGGGGGAAGGGAGTTATAGTTATGAGGGTTAGGGTTATGATTGGTGTTAGGGTTGCAGTTAGGACACTGGAATAGGTACCGCCTTGAAATTTGGCAGAAGGCTACGTGTACTACGGAGGTGGGTCCTTACTCCCGTGTCCAGCCCGGTCTATCTCAAGGAAGATTGTTCCAGATGAGAAATTACAGACTACCTTATGTGGCCTATGCATTTTTTGAACAGGGCTTTCCTTATTCGACATATGAGGGGTTTACCTCGCCATTTCAACAGAACGGTCGCTCCGCCTCTAAAGTAAGTTTTAACTACGAGTCATAACGGGGGACGTCCATAAATTCGCACAGTTGGCAGGGGCGCGTAGCCAAGCAGGTAGACCGCCAAACGCGAACTCATGAGGTAGGCGGTCCGATCTAGTCCCACTGCGGACGATTTCTGGACGCGCGAGATTTGTGGTCCATGTTACCCTTCCAATGAAAAGGGTTTTAAAGGAAATAATATTATGTGACTGCTGGGCGGTTTATTCGCCTGATGTTAAGAGCTCGCTCTGGAGCAAATCATTTGACGTCCGCACGTACGCAGAGTTAGGTAATGTGGGAACTATACCAACTAGTCATGAGGTGACCGTAGATTTGACAATGTTCATGCTACGGTGATGAGCTCAAACAAGAGTTAAAATGGGAGAAGATGTGCCCATCTTTCCGATAATCAAACTGTCTTCTGGATACAAATCTCCTCTCCCATCCACGTTCTACTTCTGCCAGTATTTCGTATTGGGGGTTTAATAACGGAGGACCGTGGTTAGTGAAATCACCAATAAACATGGGTCTAGGAGTAGGATAATGGTATGAGAAACAGAAAGCTTGGTTGGAATAGCAGGTCTTTTGGAAGTCCGACAGGCGACATTTAGCTGTATACAACAATGTATGTCGTTTCAAACAAAGGCATTAAGTCAGGTGAGCGCTGGTGGTTGTTTAAAACTTGCTGGCTCTAAGAGTAGAGGCCAGTCCCATTTGCAGAGTGTAACGGGTGAACGAAGAAAGAAACCTAAGCGCAAGTAAGCGGTTCATTCGAGGTCAATTCTGGGCAGTTCTTTACAAGCGCAATAGCGGGAAAAAGTAGACGTCTCTTTCTTACTTCGAATAAATGATTTTATTTTGTGCATTCCAAGTCATCTGTTGTAGCAATGAATACCACCTATATTTAGAACTGGCTATATATATAATTGTTAAGGGGCGCTCATCGGAACTCACTCGTCCCGTTGTGCCTTACGAGCTCTCTCTCGAACCCAACCAGCGCTCCTCCACCATTGTATATTCCGGACCGAAACCGACAGGACAACGAGCCTGTGGCTCAGTGGTTAGAGGCGTTGAAATTCTAACAGGTCGCGAGTTTTAGCCCCAGATGTTCCACACCTCGGCGTTGGGTAGGACTGGCTGACGTCGGCTAATAAGCCAGAAATGGCCATTCCAGTCTCCCTTGTCTTTGTCGGTATTAACATACGAATCACATCTTACCAAGTAAACACGGTAAAAAGCAGTGGGAAGGGAGAAAAGTGAAGTATACCTTTTGGTTTGCACGCGAGGCCAAGTGGACTGCCCATCTGCGCATTACCTCGTCCGCATCCGACTTCTCCAGCGCACACTGAAACAGAGCAACACGCACGTTGTTTACCATCCGCAGAGTGGAAATGTGAACATGAGATCAGCAATTGCGTCGCCGGTGCACACAAGTGAGGGAAACAGTACTGCGCGCGAATATGACTAATTATTGCCAGGGAGGAGTAGGCATGTGTTTTAACTTCCTTAAGATGATGCTGGCAAGTATGGCAATTTGTCGGACGTAGTGGACAATGATTGTATGCACCAGATTGTGTCTGTGGCGAGTGGATAGAGTTTGTGGTCTAAGTTAATGCGGATGGGGAGAGGTTGAGTGAGTTTTCCTCTAGTACTAAACGTGGGCTAAAGCAGATATTAAGCTGCAATATCAATGAATGCCGTTTCTGAGTAGGAAATGATCACTGATGCGGACGCCAGGAGAGCGAAACAGATGTCGGTTCTGCGATTTTTGCCCAACAGCGAGCAGGTTAGTCTACTCATGTACCCCTGTGGCTCAGAAACATGGAACACAACGGTCGGTGTGTTCGATGTGGCACGAACGGTACTCCCAGTTACCCCTCGTCACCGGTAACCACATTGTTCCTACTTAGTACGAGGATCCAGAATTGTTGGTTGAAGGCCTTTAATTTGTAAGTGACCGAGAAAACATCTCCTTACCCAGAGGACAGTAAATCGATAAAAACTCAATCATGAAAGAACATTTGAAGCCCGTTTGTGACAACATCGAAACATTTATCTTCCTAGATGTTATAAGCGCATGCATGCAGTACGAAGTCCTCTGCGGTAATTAAGGTTGATCTGACGTGTGGCCTGTCTAACAGTTCCTTTTTTCAATAAACTTTACCTTTTTAATCTACTTCATCCGATGTTTCAGCGAGGTCTTTAAAATCTGTTCAAGACCTACTTCCAATTATATCTACACGGGTAAACATTGATTGCTGTGAAGAGTTGGCCCGTTTGTGCAACTTCAAGTTTACCAAGGCCGGACCATGACTATCACGCTAAACGGAAATAATCCTGCGGTAGAAAAAGGTTTAGATGCACAGTAAAGGATAGTAACTAAACGAACATCATACAATGGTGCGGATCGATGTTTGACAGTTTATCGAACATGAAGGCCGGGTGGTATTACGTCCGTTTGAGGTTAGCATCGGAGAGGAGGATCAGAGTGCGGGGGATTAACGTTGGCAGTAATAGCCGACATCCCTTACACCACCGACGTGGCTCAGTTGTAGAGTTAGAAACCACAGGCAGGAAAGGCTACTGATTTTAAAAACCGCCCTGGTCCGATGCATTAAACACCACATGGACTTATTCGGACAATAAAATGGGTAGGCAAACTGAGAGCAGATGGCATGGTAAAAAAAGACGCAGATGGTTTGTGTTTTTGAAAGCGAGACTAGTAATAGACGAATCCCACTGTGTAAGCTCCGTGGGGTCAGAACTGCCAAAGTTTAATAGAGGAAGAACATTCTGACAGAATGAACAATCAACAAGTTGAAGGGGTTTTAAAACCAAAAAACAACACCTAAAGCATGAAATCGATACTTTTTTTGGACGCGGTAGATCCAGCTCTGAAGAGGTAAAAATCCAAAGGTCATCTGTGAAGAAATGTCGAGAGGCAAATGATAATGTAGACTTCTGAAAAATGTCAAGGAAACATCGTAAGGTCCAGAATACCGGCAGTAGTTTTGATCTATGGGAGCGTCTCACTAAGCCACACTTGAACTCATGATCTGAGGTGTGCAGGTTAAAAATGGGAGAGTCAGCGGTTCAAGATTTAAACGTTGCACTGTTCTCAGTACATAGTGTTATACTTCGCCTTCAAAGGACACTTGAAAGGGCGAACGTTGAAAACTAAGAAAAAATGCTTGCTGCCAGTCTTGGAGAATAGTAATGAGTCGTAAGTGAGCTGTTGGAGTGGATGCTTGAGCATTCCAGTCTTTTGCATGGGCAGTGCGTGGTAGAAAACATGCTTATGGATGAAAAGAATGATGTTAGATAACAGCACTCACTCAGAACTGCCTAGCGCAAATGATTCAGACTTGAATGAATGCAGTATTTTCATCCCCACCGGACAGTGTAAATAAGATCTGTGGTAGATGCACCTTGGCTACCTCCAAAGGATTGATGGCCTCAAATACAGGAAAGCCAACTGGCTCATTTGCTCAAAATACACACGACGAAGTGTCTCTTGTCCATAAATGCAGTCTCAGAAGTGAACCAAACCAATAAAAACGCACACGAATGAGAAAGCAAAGGTTTCAGATTTGCTTATGCCATCTTTAATCAACAAAACATCATTCACAGAAGGTCTGGCAAACGGCCCAAGGTAAGGCCTAACCGATGGGTCCGGGGGGGGGATAGTATTTAATCGAGGACTCACTAGTGTTCCCCCGGCGGTCAATTTTGTGTAGTTTCATCGGACATTTGTCCGTCAAATTAGTGTCTTCAGTTTGCTTTCTATGCCAAATGCTACCCGGGTTCAGTGGCAGGAATCACACTAGGCTGCTCACTGACGTAGATTTATCAAACTACCCGGCGAGAACGTGTGTCACAAAAGGAAGCGATTTGATGCTATGCGACGGCGGTTAAGGTAACACGAGAGACCCACACAGGGGACCGAGACAGGCCTGTACTGGCTTGCTGAAGACTATATTCAGATTTCCAGGCTGGTGTGTGCCTCTTTCCGCCATCCCTACCGTCTTAGACAGGCTTATTGCAGTTTTTAATTGAATTCTGTCGCACCCCTTTATCGGATATTAAGTCAGGCTTTTGATGGTCATATTCTTAGGTAAGGCAGTACGAATGCACTCAGCAAGTCTTCCATCCCAACCAGGATGTGCGTTGCAGGAAAAAGTCGGCAGTGGCTCGTGGGTGGTAGAAAAAATCCCTCAGCAATGGAAAAAAGCATTCAGGGTCAAGTTGGTCGTATGAACTGGGCGTTTATCGAAGTCAACTTAAAATGATCCCCGTTCTTCTGGGTGTAAGCCTGCCTGAACAACATAGGCTCATTTAGAAGGAGAGGTAATTTTGTTGTCTGTTCTCATAGGGCAAAATAGAGGCCCATTCCTGAATTTCCAATTACAAACGGTTTGACTAACCGGCAATCAGTAGACACTGTGTCAAAAGCCGCCGAAGGCTTTTCGGAGATGTCAATAAAAATAAATCATACCACTGCTAGCCAAGTTCGACCTCAGGTACTATTAGAGATGGCGAATGTAAAGAGACAGAAAAGGAGCTCGTCTCTCTACCATGCACAATAAGAGAGCATGAACTACACAGGAAAGCGGCTGCTCACCTTGGCTAACCAGACAGCGGTGCCCCATTCATTGTAGGTCTCGAGGTAGCGACATGCATCCACGTGAAGACCCAGCATGCAAAGTAGTTCCACGCCCTCGTGCAGGTGGTTGTTTGAAATCATATTGGCGGCCAACAATTTCACAGTGCTGTTGTAGTTGAGACGGGCTGGTGAAAGAGAAGCCTCAGCAGACTCTGCTTCTAGGCTCTGAATGTAGACACTGGCCGCCAAGAGGCAGGCACGGTGGACGTTGAGACTGAAATTAACAGAGTCCCCTTGAGTCTCGGCCAATTTCTGGGTAGCAACTTTTCGGAAGCCTGAAAGACAACGAAATGGCAATGATATTTGGCTTGAAAAGCGTGAATATGGATGGGTGGTGCCCAAGGAAAGATAGCCACTCCGATGGACTGCAAGGGGTTTCGGGCGCCCGGCTACGCAAGAGGGACATTCTACTCCGACACCACCCACTCCCGTCTATCATATGTGGCTCCATGTAGCTGTGCTCGGTGTTACAGCCCTGTATCAGTAATTGGTCTAATGGACGGGCTGAACAGTATAAGGATATTCGACATACCCCCTTCGCCCGGGTGAAGTTGTGAGTGTAGTTTAATTCCTTCGGTAGCTCAGAAATAGAAAACTAAAGATCTGGGTAAGGTTTAGGAGAAAAAGCAGTGGGAAGCATGTTCTGCTACCATTCATTGGTCTTAAATAGATGCAGTTGGTCATAAACTAATTCAAATAGATGAAACCCGCGTTTGAATGCGAAACTGGTCACATGGCGACTTTTGCCATTGTAAGACCCCATTCTAATTTATGTGCATTGGACAGCCAGTATGTGGCGTGGGTAGACTGCGTCGAGTGCCTGTCCAGTTCCTTTGCCTTAGTTTATCTACAATCGCCCTAATCATTTGCTGCCATTGGGGCATAATGGGTGGGAAGAGGTTGGTGTTGCCAAATTCCCCTCGTCACAATCAAATTGGCAGTCAAGGTTTCAAAGTTCTACGACAATTAATGATGGACCTTTTGCAGTCAGGAAGGCGGTGATATGAAATGCGCTGATCTGAAGTGGCCTTTACGTTGCATGTTGATAGGAACTCGGGGGGTTTGATACAAAATGGATTCGGTAGTCCTTAAAATAGCCGTTGGAAGAAGGCCCAGCACACAGGTTAGTGATAACGGGAAGAATTACCAGACACCAGGTTTCCAGATTCTTTTAGAACTGTGAATATGTATTCGTCAGATAAAAATCCTCTAATTTAGTAATTACCCCTTAAGGAGGGTCGTTTCACTAGTTGCCACTCGTGGCCGCGTGCATGCAGGCCCTGACCCACAGTAAGCGACCTGATCGACCTGTCGCTCGGATGGTGAACCTAACCCTAGTGCACCTATGAAAAAGGGCAAAACATATTACTCATCTGCGTTGTAGATGGTTGATTGACGTACAATCCGATTATCAGCGTCTACCTGTTGTACGGGTATGCTTAACTTCGGGTTTCACCAATCCAAAAAGCCGATTCCCTTGCAATTTAATGTGCCTGGGTGTGATATCTGGCTTGTTACAGCGGCAACTCGACACAACGCACTGAACCTTCATCGCGGAGCCAAATGGAGAATATCGAAATTATCATACCGAGAATGGGACTTAAGGAATTACTCCCTTTTAGACAAGTTATCGCTGTCTTCGGGAATGTTCAAAATCAATGTTAGCTGGAAAGAAGTGCATGTGATCTACAAAATACAGTAGTCACTTGACCACTTTCACAGCGGACAGTGAGACCGAAGGGAGAAAGGTCGGCGGAGGGATAAACCGGTCCAGTCCAAAAACAATGGGGATTACAGTTTATCAATTAATTCACTCAGATGATTGAATGCAGCTTTTACGTTGTCGTTAACGATTGAAGCAAAACAGTGTACTCGATAGCAGCAGCATTGACCTTCTGACGGAACATACGCTCGCTTCCAACTGTATGAGGTCTTATATCAGGGGGAATAACCTGCCTGATGGGATCAGGATTGCCGTACTTCAAGTGCCCGGTTGGAAAACATTTTCACATTTCAAAAAAAACTAGTATCGAGATTTCCACATCTCTCAAGTAAACCTAGGTTGCAGTGAATGCGCGGACACTACAAAAAGAGAGAACAAAAATACATATGGATGCCAGCATCAGAACAGCCTATTCGCGTGACGTCGCCTTTTGCAGTTTGATTTGAGTGAAACTAACTACAAGATGCCGATGACGAGACGAAACAAACCCATCTTCATACAAGATGGTACATGTACTAGACGGTAAAAAATATGCAAAACGGTAGTCGACTTTCCCCGCCCTGGTAACGCTACGCCCGCTCCAACGTAACTGCTCATTCAAATGGACTCAGAGCCTGCCTCTTCCATGGTTAAACTTTGTTAAAGGCCGGCCTGCTATCCACCACGTGTGCATCAGCTAGGTAATCAGCAGCTAAGCTAGCAATTTGGCGCCGTCTTCTCAGGGACATGACTGTAGACTGAAAGCGACTTCGATTCACCTAATTAGCGGGCTTTGGAATCATCTGTGACAGGGTTGGCTGACTACAGTAAACAGACCATGCGTGACTAATAGCCCGTCACTACATAATACTACGTACTTACGAAATACACCGCAAACTGTATGAAGAGGCACAGACGCAAATGGGTGCAATTTCGCGATGAATCGATGTGGGGGAGGGAGAGGCATCGTCAAATGCGCACATCATTGAAAGTTAAGAAT
The DNA here is from genome assembly GCA_902702965.1 of Spirometra erinaceieuropaei. Lineage (NCBI taxonomy): Eukaryota > Metazoa > Platyhelminthes > Cestoda > Diphyllobothriidea > Diphyllobothriidae > Spirometra > Spirometra erinaceieuropaei. Next base: position 213,687 of record CACRXP010000253.1, read on the forward strand.
AAACAGCGAATGCGAGATCAAGTGCAGACCGAGCATGATAAGATACTGGGTACAGAGCTTGCTCTGTTCTGCTGTCGCCAGCTGATTAAACCGGTTAATGCGCTCCACCACGGCGTTCCGATATGCCTCCTGGTCAGCCAAGGTGTCCCACGAAATGCCGGGGGTAAAGTGCTTGGTATGTGTCGACGATGGTCTCTCGACGACGAGGAGGCGGTAAGCAGCGAGGCGCCAGAAGGCGGTCTCATAGACGTCACCGAAAAGGAGGGCTGTCAAGAGACAACGCTCAACAATGGATCGATACGGTGATGTGAAGATTGATGCCAACCCCTCTCTACAGAGCCAAAAAATGGGAGGGGGCGGATGAGATTTAAAATTTACGAAATTACTGACAGGCGATAAAAGCATGAGAGCACCACCGGGGGCCAGAAAAAAATTATTTCAAAATTATTCAAAAATGGAGCGCGGTAAGCTGCGGCGACACACACGACAGTATGTCAGCAGATGGATTTAGTCCTGTTCCAGGCCTATCTGAGTAAAAAGTTATATCGGACTGAAAGTAATTCTGTCAGGAGGACGAAGAAATTTTGTTTTGGAGGACATGAAATATAAGACAAGGAGGTTCGAATAATTGGGCCACGGAAAGCGAGTCCTCAGAACAAAGAAGAAGCAAGTTTAGTTTCTTAAAAGTAAACTAACGTTAGGGGGATGCCAACAGTGGGTCTTTTAACAGGACTCTTCTGCCGGGGAAAATGACAAATGGAGGAGACTGAAAAACAAAACTGAAAGGAATCGGGGATGAAAAGGGGACCGTGGATAGAAGAACGGTTGCAAAGGGGATTAAGTACGCCGGTGTTACACCTGGCCTAGCCCCGAATTTCTGGATGGGTTGGAGAGTTAGTGTTTGAGTTGAAGCTAGAACAGGGAGATAAGTACACCCACCCCTGGGATTTAGCGCGAGGCCGCCCGTAGTACGGGTGGGGGGAGGTCCGTGTCCAACAGCAGAAACATTCTGTTGAGTGATCTCATAGCAGGCAGAGCTAAAACCGTTTTATTTATCCGTCCACTGGGTCCGAATAGGATGTCGCGAGAGTAAAGACGGACAGTATCGACTCAAATATCGTTTAGAAGATTGGCTAAACGAAACTGTGTTTGCTTTATACGGACACATGCGCAAAATTTGTGTCAGAAACTGGATGACCTGATGCTATGGATAACCGGGTGAGCAGTTGGATGTCATTTCCATTGCCGAAACTTGGTTACAGGTCGAAGTGTTAGGCCGTGAAATGGCGATCAGTGGAAAAAAACTTTTCCGTTGCGATCGACTGTACTAAAATGAGGCGGACGAGAGAAGTCACTGCACCAGAATGCAGATTTATTTGCCCAAATGACTGCAAAACAGCACGGTAAAAACTGAGGGTGCGTAAAGAGAAAACTCTTGAGTTCTCCAACGCAAACAGACCGTCCTGTCGAACTCCTGGTGAGGCACCACTTCAATTAACTGAAGAAGTGGTCGAACATCAAGAGGCATTAACTGTCGGAGATTTAACGACATTGGCAACCAAATGGGACAAGGAATCTCCTTCGCGTACAGAATATCACAGTTCTAACGGGAATCGAGGAGGCTGAGGGGTCAAATGGTCTTCATCTTATTCTTATCTTACAAATGGCCTAAATGTTGCCGACGAGAGCATATGCGAACAACGGCTTGTCGAGAGCACTCATGCCATGCTGTCGTGCGGACATTTCTTTTACAATCGCCAACTGTTGAGGTGGCTGACATTCGACTGGATTTTGGCAAGGAAATTTTTCTGCCATGAGAAATGGCATTTCTGTGATTGGCTGGTATCTGGGCACGTACCTGGAAAGTTCGTTGCTCACAGGAACGCAGTCAAAGAATCATAGACGACGTTATGTATCGTCCGACAAAAAGAATAACACAAAACAGGCAGTCCAGGTTAGTTAGCTCGAGATCTGATTGAGATGTAAATAAGAGAAGAATTTGGAGGAAGTATGTAGCAACAGCAAGGCCTCTTTAGTTCGACAAATTTAACTTAAACACCGAAGGGGGTGGGGTTAAAACTCCACCGAACGTGTAACACAAATAATAGAATGGACCACAGAAGTCTAAATCATAAGGATGTGGTCGCCGAACTGAAAGAGGACAACAATTGTGACATTATTAAAATAATCGCATGCTGCCTTTTCGCGTTTATTTTCATTGATGAAACAAAGCCAGCCGACTTTACTACTCGATTTAATGGCACATTTATACACAAGATCGACTTCGTAGAAGAAACTGCAAGGAAAGAACTGTTCGTGCTTATGGAATCAAAGTCCACAAGCTCAGACTAGGTACTGAACCAGCTTGGTTCCAAACAAGCCAGACCCCTTCCGCTTATTTCTAGTTCATCCTCCCCTCTGACTGGAATTTGGTGGCTATGTGTCAGATTTACAAGGATTAGTACAGAACAAGCGCTAATGTGTGCAGGCTGATAAGCCCAGCATGAATTTGCAGCAAGACTGTGCAAATGTTCATCAAAATAACAACTATGTGGAACAGAGGTCCTGCCGCTGTCCAGCAGAGTTCTGAACAAAACCACCCATGTAAGACCAAGATACGTCCTTCGGTCTAGAAGTGGCCCCGCGCGAAAAAGAAAGATGCAAGGGTCGATTTTGTTTACACCGACTTCAAGAAGACTTTTTTGTGGTGTTTCACGTCGTGGGTTATCTTATAAGGCCGGGGAATCTGTTGCCCTGGAGGGAAAACTTCTTGAGAGGCCGATCGCAGCCTGTATTCATAGGCAAGGATCAAGCAGTGTCAGCGCCGGTTGTAAACGGCGTTTCATAGGGTAAGGTTAACGGACGCCTATAGTTCCTGCCGTATACAAATGACACGACTGAATTGAAGGAGAGTAATATTATCAGATAACATTCGAATTCGGCCGACAATTAGAAGCAAAAAATAGTAAGCGAACCCTGCCCGAAAGCCGTAATCGCCTCCGCGAACGGTCTCATAGATTGTATCTTAAATTCAACATTTAAAAGTGTGCCGCATTCCGGACCAAAGTAAGGAAGGCTGATGTAGAGGCAGACTCTCATAAACACTTCGTTGATGGAAGGCCGCTGAAGAAAGTTGCTGAATAAAGAGATCGGAGTTACCAATGCGAAATGTCTAAGGCTGAAAGATTTTTAGTAGATACAGATAATTAACTACTTGGAAAAGTGTACGAGGCCTCTATCTGTCTGCACCTGGAATATCGAATTGAAGTGTGGCGTTAAAAAGGATTGTCGACTGCTATATAGGGTCCAAATGAGGGTGACAAGCTAAGTGAAGGGTGTGAAGTTCTTACAATATAAACGCCGAATCTGTTAGGTTTATCTGATTCCCTTTGGAATACAGGCAGGCCCGAGGGGATTTCACGCAGACCCAGGGGACTGCGGAGACACGGGACTGCACCCTACCGTTCGATGAAATTTTCGCATTAGTCACAAGTAAGTACTTAGCAACTTGCCTGGAATTTAAGAAAGTCTGGCCGGATTTTGATGTACGTAAATGTTTCTGCTCAAAGCGAGCTGTTGGTATCTGTAACGGACTTCCCGCGGAACTGATAATGTTAAACACAAAGTATTCAAACAAACTGAACGCCTACTTACTAGAAAAACACACATCGGACGGACAGGTGTGCGCTGTTTTGCCCAGAAACGCGTGTCGACAACTATCGCTAACGTGGATGCATACTGTCACCCTTCGTCATTTGTCGACGGGTAGCATCCTCCGCCTCCCGCAATACTTTCACACAAAATACGGTGCTACTGAAATTCCAGTGGGAGTGTGTTTATTTAGAGTTACGTACTGACCCGTCATACATTTAACGATGACTTCGGATACTAGCCAGTACCTTTAAGTATACTGAACCGAATATTGAGCTACCAGCCCCAGTTAGCCACCTTGTAATCGACAAGTCCCTAAGTGACATTTTTTCGAAAGCGGATAGGACAGAGAACGAAAACAAAGGAAGTCGGAGTCCAGAGGGCGATGGCAAACAGAAAATGGAGGTTAACTAACTTATGATAACAGAATCCCCATTATTATTACCTCCGATCCCCAGGTTACGGTGACATCACACTTGCTCACCGTTGGAGTAGAAAGCTATGTCAACACGAACAGAAGAGCAGATACTCGAAAAACTCGAACAGCAGGCCTTAAGCGGGCATCTAATGACTAATTAGTGAAATAACTTACACTTTTTTAAGAGCGGCGAAGAAATCGTTCGCAGATGAGTAGACCTCTGAAAACCCAGTACTCAGTGGCGGACAAGAAAGGGAATAGGTAGACCTGGATGGCGGTGCATCCCCAGGGGACTGTGGTACGTCTGATGATTGAGCCAAGAGTAGGTCTCCAGACGGCTGGACGGCCGAGGGCCAGGGTTGATGTTGTAGAAGGTGTCTCAGGAGCAGAGCAACGTTGCTTGGTAGCAAACTCGGAATCAAGGGAAGATCTGACAAAAGCGGATGCAAAAGTCAAAAAATTAACAAAGTCGTAAAATGGGGCGCTGATAAGGAGGAATGAGTAGCGGCGTAACTAGTCAGTAGGGTTAGGCAACTGCCATTGGGTCTCATTTAAAAAGTGTGGTCAGTCAAATCGCATTGTGAACGTGGGAAAGACTCCCCGTATCTAGTCGCATCTACAAACAGCGAGATGTGTCGGAAACAGCAGAAAACAGCTAGGTGTATCTTGATGGGAAACCTCTTACTGTATGTAGACGTTATTGTTACTGATGGACAAGTTTTACGCGATCGCGGGCAACATTCTCCCTGTAATACCACTTCGGTTTGTGACGTTTTTATAGGTGATCAGCCTGACATATTGGTACCGAGTCGCGACTGATGGTATTGTTGTCGCATGGGTCACAACTGCTCAGTCGTCTAATCTGAGAGTCTGTCCATTTCGCAGCTAGTCATCGCCGAAGGTAGTTCTACTATCTACTATAAGTGAGCGCGCTGGATTGAGTGTAAGTCAAGCTCCTAGCGACTACATTAAGGGCCCACCCTGAGCCGAGTTGAGCAACCAGTTGGGGAAAATATACAATAGGTAATATGATAAAAGCAAATGAAGGACGCTATGAGACGCCAACTAAACAACTTCCGCGGACGACGATGACATAAAGAAGAGGACAGGGAGAAATGGCGTCTGCTGTTAGAGTTTAATTAGCTACTCTCATGCCCAAAATAACACCAGGATCACAGCAAAATTAAATTGCATTGCTCAAGTAAAAATACAACTATGACACAAACACTGGCTGCGCTGCCAGGCCCAGGCAATTCAGAGCTAAAATGAACTCGATGAACTTATGGACTTCGTGACCATCAAGGTGGCCCGCGGCCAGTAACTCACTGGAACTTGACCGCTAATTAACTGGGACTGAAAAACAACATTACAGGGGAAATCAGCAAGTCCTGACTATGGGGTAGAGCGCCTGTAGGGCGTCGTTGAACAGTCCGCTTCAAGTGCACGAAGAGGCAGTCAACGTACTTCCACAAGTGGCGATCAACACCGTCCGCGACCTACCGCCAACTGGACGGGAAGTAACTGGCAGTTCAACAGATATCAAACTATGACAGCCAACGAGGAAGCAGTTTGCCCAGTATCGTGAGGGAAATCTTGGCGTGCATCCTGACTAATTGTCCGAAAGTACATCTGAAACAAGGACTCCTGTCAGTGGTGCAGTGCAAATTCCGCAAGCGGCGCTGGATAATCGATGTGATATTCGCAGCACGACGGGCACAAGAAGTGTCACGAAATGAGAATTGGTGGTCCCTTTGCATGCGTCGGACAAACAAGGCCTTCCAACAAAGTGAACTCAAACAGACTGAGGAATAATGAGGATGTTTGAAAGTCTCGAAAATGCTGCATTCGTGATGAGGCAACTCCACGACGGTGCGAAAACCTGCATCATTTGACGTAGCACATGAAACGAAGCAAAAATGAGTAGTAGTCACAACCCTCTAGCCTCGTGTCCCCTCCAATGTTGATAAGCGTTAACAGGAATGGAAGCCTGACGGCCTGAGCGACGCGCAGCTGTTCACCGCTGGAGGGATATATGTGTCGGCAAAACTTCCCATAGAAAAAGTTAAAGGCATTCTGTGTGCCGACACTGGAGTACTCGACGTCACCGCGTAAGTAGACACAAAGGGCAGCCTGACTGACGTTAGACGTCCACCATCAAATCCTATCCCACGAAACAGAGGTCGGAAGACGTCAGCCGAAGGCGAGTTAGACGCGTACAGAGTTGGCAAGCAATAGCTCATGGGATGCGGACGTAAGGCCTGGGAGTCTGCATCAGTGAACTCGTGCGCCGAGCTTATGTTGAAACCTGGAAATGTTATCATCAGTAAATCGAATTAATCCCTAACTGACGCGTGGGTACCTGTGATCGGCTGGCCGGCGCGGTTGTTTCGACAAGTGGAGGAGCAGTAAGAGTGCGAAGAGGTTGTGCTATTGGTCATCAGCTGCGGAAACTTACCGAATGAGGAGAGTTGGCGTGAGGAGAAGCCTACAGACTACTTCGACCCCGAATGCGAAGGATTTGGACTGGCTAACAGCACGCAGAAAACGGTCATTATGCATTAACCGACGCCAAATGATAAATACGAGGACACGTCACAACCCGCAGTGAAAGCACAGCTGAGTTCCAAAGACAAGCACAAATAAGTAGGTACAGTCGTTAGTTTGGAACCGCTACGGCATCCTCGGCACGACGAAGACATACGAAGTGAGAAAATAACTGCAGCTTTTAGATACTGGCAAAGGGATGATGTATGCAAACAACATTTTAGCATCAAATATAAAGACAATGCAAAAAAGATACATAAGGGAGGATTACCTGAGGTCATATAACTGGAGGAAAAGGGGCTGCCAAACTCGAATTGTGACACAGGCAAGTACTCCGACGCGGGCGGGACAAACTCAAAACTGTCGATTAATTTCTGATTAGTGCTCGCCGTGCCGGCCACAGCGAGACGAATAGAGCCGTCCGTAGTGAGTAGTGCGCAAACAGGGGCAGATGAAGGAGACGCAATAACAGTTGACCAAGTCGCGTCAACTAAGGCACTTTGTGGGTAGTCCCCAAACCGGAAGATGCAGATGAGTAGCATCTGAATTGAGATAATAAACTACTATTGAGTTGCATTTAAGGACGGAAAAGCAGCAACAAATCAAAGGTCGGACGAAACTTATGTATTAGGTAGACTGTGAGAAACTGTAAAATTGTCAGTGGTAAGATCGCAGTTGGTACCCAGACATTATACTTTGATACCGTCGACGTACGTACTTGTTATCAGTAGGTGCGCCTCCCTTGTCTAGGGAACTTATTATCAGTAGATGTGCTCTTACTGCGTTAGGCAAGTCGCCCGTTTCGGTCAGGCTGTTGGGTTTAATGCGGGTTAGGGTTAGGCGTAGGTTAATTTTTGGGATTAGGGTTTGCGTTTTAGGGCCAGGTTTCAGTGTTGGGGGTAGGGTTTAGGTTCCCGATAGGGTTCCCGTTACGGTTAGGGTTAAGGTGAGGTTTAGGCATAAGGGTAAGGTTAGGGTCAAGGCTGGGTTTAGGGTGGAAGCTAGGTTTTTGGGTTAGTGTTGGGTTTTAGGATTTTGGTTACGTTTCGGTTTTGGAGCTTAGGGTTAGGGTTTACGGTTGCGGTCCGGGGTTGGGTTTAAGACTTAAGGGTAGAGTTTAAATTTCTGCCATTATTCCACCTACTTGAAACTTCCCAACACTTTCCCTGGTAACTTTACTTTTTTCCAGAAACTCCAGCATTCCTCTACCAACCCTTTCATTTACCCCACCCGTATAACCCCCTTTACCATCATTCCCGTATGACAGGGACCTGGCTGTCCGCCTCCCTATTCCTGGCTACCAACTGAGATTTAACCTTGTCAGCTCCTCTGGGTCAACTATGAATTTACACTAGGCATTAACATAAAATGGTGTTCGGATGGAGAGTGGTCTCCGGAAAAAAAACAGGATGCGCTTGACACGCTAGACAATCTGGTTTGAGAAGGCTATAAAAACCCAGCATTGTTCTTCGCGATACTCGGTATTCAATAAGCAAGAGTTCAATAAATGTCCACCATACAGTAAAACAGTCATATTTATTAAGCGTGCTTACTGGCACGATAAAATACCTCAGAGTTTTTTGGCAGATGTTACAAGATCTTTCGAATTACAGAAAATCCTGGTGTTTTGGAATCGTTTAGTGGATGCTATGATCATGTTTAAGGACTAATTGAAAGCCAGCAGTTTTCTGCCTAAATTATTACTAGAGATTAGTAAACTGATAATAGTCCGTGCGTCATCCCCGTCTCTTCAGTCACTGCAAACGGCACGATTTTTAGTGGTCCAAGTGGAACAGCACAGGACAAAATGCGAACGCCGAGGTCGTGAAATTAACTTCTACGAGCAAGAAAAATCCATAAAGAAGTTTTGGCAGAACTAGGACAATCATTGGAGATATAACAATGTGGAGATATAACCAGTGGGCTAAATTGAATTGTTTGGAACGTACCTTCATGGGCTCCCAGACAGTAACCGCAGCGTTACAGAGGACCAACAGTCGCGAAGTTGCCGCTGACCCAGTCAGAAACTCCACCTTTCTGACCGCGGTAGGATGGGTCCCGACAGCAGACATTGGTGGAGGACCGGTCGACATAGGCGCACCAATGACTGATGCACTACCTCCTCCTCCTCCTCCTCCTCCAAGACCATCCACAGAGTAGCTAACGCTCAAGTCAGGAGAGGCCTGCGCCGTGTTCGCTGGCTTTGAACGATTGGAGGTGAGTGGAGAAATTATGAAAGACATTGCTCGAATGAGGGTTTCCTTTCGCTGTAGATTTCGCACTGCAATACAGCCATCCGTGGTACCGAAGGCAATCAGTGGGGACCGCCAGGCCGCACATGAGATGTTGTTGCAGGATGGAGCAGGAATGCTTTGTATGCTGGAAGGCATGGAAAACAAGCTTGTGCCTATGATAGTGAACATCTTTGAGGGCAGCAACTCAAGACAGCCAAAGGGAGGTTTTGTAGAGCAAGGCTCGATGCAGACAGCTGGGTAGGACGCAAAAACGACTAACGAGGGAAGTCTATCAATTCTGATTGTTTTTAATGCTTACGTGTGTTAAGGGACTAACAGAGGTAATGGAGAGGAGAAACCTCCCGGTAATGTCAATGTAAGAAAAGTAATGCATCTGGTTGTCGACCGAAGAAGGGCAGTTAGGGCCGAGATCTTACTATCAGTTACGACATAGGGTTGTCTGTAAGCAAGAAACAATTAAGCACGGTAAGACTGATAGGTGGAAAATGTTTTCGCCAAAAGCCTGCCAAAGAAATAACCCAATGGTATTGTTAGCGGACTGCTCAACCTCTTCGTGTTAGTTGGGGTATAAGCTATCAAGAAGGACAGCAAAACATTGAATCCATCGCAGGTGAGGTGAGACCAAAAAACTGCCAGACGCAACGAAAAAACAGGATGAAAGTGAAGATAACAACAGCAAAAATGAGACGCAGCTGGACCGACTCACATTGTGCTTGAAATCGGCACGGAATCCACTTCAGCGCCCTCTACAGTAAAGAGTTTCAGGCTCAGCGGTGAGGTACAGAGTATGAAAGACTCCCTGACATAGGTTTTTTGTGACAGGTCCGAAGAAGAGGGGCGATCCCAACCTTCCTTTTGATCAGTATCAGACCTACAAGTGCAAATAAAGCTACGTCAGCGGGCAGCGGCTGAGGAAACGAAGAAAATCCAACCCAATGACGTGGATGTTGTGGAATACTACGGAATTTAATTCTGCAAAGTAGACTGTCACTTTTGGTCCATGGAAATCAGTGGCTTGAGACACTAGCTGGCAGTTATTTGTTTGCGAAGCGTACAGAAGCACATGGCATGGACAAACTTGTCCTTCAGGATATATGCACGTGCTCCTAACCTTCAGGAGACTGATCACACACCAATAACAGAACTTAGTCCAGCAATGGTTTGGTTGTGGAGCTCCGGCAATAGACAATCGCTTGCCAATTTCGCATTCATGATCCTACTTGAATGAACTCGTCGACAAAGGGCCAGTAATATCTTTTATTTTCAGGACGCGCTCGACACGACGGTCACCCTTCGCCATGCGCACTTTCGAATGTGCAGCCCGGTCAGCCGACACATGATGAATGCGATTAGTGAAGAGTTTTAATTCCTCTTCTTTTACAATGCAGGCTTCTGCATCTAAGAGACATTAGGACCAGCGTTAAAACCAAAGAACTTCAATGTACTGAAAATTGATCTAGTTACCTGGAAGAAGTAGAACCAGTGTCGCCAGATGAAGCCCCACATGACCTCTGCAAGTTTGCCGACGACCAGGTCTAGATGTTACCGGAAAGATAGAAAGCGGCTGCCTATAAAGCTAAGGAGTCCGTGAGTACACAAGAAATTGTCAACTTGGCAACGGAAACAATTTAAAAATGTGTCGTCGAAAGCACTGATTTTCTGATTAAATATAGATTAGGAATAAATGTGTGAAGTTACTGTTTAAGACGAAAGGACAAATCTATGCTACTAATGAATGGAGATGATCGTGGGAACACAGCGTCAAACATGAACCAAAGATATCACAGCGAAAATACACTGCAATCAGTCCCGGGGGTAATCCGACACGGTTGCAGACCGTGATTGCGCGTCGGCAGTGCTTAGGTCAATTTAATCCTCCCATAACAGACCCTCGGTACTCTCCTAAAAGTCCTTGTGTCTGTCTAAAGTCCACCAAAAATACATGACGCCATGATTCAGAGCTGCAGAAAGAGGGAAAACACTTGCAGGGCTCTTATACGAGGAGCAGCTCCTTCCACGAAACGGTTACTGCAATAGCCTGACTTGGTTCAAGGCCATGAGCAAAGCTGGGTGTGATAATATTGGGATCTTCTTGCAAGTAAAGATTCAACACTAATTCAGGTCCGATTCAACGTCAGGGAGAGATTACACTTTTAACTTGTAACATCTTTCAAGTATGAAAGTTCATGTGCACATACCAAAGTCACGGGTTTGCAGCCCTGCACGGGAATGCTCTTTAGCAGAATCAATTTGTGCGCATCCCATATCTCCAGAGGCCAGTTCTCAAACAGCACGGCCAAATACTGCCTGCAAAAGGAGAAAACATCGATGCACACTTTCCACTGTTCCTCTCAAAATCAGATGTAAAATTTCAGAAGTTGCAAACTGACGAAATATCATGGTCTTTAGTTTTAGTTCGTTCCGTCTAGGAAAACTACAAGTGGAGAACGGATTTTCCACAGTTCTAAGACTGTTATACTCATGGACCGCATATACATGTGTGTGTTCCTTAGGACTTCCGGACTAACACAAGAGTTCAGTGAGATAACGCCTGCTGTCTGGAGTGCTGGTATTTGCAGCAGTAATTAAAAGATCGTCTTGATTAACTCTTAGTGACCGAAAGTGGCAGACACTGGACAGGCGCCTGCCGATAGAAATTGGGCGGTAAGACAGTTCCAGCCTCCGGAGGGTGGTTGGAGAGTTGCACGCTTGCCCTTCTGGGGGATGCGGAGTCCCATGTATTGTTCAGGCGTTGCAATATCTACAGGACGTAGTTGCTAGACCATCACATGTCTATCACACTTGGTAGCTCCCAAGTGCATCACAGTCCGACTGTCAGATGCTGTGGTATATAGTTGCTATGCGCTTGCATACTACACCACCTGGTCACTGCCTCGCTGACCCTGATACAATAAATGTAGAGCATTCTGTTCCCAGTTTAAATTAAAACAGGCATAGACAGAATTTTTCATTGATTTTCAGATGGATTTTGCAGTTCCTTTCCATGAATTATGCTCCATAGACACAACTTTGAGTGAAGAAGAAGAGGGTTCGGGCGTCGGAACATCTTGTTTATTGTCCTCAGCTTTCGGACTCATGCAGGAGTCCATCGTCAGAGATAGTAGCAGCAACAGAGCAAGCGACAGTTGTAGGGCGCGTAGGCCAATCATCGACCGACGGGGCAAGACTGGAGATGACTGAGCAGGGCTCTATACGCCGGCGCCAGATTTGACCAGAAGACCGGCGTGAAAACGGCAGGACCATCAACCATACCGCGACCACAGATAGGAAGGGCCGGAGGTTTGACCTCCAGCTTGGCCGCCCACACATCCAGCGTTCTACCATCGAGGAACGGACACAGGTCCTCTTGTTTACGATCGAGGATGTTCAAAGACACACAGGAGTGATTTTTGGAACCACGTCCTGACTGCAGGATTCAATACTGTGGCTCTGCTTTGCCTTGGGGCGCCGGTTCTGGGGCTACCACAGGCGGTCATACAGCGACGAGCAATCAATGGTTAAATATGCATGCAAAAGAGAGATTAAAAAAGCCCTCATACCCCAAATGGCTGACCCGCATCAGTCTGATACACGACACGTTCGACATGGCCTGATCGGCTAGCTCGGAGGCTACGCTGATCCAGCGAACAACTTTGTTGGCACCCGGACTTGCAGACTTTTGCAAAGCCATCTTCATAGCGCGCAGCTCGAGATCACCGTCACGCTGACTGAAGACCTGCTGCTGCTGGCCGGTGCGCAGATCCAGACGCACAACAAAGTTCTTCAGCGGGCCCGAGGAGGCGTCGGACAGGGTACCCGAAGAGACACCAGGAGACTCCACCGGTTGCCAACCATGCACAAAGAGGGCGAGGCCATGAGATTGGTTGTCAAGCGAGGTTGCAGACTCCCTGGAAACGGCAGCAGTATCTTTGTCCTCTGATGAAGAAATTGTCGCCCAGCATACACTGAGAATAGGCACATTGAGAACCTGATATTCACGCCAGAGTTTGGCTGTTTGCGCATCCCATATCTGAAACCAGCAAGGAGCGCAGATGCCTTATTATGCTTCGGTCTGGTTATTTTCTGAAGCCACTTACTGTACCTAGCAGTGAAGTAAACACAATTAGTTTGAAAATACGTGGTCAGTGGGCTGCAGTGGGATAACATTAAATGGCTGTTGTATGAGTGACTTGGAGAAACTGAACAAATCAGTCTGTCAGAAACTCTAGAGGGGGACAGTCAAACTACAAAAAAACTCAAAAAGCCTTCAGAGGACAGTAGTCCACACTGAGCCTGAGCTTTGACGGTATTCTGAAGACCGAATAGTAAATTTTGTTAGCTCACTCTTAAGTAGACCCTTCCTGAGCAGTAGATTTCGAAGTAAATTTTAGAAAATGCCGTATTCGAGAATGCACAGAACTTCCAGCTATACCTTGGCGCTGGGATCGTTAGGAAGTACATATACCGTTTCTGTTAGGCGGAAGTACTGAGAACTGGTGGAATAAGCAAGGATTGCTTATCTAAAATGCCAACGGTCTAAACTTTAAAGAGGCAATAAAAAGTCGTATGCAGGGAGGCAAGACTTTATGTAAGCATATGAGCTCGAGCTCAACGTCCGCAAGAGAATCTGCGTCTCGAATAGCAACAGTTGGATACTTACA
>CACRXP010000253.1:240485-251994 GCA_902702965.1 Spirometra erinaceieuropaei
ACCAGCGGACGAGTTAATATGGGGTAATTTGCGCAAGTCACCACTGATTTTATTTTGGAGTAACCCTCTTAATGCAAAGCTATTCAGACCATCGGCCGCTTTCAAAATAGAATGCTTATCTTCGAAAAACCACAGACCAGTTTTAAGACATTTGTGTGAGAAACCATCAAGAAATGCTATTAGCGGTCTGGTTATGTACAAGTAAGGAAAATAGGCCAAGTTCTAGGGAAGATCCCCTCGATTTTCATTCCTCATCAGGAGTAGTGATTTCGATCAGTTTGCCAGAGGAAGTGACCACTGGGGCTCTCGTTCCGCTATCTTTCACACTCCTAACATGATAAACCATTCAGATGCTAATAAATATGGGTACTGCTAGAAATAGGTGAGTAGAACTGAAGCACCTTCCACTGCATGAAACCGAATTATGGAGGGCCACTGCGTAATCCTTTACATCTGCCAGCGTATTAAACATGGATTTAGATATCAGCGATCATTCGGTTTATACCGATCATCCGTACGTCATAGGTTTTATGAAGTGAGATATATGAACATGTCAAGTAGGCGTGTATTTATATACCTCATTTAATTACGCTTATGATGTACCGATGAGCTGTAACGACCGCGAAAAAGATGTCTGCGTTTGTCCTGTTGTACTCATAATGAGTTGCTTATGTACTATATTTGGTGTACGTCCTATGGCACAATCTTCGTTGCCGACAACAGCAAGCTGGCGGACAGACAGAATGGGGTCGAGTGAGATCCTGACCACAACAGTGAGGGTCACACGCTAACTTGACAAAATTATTATTACTTCTATTCTTGCCATCAAAGGGAAATCGGTATGGGAAATGCAGTGGAAATCAAAAGAATTAGGCATTGGTGGCTTATTGAACGGCCTTGCATACATGGCTCAGCCAGAAACGCAATCAACTGAGTTGATAGCTGGCATCAAATCCTCGTAGTTTACCGACCCTGTGGCTGAAATTTACATCCCACGCGTCATAAATTCTAGTCCCAATCCTCCACCAACTGGTGTCCTTATCTATGTGGGTCAGCTTTGCAACTAGATCTTTCCATCACCCCTCTAATTTACATTTGAATGCTCTCATTGCATTGCTTCCAGGCATGCTGCCCTTTGAAATAGTGTTCGTCTGGTAATTTGATGGTCGCCTTGCTTAGCATTATATAAACTTCAACTCTGTACGCATTGCACGGCATGAAACACTTATTGTCCAGTGTTTATACAGGGTATCACGGAATCCGCGGTGTGTCCTCCCTGGCCAATATGGTCGGCTAGGAAATCGAAGATTAGTGAGGAATATCTAAAAAAGTCTTTTCTCGCAGATTAGAACACTTACTTTTCTTTGCTTTTAAGTAGATTTTCATAAACACATTTATTCTTTTAAAAGTAATAGTTGCAATTGCCTTTTATATTTTTGATAATTATGCCTGTTCGCATTTTTCGCATCCTGCAGTTCTTATTTTTGCATCCTAACTATCCTGAATGGTGAAGACCTTTCCGCTGCCATTTCTTGCTGGTATCCAGTCTGAAGTTTTACTGAGTTACAGCCTAAAATGAACTAAGATGAAGTCGAAAATCACTGGTCGCCGAAAGGTCTCATCCTTTGAATCAATGCTTTGCTCCGGTATATCTACTTTCCAAAGCAAAAACGACCACATAAAACCCCTTGTTTATATAAGACAGCTCGATCAATCCGAGTAGTATAATTTTGGCGATTTTATGTTCGATTGCGGTTCACCTAATTCCATTCTTGACAAACTGTTGCGGTGGAAGACGTTAAGGGTAGCACACACGAGGTGACGTGGACCACTAGATATAACTTCTGGCTAATACTGATCTGGAGAGAATTTTTAAACGGGTGATTGCTCTCATTCAAGTTGACGATAAGAGACGTCAAGTGATACGGAATAGATGTATTAAGGACAGTAGAATTGACACATCGGAAAATGCTAAAGGATACAAATGAGGATAAGATTTACAGCAAGAGGGATGATCCGTCTAGACGGGGAGGTGATTCCAACATATCAACTAGACAACTGGTGGGGAATGCAGCGATGTCGGCAACTGTGGAGTGGGGCCGTGGAAGGTGCCGATGTCAAGCTGAAAATACGGAACGGTAACTGCGATAACGGCGGGAAGGGGGTTGCCGGGAATGAGAGGACAGAAAACCGGTTAATTTCGCCGACACGCGGTCACACCATCTCCAGTCTGGATCGGCGCTCAGAAAATGCCACTTCATTAGATCAGTTTAAAAAACGTTACAAAATAATTTGACAGTGCGTTTTTGATGATCTCCCTCTCTGAACTGTAAACTTCTTGATTCTCTTATCCATCTGGTTGTTAGTGAAGCCTGTTGTTGGTACAAAAGGAATTTTAACGTTCTCCCTCAAAAATGCAATTCCGGCTGGTAATGAGTCCCACTCCCATAAAAGAAACAGAAAATACGAAATTTCGCTGTACTGGTGCCAACGATTCCCGTTATGGGCTACATTCGTTTCCCGAGATGCAGTTTTTCTGTCCTGAATCACCCACGATTACCTAAAAACCAACTAACTCTGCACTGGCATGCCGGGAGTTTTATTCCCGTCTGCAAAAAGGCATTAAACATAGCACTGATAATAACAGTAATTATCAATAGCCTCCTAATTCCAGACGGACAAATGAGGTTATCGTAAACTTCCTTTGCTCTTGTTGATTTTAGATCAGTTCAGTTTTATTAAGGGAGATATTGGCGAGCGCCTTTGACCTCCCTATTGGTTTCATCTCGTTGGAAAAAAACACTTATAAGTGAAAAATTGAAAAAGACATTTTGTACATAGTTGCAGAGAGCTGCCAGCTAGTAGAGAAAGAGTTATCATTAACGACTACCCACTAATTGCAGGTAGTATAAGTATATATAGGTTGGTGCCGGGTTATTGAGTGGAGGTGAGGATAGCAGTTGAGAAGCTTGATACGCGTCGAGTCCACGTTTAAAGGAATTCACCCAGGAGGAGATTACAACATCGGTAGACAGAACATTCCACGCTGCAATCGCCCTGGTACTGAAAAAGAACTTTCGTCCATTGTTCCTTGCTTTCCCTGAGCGTAGTCAGGAAAGAAGAGCGTTTTAGTCCGTCGTTTGGGAAAAAGGACTAGAAAATCTCGATCGACACATAACGTCAAGGAGGAGCAGGGGAGAATCCAAAATTTGTTTTGCGAGAACGGGTATCCTGAACAATTTGTTGCGGGGAATATTATCGGAATTTCAACAAAAAACCTTCGTGCTGACAACGGAAGCTCTTTAAGGAGATGTGCCAAGTGAACATCTGAGGAGAAGCCTCGACTGAGGTGTTATGCGGACCTTCCTAGGACCTGTAGATGGGGTGTACTTCTCATCCAACCGGCATTTTGCCCACAAAAGGTAAGGAGATGCCGCCAATCCAGACCACCTTTATGCCCATTCACCCCCTTACCAGCCTCAAGGAACAGGTGTAGTGTCTAGGCACTGTGTGTACACAGAACGCCACAATGATCAGACAAGGACTCGATTAGCGGGTGAAGACGGAAGATACTAGAAGGAGGGATTTACTGTGCACAAAACCCTGAGTTGCTGTCTCAGGCAGAAGTCGCCGCTGGCGAGGCCAGGGCGTGGGCTGACGGCAGTAAGTCATGTCTGAGATAGAGCAACTGTGAGAAAAGTAGTGAAAGCTGTTTTAGTAGGCTTGTGGAGCAAGTTCAAGTGTCCTTCATTAGGCGTGTGCTGCACTAGTCGAGTGCCGGTGTGCCGCAGTGTTATTTTGTTAGTGTCGTCTACAATGAGCAACACGGGAGTTGCTTTGAACCAACACGGGACGCACATCAGAGTACGGCGCATGTTATTTAGGCTGCGCGCACATAAAAATTGTCGTGCATGTGGGGGTGTGGCGGCACGTCTAGGTGCTGGCTCGCGCCGCGCCGGCCACCTGCGCCAAATTCCCGCGTCAGGTAGCTGACCGGCTTACACAGTGGACTGATTCACGCGAGAAGTAACAAAGAGTGTAGTCGACACCGCGGAACTCACCCCAACGACACTCAGCGTGCATTCCTTACCACAACCAATCTGACGAACTCTTTAACTATCACATCGCGCAAGAATCCGTGAGTGGATAGACTGCCACTTGACGAGCTAGCCCAGTCCTCCTCTCAGAACAGTCAGACTGCAATGGTTCCTTCATAATGTGGTCTCCATGGCACTTCCACTCAGTTGGGATCCGAGTCACCCACTTTCTGGCTTATGTAAAAACCTGGTCCATCGTGCGCCGACGAGGCGCGTCTGGCAGGCGCAGACGGGCTGTTTAACCTTGACCGCCACTGTGCCGGATCCCGTCTCCAGCCTTCTTGACACTGTGTTAACAACGTGCTCAGGAGAATGAGGGAGGAGACAGTGCGGCAGATGCTAAGCAAGTCTGTTGTCGCCAAACGCGCAAATCACTTTCTCTGTGTCCGCTATACCGCCGGACGCATGGTGAACATTGTCCGAATTGACGGTCGAAATATCATGCTGCATTGGTCGAGAGGTGGCGTGTTAAAGTGGCGGATGGGCGGCTGCGACTGTTTGAATGCACGTGTTCGATCAGAAGTCCGTCGAGTGGCTGCAGGTCAGCGGGTCTGGGACCGTTCGCTGCGAAGGTGAATTGCCATGAACCAGCGGGACCCTGAGCAAAGACGCCAGCCATCGGAATGATGGCTGTCAGTGACATAACTCACATTGGTTGTACGAGTCAACGCTTATCAAAAAGTGTACATAAACACCTGCTAGTACGGCTGAGAAAGGTCAAAAGTGGGAGCATACATAGTGTCCTCGTTGCACATGCGATTGATTTTGGACATCGCGCGCATCAGAACTAGGCCATTTGAGTGGCTTTTAAGGTCACGCAGGGCTACATAAAATTGCTAATATAGCGTCTACTGCCAGCCGCAGAAGCGGCCGCAGTCAGGTTACGCAAGATAATACTGTGCGCAGAAGACCATCGTGTGGGCTGAAACATTTAACATGACCAAACTCCAGTCAAGTGTAAGCTATTCTGCTCTTTCCAACCCTTCCCCCCCAACAACTCTAAACGTAATTAACTGGCAAGAACGACTCTGATCGTATCTAATTATCTCCACATGTTCTGCTCCTCTCACTGATGTGAAAGATGAACATAAATCCAATCTTCATTTATCCTTTTGTTTCCACTAACTCCCTAGTCGTGCAATTACGCAGACCTTTGAGCATTCGTCGAATGCAAATGTATACTTGAAAATGAGTTTTACGAGTACTTTTATGGAGATTTTAGCTTTTTCCTAACTGGTAAAGCTCTCACAAAGAATCGGCAAGCGCTGTGCATTGCTTTACAACCTAAGGCAGTAATCTTCAAACCATCCGAATGGAAATGGTCAAAGACGCAAGCTGTCAATCCCGACTCACGTTCGGCGCGCAGGTGGGTCTCGCTGGAACTGTTCAAACCCAGTGAAATATTAACACATTCAGTTTGTTCTACAAAAAACCATTGCTACTACTACTACTACTACTACTACTACTACTACTACTACTATGACAGTTCGACCATCGTTTTCGATGATGTCCACCGTGTGCCCCACAGTTACAGCAGCAATGGGAGCAGGGACGGTGACTTACGCAGGCGTTTACAGTGCCGGTAGACTTGCGTAGCATCCACCTACACTCTCTCCTCCTCCCTCGCCCAAGCCCGGTGTCAAGACAGAGTCAAGAAGACCGGAGACGAGAGAGGCCGCAGGTGGATGGCACGGACGGATCCTCACCTTGGCGTTCCACCACACCCCCTGGTCCACACAACAAATAACCAGGATTTCAACCAACACAAGAGAGATTTGGAGGCTGGCACGGCCGAAGCCGCACCTGGGCGTGCCGCCAACGCCTGGCTCGGATCCCACACTGTGATGGGAGTGCCATAAAGGCCACCTTAAAAAGGAGCCATTGCAGCCTGACTCTCAGACCGCCTCCGGTCAAGGAGGAGGTCCAAGTTACCCCGTCAGTTGGCAACCTTCCAAGCCAAGGCTTTTAGCGCACCGTGATAGCTTCAAGCGCGTCAGATTGTTTATAGTGAGGAGGAAGTGCGCTGAGTCGTCGACCTCACTCTCCCTTCCCACTCCCACACCCCAGCCGCTGTCCGAGCCGGTCAGCAGACTGGAGTGGGGAATGGGCGCGGTGACTTTCATGGTCGAATGACCATGACTGCGCGCACCACGGCACGACCTGGCCCCCCATGCACACAACACCAGGATTTCACACAACGGGGGTTGAACGGCGTGTCTCTCACTTGCGTGAGAGTGCTGTGGAAGGTGCTGTTTCAGCCCGTTCCCAGCCCACCAGTCCGCCACTCCACACAACACACACACACACACACACAACGCGACGAACTGCGTGAACCGAGAGCAGGCGTCAATCAACAACCTTCCTATCCACGACGCTTGACGTGTCGGGATAGTCTCGGACTCAAGTCAACCGTGCAGCCGAAGCCGCAAGGGGACCGAGTCGAGATGCGGACTTCCCACTTGCGTGGGAGGTGGCAGTTGGGTGCATGAGGTGTGTGAGTGTTGATTTCTGGTGGGGTGATGGTGGTGGTGGAGGAGGTAGGGAGTGAGGGAATGTGTGGTGTGACCGGCGGTTGTCTACCGCAGGTCGTCGTGGATGCGCATGTGGCCGAATAGGCCCATGCGATGCCTGAAAGTGCGGGGGCAGTGTGGGCAGTTGAGACGAGCTTGGTGGGTATAGGTGGGTGCTCCAGGAACTGGGTCGCCAGTCTCTGTGCGATGGATTCGCAAGTGACCGACCAGGCCGATGCGTGAGGTGAATGTGCGTGGACAGTGTGGGCATGAGAAGTCGGCGATGTCGGTGTCAGCTACAGAGGAGGCGGTGGTGGTGGTGGCGCGGACGGATGGAACGAGGATGGGGGTGTGCACGGTGGATGTGTTGGATGTAGTGGGTGTGTCGGGAGTGCGGTTAAGGCCGCTCTCGTGGATGCGCATGTGGCCGAAAAGACCCATGCGATGCCTGAAGGTGCGAGGGCAGTGTGGGCAGTGGAGGCGAGTGCGGTGGGTGTAGGTTGGTGCTTCGCGCACTGGTTCGCCAGTCTCTGTGCGATGGATTCGCAAGTGACCGACCAGGCCGATGTGTGAGGTGAAGGTACGGTCGCAGTGAGGGCAGGTGTAGTCCTGATCCTCATCCCTGGAGTCGGGGGAGGTGGTGGTAGTGTCGGTTGTTGTGCGCTGGACATTCGCCTTAGCGGCCGCCGTTGGAGAAGTGGGCGAGGAGGAGGAGGAGGAGGAGGAGGAGGGGGAGGAGGAGGGGGAGGAGGAAAAGGATGATGGAAGTGGTGGGTAAGAAGACTTGTCAGGGTTAGTTGGCGGCGGAGAGGAGGAGGAAGAGGCAGGCGGGGGGACGATGGTTTGTGCCGTTTGAGAGGCGCAGTTAATTTGAAGATGTCCAACAAGTCCGATTCGAGCCCGGAATGTCCGTTGACATCGAGGACACGTTGGAAGCGGTTGTGCGGCGGCGTTGCTTATTGAGCGAAGTTGTGATTTGCGGGCTTCCCGTTTCGCTTTGGCGGCAGCGATGCGGTTGGCTTCGTATATCGCAGCGCCTGTCTTCACTGTCCTCCTCCAGGTCGGTCGATCGAGTGCGAGCTCCTCCCAGTTGGTCGGGTTGATTTGCAGGCATTTCAGGGAGGACTTCAGGGTATCCTTGTAACGGCGAATCTGGCCTCCTTGACGGCGAAAACCCGTCGCGACGTCTCCGTAGAAGAGTCGTTTGGGTAGTCGCTCGTCGTCCATGCGCACCAGGTGGCCGCCCCAGCGCAGCTGAATTTGCCTCAGTATGGCGTAGATGCTGAGGATTCCCGTCCGTTCCAGCACGTCAGTGTCGGGGATTCGATCCTGCCAGTTCAGCCTCAGGATGCGACGAAGACAACTGAGGTTAAAGTGGTTCAGACGACGTGCCTGCTTTGCGTACACCGTCCAAGTCTCCGCTCCATACAGTATCGTCGGCAGGACGACGGCCTTGTACATCTTCAGCTTCGTGCTCAGCTGAAGACCGTGGCGATTCCAAACTGTGCTTTGGAGGCGACCGAAGGCTTGACTGGCTTTCGAGATACTGTTGGGGACTTCGTCGTCGATCTTGGTGTTGCGGGAGAGAGTACTGCCCAGGTACGGGAAGTTCTCCACCACCTGCAGTTGGGTCCCGTTCACGCTGATTTGCGGCGGCGCGTTGGGGGCTGTGGCTGAGTTGGGTGGAGGTTGGTGCATCACCACCGTCTTCTGCGTGTTAATGACCAGACCGCAGTTCTCGCAGGCGGCGGAGAAGAGGTCCATGCTCCGTTGCATCTCCTCTTCCGAGGTGGTGTTCAGGGCGCAGTCGTCGGCGAAGAGGAGTTCGTGCACTGTGGTTGTGGATACGCGCGATTGGAAGTGCATCCGCCGTTGATTCAGGAGATGGCCGTCCTGTAGGCGATGCGGATCCCGGGGCGTTCGTCGCGGTAGGCGTCCATCAGCATGGCAGAGAACATAAGACTGAAGAGGGTAGGCGCCAGCACACAGCCCCGCTTCACTCCGTTGGTCACTGCGAATGCCTCTGAGACAGCTCCGTTGTCCGTGACTCGCGCCATCATACCGTCGTGCAGCTGACGCACCATCTGAGTGAATCGCTCCGGACAGCCGAATTTCTGCATGATCTTCCACAGTCCTTCACGATTCACCGTGTCGAAGGCTTTCGTCAGGTCCACGAAGGTAGAGTACAGGTGGGTCCGCATCTCCTGACACTCCTCCTGAAGTTGACGGGCGGCGAAGATCACGTCCGTGGTCCCACGATGACGACGGAAGCCGCATTGGCTTTCCGGCAGAAGGCCCTGTTCCAGATGGTTATTGAGGCGGTTGAGCAGGATGCGAGCGAAGATCTTCCCGGCAATGTTCAGCAGGGAGATGCCGCGGTGATTGTCGCAGACTTGGCGATTCCCTTTGCGCTTGTAGAGATGCACGATTGTTGCGTCTTTGAAATCTTGCGGGGCTTCACCTTGACGCCACATCTCTTGGAAGAGCGCAGTCAGGTGATCCATCAGTTGGGGACCTCCGTGCTTGTAGACCTCAGCAGGGATTGCGTCCGATCCGGGTGCTTTCCCACTGGAGAGCTGCTGCACGGCCCTGATGGTCTCCTGGAGAGATGGCGGGAGGTCGAGGTCCACGTTGGTCTCCACTTGCGGCAGGCGCTCGATGGCGGCGTCGGAGATCACGGAGGGACGGTTGAGGACGCCTCGGAAATGCTCGGCCCATCGCTGCAGGATTTGCGTCTTCTCAGTCAGGAGAGTACTGCCGTCGGCGTTGAGGAGAGGAGCAGTGCCCTTCGTCGCCGGACCGTAGACAGCTTTGATCGCAGAGAAGAAGTTCTTCCATTCGTTGCGGTCCGCGTACCCTTGGATCTCCTCAGCTTTGCGAGCGGTCCAGGCGTCCTGCATCTCGCGCAGTCGCTGCTGAAGTTGGCGGCGGCTGCGGTAGAAGGCAGCTTTGGTGGCATCAGTGGGGTGATCTACCTAGACTTTGTGTAGGCGGTTCTTCTCAACAAGCATATTTCTGATGGCGGTGTCGTTGTCGTCGAACCAGTCCTGGTGTTGGCGGGGAGCGCGACCGAGGACGGCGAGCGCCGTCGACTGGACCGTGTCTCGCAGTTGACACCAGCGGTTCTCCACGGAGGCGTTCTCGGCAGCGGCGGCGTCGGCAGCGATAGGAAGGTTGTCTAGCCTTTGAGCTAGGTTATTGCTGAAATGAAGATGGTGAGCGGGCAAAGACAACAAGGCAACATTCAGCTTACCTGGGGGTCGCTTACTTTGTGGTCTCCTGCGAGGCTGTAGGCGAATACGCATCTCCGAGACGACGAGGCGATGGTCGGTCTACCCGTCAGCACCCGCGATCGCCTTCGTCACCAGCACGTCCCGCTGATCTCGCCTCCGGACGAGGACATAGTCCAACAGGTGCCACTGGCGCGACCGAGGATATCTCCAGGTGGCCTTCGCTCGCTCCGGCAGACAGAAGAAGGTGTTCGTCAGGATGAGGCGGTGTTCTGCGCAGGTGCGGAGAAGCAGCAGACCATTGTCGTTTGAGCCGCGGAGACCGTGGGGACCGAGCACTCCTCTCCAGGCAGTATGGTCCGTGCCGACGCGGGCGTTGAAGTCACCAAGGACAATCAACTTGTCCACCTTCGACACAGTCGCCAAGAAGGCGTGCAGGTCCTCGTAGAATTCGTCTCTGACGGCGTCAGGGTTCGTCATCGTCGGAGCGTAGGCGCTGATGATGATGGCGAATTTGCCTCCCCAGAGAGGCAGGCGGAGGCTCATCAGGCGATCGTTGATGCCCTGCGGCAAACAGGGCAGTCGTCCCACGATGTCGTTCCGAATGGCGAAGGCGACACTCGCGTTCCGTCGCTCTGCCCTGGGTCGGCCGCTCCAGAAGAAGGTGTAGCCGGCACCCACCTCCTCCAGTTGGCCTTGTTCTGAGAATCGGGTCTCGCTGAGTGCGGCGATGTCCACCTTATAGCGCGCCAGTTCGCGTGCCACTAGCGCCGTCCTCCGTTCCGGTCGGTTGCTCCTCGGATTGTCTAAAAGGGAACGAACATTCCAGGCTGCCAGAGTGAGCGGGCTCACCCTGCCAGTGGTTTACTGTGGCTGAAATTCAGCGACTACTACTACTACTAGCGACCATCGACTCCAACGATGTCCACCGTGTGCCCTACAGCAGGATGGCTGCCGGGACGATGACTTGCGCATGAATTAGTCTGTAGTAACAATAGATCTGCGAAGCATCAACCGCATCCTCTCCTCCTCTCCCACTTGGACCAGGGGTCATGACAGAGTCAAGATAACTGGTAGCAGAAGAGGGTGCAGGTGACTAACACAACGAAAATCCGCCCCTAGGTGTACCATCACACCCCCTGGCCCCACACATAAATGGTAAGACTTCACACAACAAGAAAAAGGGGCAACTTGGACCCCAATTGGGTGGGAGTACCATAAAGGCCACATCAAGAAGGGCCATTGCTGTCTGACCCTCAATCCATCAGTAGGCTACTCTACACAAACGCACCCTGCGTTGGAATGTCAATTGGCAGCCTTCCAAGCCACGGCTTTTAGCGCATTGTAATAGTCTAAAACGTGTCAGAATTTTTAAAGTGAGGAAAATGCGTTTAAAGTCGGTCTCACCCTCTCTTCCACTTTCCGTGAACCAGCTCATTGTGCGAGTAGGTTAACCAGCTGATGATGAAATAAGGAGAGATGGCGGACAGTGCCAAGAACGGCCCCTCTGCGCGCGCCACGCACACAACGTCACCCACAAACGCATACACCGGGATTTCAAACAAAGGGGATCTCACCGGCAGTTGAGGGGCCACACGGAGAAGCCCAATAGCACACTTTTAACTTGCGTGAAATTTGTCTGGTTCGTGCCTGTTGTGTGTGGTATTGAATA
>CACRXP010000253.1:261510-287768 GCA_902702965.1 Spirometra erinaceieuropaei
TTGCATCAGCAAACGATTGCAAGAAAAACGGAATGGAGTCAGCGTCTGGAGAGCAAGACCGAAGGGGACCTCGTCCACAGACATGTTACAATCCAGTCGGATTGTTACGGTATCTGTAGGGAGAGATAACCTCAGCCGTCTAACAAGGGCTTATCGTTGCTCGATAAAAGAAGTTAGATTTACGAAGGCTGTACGCCAAAATAAAACTATGAAACACCTCCAGTCCTCAGGATATAAATGAAAAGGCAAAACTGCGCAACCTGGTAATGCGCGATGACAGCAACTTCCAAACAGCTATCTGGTCTGAATGGGAACATATGGTGAAGTAGATAGAGCTGCTCGACAAGAAAGGTAAACAGACTCACTCAGAAATGTAAAAAAATTGGAGGATAATGGACAGTGAGAGATTTGGAAAATATGCACGCGGTGTATTTGAACAATGAGATCTGACTTTTATAAAACTGATCCGAACAAATGGATCCTCCCTTATGATTGATGATATTCTGATCTCGGCGGTCCTGTTAAAATGCGGACTGACCAATCATCTCATTTTTCGATCAAAAATACGTAAACGTTATTGCCATAATCTAACCATAGTTCAGAACTAAAGTCAGTGCGAAAGTACCAGTAAATTTCAGTTAATATCACGAAACTTGGAGTAGTTTTTGAAAGTCAAAACGAGACCTTATAAAACAGACAAAAGGTGTGAAGTTTAAACAAATTTAATTTATGAACAACGACGGACAAAGGGCACATTCCTGCGGTTAGCTAACTCCGCCATTGCACATCATTCGGGAAGACAACTTCACGAAGAATGACCAAAACGGTCGTCTGGAATATTAGTGAATATTTCAGACATCGCACATTTTATCACACTCTTCCTCAAAGTACATATGGCGTTTTCTCATAAGTAAACTTATAGAAAGCCGCTTGCCTGCTCAAGCCTTTTGGAAGAACAAACGATTCTCGTTATTAGATGTACTAAGATTTTGATAGGTCATACGATTTTAGAGTTGCTCGCATTAATTTTGTAAAAAAACATGAATCTTAGAACTAAATCCAGTTAGATAATATGCTTTACGTGCAATGGAATGTGGCATAGGGTTCCAGTGATATGGAACTCGAAATAAAGACAATCAGGTTTATCAAATTTATAATGTCCGCAGTTTTACATTCTACATATATTCAAAGTTCGTGTTCAGAATTACCGAGATAAATTATAGTTTGCGCAGGTAGCAGTGAGATTTCAGGCGCAAGAATGATAATAAACAGCCAATTGCACGAAGAAAAACCTTTCATACTGCAATAAAACGTCACGATTATCATTGGAAAAAGGCTTTTCCCCGAAAGGTTGTAAAAACGCAACAGCAGTTTATTTGGACACTGAGGCTAAGGAGTTTTTTAGATAAAGACGGTAGGCACACGAACTTTTGCCATTCTGGAAATGAAGGTAAAATTCGTTCACGTTCTCAAGGATTTTTTTCGTCTTATCAGCAAATGCCCTAACGTGGAATCTGCTGAAAGTTTCGTGGACGACCGTGCTGGTCAAAATTATATGTGAGTGAATTGGACGCTGGATTCTGTAGTCAAATCACCATAAGATGCTGCCTACTGGTGACGCATTAGAGGATTGGGAATCTTGTCCGCAAAGTGCCCCTCTGTCCATAAAGAAGGTCAGCAAAAATTCATTGGTTAAATAACTTCCTCGACATTTTTATTGTTGCTCGATGAGCAGTCCGCCGAGCTCTGTCTGATATGAGAGTTTAGCCCCTATTAACCGAAAAGAATTCCGAAGACACCTAGAGAAAAGGTGGTTTGCCGAATTTTCCCTGCAAAGCCCACATGACTTACGCGTAGTATCCTTAGCCTTTGCACTGTCCAGTCAGAGGGATATTTTTTGATGAAAACATATGACTACCTAGAGGAAAAACTACAACAGAGAAACCCACTTTTACACTGCTTGTCGTAGTTATTGAGGAATTTGGACATGTACAAACACCCACGTGAAAAAGTCTCCAGATGTAACTGCAAGTACAGCAATACTTAATCACGTGTCCGGACACGTGTCCTTGGTGAACATTAAATGAGTGGGCGGGTGTTAACGTACAAATATGTGAAAAATGGATCGCACATAGTGAAAGTTCACCTTCCACGAAACCTGAATTTGTGATTAAAACAACCTTTGCCAGGAATATGACATTCAATTCGCCAGCGGTGTTAGGTTAAGAAGGCACACACTGCCTGTTGATTCCCCCATCTAGAGTTAAGTTACGACGTCGAATTAATTGAGGTAGGTGACAGTAATGCAGGAACAAACAGCTGCTACAGTGGTTGAACGAGGCTAAATCCTCACAACAAGAACTTACCCTACATTTAAGAAAACTACCCTGCTGTCCGTCAGAGGAAGGCGCTCATAGCTCAATGTTTAACGGAAAGATGGAATTGTTATCCCTGCAAAAGACAGTGCATCGGCTGTGCCTCGAACATCACTTCAAGTTGTCAACAGTCGTAACCGCACTGAAACTCAGCTGTTTCCCACGTTCTATTACCCATCAGCTAGAGGACTTCATAGTCTTGACTACAAGAGAACGAATTAAGTCCGGGGCTCGGAAATCGAGAACTTATCAGACTGGATTTTTAAACGATATAGAGAGCTGTTCTACGCAAACAGCGTACTGGTTCGTCACCAAGTGCACCGATACAAGAAATTTAAGTTCATGAATTAATATGCAATCGCTTGCCATGAGCAGATAAATACTGCGACATGCAAACACAGCCCAAGGTGATGGATCTGTGCCGGTTAATGTTGTCCTGCAATTTCTTCGAAAATGACACTGTCGGATGGTTAGCAAATAGGTATCAAGTTCATTCAAGTTTTTATCGTTTCGTTAGGCGCGATTTCATATGGAGTTTTGAGACAATACCTAGTTATTTGCTAAGAGGACGCCCAGCTTCATAAAGAACGGCAAGGAAGCGGTTGTTTTATACCGAGGATAT
Source organism: Spirometra erinaceieuropaei (assembly GCA_902702965.1). NCBI lineage: Eukaryota > Metazoa > Platyhelminthes > Cestoda > Diphyllobothriidea > Diphyllobothriidae > Spirometra > Spirometra erinaceieuropaei. The sequence continues at coordinate 264,508 of CACRXP010000253.1, forward strand.
TTAGCTAATGCGTTTGCCTACAACTGGTCTTCATCCAAATAAGCATTTATGTGCCGATCCAGAAGACCGCGGCATATGACAGTAAAGACGTAGACGCGACAGAAATGTTGGGACCCTAGCCCATATAAGCAACTCAATGCCTTGGCATAAAACATAAGTAGACAAGTACATCCACCGGCAGATACTCTTTTGCCATCTAGCTACGTAATTATGTCCTGTATATTTTTCCTTTTTATGCGCTCTCTAGTAGGAATGCAGTTCATTGTTACACGATCTATTTGACAACATGAGATCACATTCCTGTATATATCGTCAAATATGCTGATTACCTTATTCTTCATCAGTCTTCATCAAAAAAGCACTCGGCTGCAACTTACCGAAAGTTTGGCCATGACGAAAATCTCCCTCATGCAGAGTGTAAATATTGGTGATGCGCGTGAAGTACCGATCAAATCTGGAGTCGGGGATGGGCACCTGTAGGCTGCCACGAATCTGCTGACGTACTTCCTCAGAGTTTCTTTTTTCAGGACGCATCCATAGGATAGGAATGCGAGAGAGTTCAATGCTTACGCGCAGATCTATTAAAGAGTTCAGTAAAAATTTAAAATTGATGTATAGTAAAAGAAATCAAAGAATTTATGACCTAAAAGTCTCACGGGATTTGTGTTTACCCAGCTACCATAAACATATGATGCGGACGTATAGTTTTGTCGTAAAACACCAGATTATATGGGACGTTCGCACGACAATTAGCAGTTTGTAAGAGTGAGGCTGGGCTGGCCATTTCTGGTCTGTCTGCCTTTGCCGGGCAACAACGACTAAAACCCGGGCCAATGGTGAGAACAATAACCTCTAGGAGGCTATGAAAGTCAGAAGAAGAGTAGCAGTCGATGGTTACGCTGAATAGGAGACGCTGCCCCAATAAGTTGTCGGAAAGGCAACATCTCTAAATTCTTCACCCGGAAGACATTACGGCAAATGAATGTTCAGTTCCACAAGTGGGAGAAAGCCTTCACCAAATTAAACCTCACTTCCAGGAGGCTCTGTGAAAGTCCAGTTATGTCGCTTCGCCTCGAGTGTGCATTCTGGTTGCACATTAACGCAACTGTCTAAATTTTGCTTTTGCAAGTCCGCATTCACTTCTTTAACCCCACTTCAAACGTCGAAACTAACTGGCAGAAAGGCATGGTGTACTATTCATGTATCGTCCTTATTTGCAGCGGTCTGCTGTTAAACGTTCATAAGACTAAAGAACGACAGCGCTTGCGGAGTACTTGTGTCCAACCACAATTCTCTAATGAAGCGTATTACATGCGGGTCAATAAATCCTTCTTTAAAGTCTGACAGATAGATGCTGAAGTTAATGATCCTTCATATAATGCTCAAATTCTCAGAAGAATACAGTCTAGATATATTTTTTTCTTCTAAGCAACCTATATTTTTATAAACTTTCCGTGGATCATCATTTGTGCTGACAAGGTCCTATGATCTAAGATTCTTTCTAATCGGAAGCGTGGCCGTTTAGGTTTCGGTCACTTCCTTTGGAAAATTACCGCCAATAATAAGTCGCAGTTTAGAACCTTTCTGCGCGAAGTAAACCAGCACGATAAAAAGGTCAAGGCAGGTGGCATGCGGACGGAGACGACCACGTCGTCGCTGCTGATCAAACCGCCATTAGCGTTGGCGCAAACGCGGCGATAAATGCACTACAAAAACGGGAATAAGAAGCACCTGCGCCCTCCAATGACATCAGGGAAGGCAAGCGCTGACTGGACGCCCACCCACATGCGACATTGGCACTTTAGGTGGATGAATTATGACTGATAATCTATCAAAGAGTCCGACAACCTCGGTAAATACGGTGAAGTGAGCCCTCAGAGCTTCCTCTGATTATGGCCATTTGCTTATATTTTCGAGATATTTGGAAAATGTGGGCGAGGATCATGACGACGCCTCTCGCACACAGCCGTCTTAATTCTTGCTGTGATTAATTCATGGCTGTTTTGGACGTAATCCGTTGGTTGAGCTGGCTTGTGCGTTTCTCATTGTCTTCACCGGCGAATTCGTGCAAAGTAGTTAACTTCACGGCCCACAGTGAAGAAGACTGAGAACCTCCGTGTATTTATTAACTCCGAAATGCAGATTTACTGTTTCTGGGCCCGTGTCTTAAGCAGACTTGTGCTACAATGCGCACCCCAGCAACAGAGCAACACTGGAGGAATGTGCGCAATTGTCCTTCACACCCAAGGAGGGCAAATTGAAACGTGAACGGGCATGAAAGTTCTAGGAACTTTTTATTACGGAAGTAACAGTCGGCTTGTGAACTATTTTGCTTCCTTGACCGCCTCCAATGTTGTGCAATTATTCGAAATTTCGCGAACAGGCTGATGCTACATGACTTTGTCAGTTCGTCTGCTGGCCAGATCAAATGCTGATCACAGTGACAGTGGTGACAGAGCATGTCCACTTAAAGCTAAATTTAATTCATGTAGTCGGAATATTGCAAGCCTCCAGCTGTCAGTAGGACATTCCTATTGAGTGCTTGCTTTTATTTTGCTTATAAGTCCCCTCATTCACTTTGTTGAAAAGATGCTTTAAGATATTCAGTTTATGAGGCATTTCGTCCAAATAAAATGCTGACTCCCGGCTAATCTAAATCTAAACAAGTTTGTACGTTTCCAGCCCACGCCACAGTAACTATTCAACCCTACGAGCGCCCTCTGACGCAAAAAAACTATTTGCATCAGAAAATAGGGTCAACAAAAGGCGGGTACTCTGGTTTCTACGCTCTGGATTGAGCACTTAATCAATTTTGGCATACGCTGTTTGAATTCTAACTTCCTTGCGGGCCCGTTTCGCAGTGTTTAATTAAAAAGTAATAGATCCTTTGGGAAATGCAACAAAATTTATTCCGTAATTTTTCTACACTGGTTCCCCGTGTCGTCCTCAGGCGTGTGGCAAATGTGAAAAAACAGACAGAATTTTTAAAAGGACCAAAAAAGTCGATATTGCCCTTTTATTCGTACCAATAATTCCTGAACTAGGTAGGCATCTCGTGGGGATTAACAGTGGCCTGTTCCACTTTTCCCTGAGGTCGTTGTAAATGTGTAACGCACCACAAATTTAGCAGAGTTGTTTAGACGAACGGAGGTCATGTTGTACTCGTCTGCCTGTGAAGATTACCGGTGTTCCCTCCCTCCTTACCGCTGACATCGTTCTCTTGCCGTCCGTTCGTTACCCGTGTCTCCCTTCGTCAGCACACTCCTCGGCCCTTATCCGCAGTTGACGACAATTCAGCAATCCCCACTAGTGTCTAACTGATATGACGTGACCATCTCTCACTCCAAATGGATCATTTATACAGTACCTCGCTATTTCCTTGCATTAGTTATTTTCCACTTCTGCTATTTCACCCGTTTGTTTACTATTACATAGACTTTATTCATCATAAACCCTAGCATGCATGTGTGGTGTGGTGTTTAACGACCGTGTTTAGTTTTGCATAACCGGAAAGCTACCCTAAGTGGTCTGTTCGACTGTGTGCATGCTACCCTCGGCGTCTTCGACCGCCACACATGGCATCTAATTCAACGTGCCGATTAATGCATGATTCATCAGAATATACGGCCTCCAGAAATTCTCGTGCTTGCTTAAGTGGACGGATACCAACAATGCGGGCTTTTTCTTAAGCAAATTTATCGCCAGCCTCCAGTGTGTGCATGACAACTTGGGACAGGTGGTCTCGCCTCTTCATGGCGAATTGATGTTCATTTATGCGTGTAGAGGCCGACTTTCCAGTTTGACTACAGTACATGACATCGCGGGTGTAACGTGGGATCTTTCAGGCTACTCCTTTCTTATCTAAACAGCTAGCCCTATCCTTAGGGTGTACGAGTTGGTTGCGTAATGTGGTCGTTCGTTTGCGCGCCACTTGTATTTGATGTTTCCTCGGGTGTCTTTCAATGAGTCCAGACACGTTTTTAATTTACGGAAGTGTTCTCCGGGTTTTCTGTTTGGGCGCGTGATCGGGACAATTTAGTTTATTGTCTTTTTCTTTTACTTCCTGTCGTCTCAGGCACCGGCGTACAAAAGTTCTAGGGCACCCAAAAGAGAAAAGAGTTTGAACAAATAATTAAATTTTATTTGGTTGCCATTGTTGTCTGAGCAGTGTATCTCTGCTTGATTAAGTAGGCTGGTAACAGCACTCCGGTTGTGAGCAGTAAAGTGATTACTCTTGTAATGTATGCCAAATTTCGCACAAGCTTCTTTGCGGTAAACCGATGCGTCAGTCATTCGCTGTACGAGGACGTCGAGGAAGGCGAGTTTGCTGTCAACCTCTTTCTCCTGCGTAAACGGGACTCTTGGCAGTGTTGAGTTAATAACATAGTGGAGCATTTCCAGGTGATCCCTTTTGACGACAACAAAAGTGTCATCTACATAACGCACCCATACTCGGGATTAGCTAACGGTAAGGCCGTAGCTTCCAATGTTTGCATTGTGATTTCAGCGAGAAAGCCGGATTTAGGCGATACCATGGGAGCTCCCTTCGTCTGTTGTTAGTATTCATGTGCAGATGAAAAGTTCGTTTTCAAGCACAGGTGCAAGAGTTTAAGAAAGGCAGGTACGCGGATGTCCGTTTCGTAGGACTGGAGACGTTATTCTGTGTATTTGCTTGCCATATCCAGTGGTATGGACGTGATGGCAAATGTTTCAGATGCTAATAGTTTAAATTACAAATGCCAATTTGACCGCAACGGATCACATTAAGTCTCCGACGTTAACGGAAATTGAATGGTGTGGATTTTCATAGAGCATAACCCTAAGGAAATAAGTTTTGCCGAAGTACGAAGAGGACAGGACCTTTAAATACGCAGTCTTCCATGAAGAGTTGAGTCGTACACTATGTCTACGTTTGGACCTCCTTTGATATATTTTTCATGTTTTTCGTTTTCGGCAACTACAAAAATGCAATATCCTGTGGGATATTTTCAAGGACATTGTTTCATACACACTTTAAAACTGTATTTTCTGGCATTCGGCAGGCTGCAAGGTACGCTCGTAAACTTCCCAAGTAAATATTTTGGGCTAAAATTTGAGCGTTTTTTGGAAGCCTTTAACATTACTTTGCCGGAGGGAGGCAAAAAATTGTTTCAGGATGTGATATTCTTAAGGACTGACTCAAACTGTCTAAATAAGCTTCACCTAATTTTACACTTTCTCCTAAATTAATTTGCAGCCTAGTCATGAGGTGAGAATAGTGCAAATTTGATGCATTTGATAGTCCAACTTTACTAATTCTCTCTGGTTTCTGTCTGACACCCTGAAATGTGATATGGATAAGAATGAATTAGCTTCGCCCGTCAGGCGCGCACACATTAGACCCCGTGATTTCATATGATCACGTGAGCAGCCAACAACTGAAGCGCCAGCAACGGCACTGCTGTGAGCTTGCGGAAGTCGCGCTTTGTGTCGCGCCACATGTATGGCATATACTAACGTCCACTTTTTCTAGTCTGTCTAGCAGCTACATTCTGGCACGCCTGGTGGGGCAGACATTGTTGAAAGTGCCCACTAAACATGCTCCGAGCGCATGGCTTTTGAACTTTCTATACAATGGGCTGTTAAAAGTCGAGTTTTCGCAGTGACAATTTAGGGAAAGAGTACTTTCTTGAGGAAACGGTTAAAGTGACACGATTCTTCTCTTGGTTACGGGACACAGGACACGATTATTCAGCGCCAAAATCTAGTAGCTGTCATTAAGGCACACGTATGCGATGAATGTATGCACGCATCGCATTTTGTGAAGGCAGAACACTCTGGCAGTCTAGCCTTTCCAGCTTCGGAGCATACTTGATGTGTTCTCTCAGTAGTTAAACTCGTCAAATGTTTAGACTCCGTTCAAAGGAGCATAGGGTCTCAGAAATTTGATGGCTAACCAAACCTATTGCAGTAGCACTGTTTAACGTCAATTCAAGACCCTCTAAAAGCTTCTAAATTTGGCAGCTCTAAACATACTTTGTCGGCCAGTATCTAGGACTAGAAAATACGCCTAAAATTACTTCTTTAACATCAATAAACTGGAGACGTCCACGAATTTTTGAGAAAACACGGGGTTTAATTTCATCATAGAATAACAGATAATGTTTTGCAAGAAAATTACTTAGTATAAATAGACGAAGACAAATTTACCTATTGGGTTCTATCGAAATGTCTACAATGTAACAAATCTAGTTTAATTAGTGCGTGTCGACAATGCTGACTGTACAAAACCTAAAGCTTTCAAATAACTTTGTATGACAAGCTAAAAGTGCTATCAAACTGGTCATGAAAAAACGCTCGTGTGTATTTCAGTGAAGATCCCATGTCGGATTTAATGCTAGTATTGCGGTGTTAGTGCGTTTCGGTAAGCAGTGCATGGTAATATATCCAACTGAAAATAGCAGACTGCAAACTCTTTACAAGACGAAGTAGCACTTTACATCCTCATCACAAAAAGTGATCCACCTTAGAAAAAGGGGAATGTGAACTAAGCGGGCTTCGCCAAAGTTTGCACCCAACGGCATTTCCGGCTGTGGCCTGACATATTCAGTACGGGAGATTTGAGACTATGTCCGAATATTATTGCGCCGTAATACCAGCACATTAGGCATAGAGCTTCCAAAACGTTTAGCGGCGGCAATAAAATGTCTCAGGATATTTAAACAAAAATAGTAAAATTATAGCACGTATCCATGCCGGTTAAATATCAGATCATGTTTTGAACGGGATCGTAAAAGAGGATTCCAGCACCAGACCTAGGGCAGTGGAGGTCAGCTGATATTACCAAAAGGTAGGGACGCTATTAATGACTGTGGCAATATACGGTTGACAGTTGTCATAATAGGTAAGTGTGTTTATTTTAGCTATCTTTAAAACCAAAATATGCAGAAACTGGATTATTCGTAAAAAGTAAAATTCCCTAAATCTTGTCTACCGCACGCTTTGGTTTATATTATACCTTGCAAATGCCATTTAATTGTGTTAACTTTTGAATGATTTTACAGCCTCGCGCGAATTAAACTGAATTTGCTTTAAGTCCATCTTAGCTGGTTTAGCTGTCCTTGACTTCATTGCGCCTTTCTACTTACGATGGGGTACCTGAAAAGCAATTATTATTTCTTTAAATTTTATATCCAAATGACATCCATAAGCATTAATCCTCTTCAAAATACTGCCTATTAGATTATATGAACTTGTTCTAACGGGCTTTTCACTGTTTGAAACATCATTATCTTCTTCCGAAATACTGCTGTCACGTGCCTCCAGCGATTTTTCCCTAACCTCTTCTATGCGCTAAAAACATTTTCTTTTTAGATTTTTCCTCATTGTTGGAAATAAAAAAGTCATAGGTGGTTGGGTGGGGCGAGTGATGAGATGAACTATCGTTATCATGTCGTCTTTTGCCAAGAACTGGTGGATTTTGAACGATGTATCATAGACGGTTGCCATGATGGAGCAGTCCGTCCCCGATTGCCACAATTCGAGTAATTTTTTCTCATTGTCCCAAGCAGTCGCTTTCACACTTGAAGATAGTTATGATGGTTCGCTGTGATGCAACGAGGAACAAACTCAACATGAAAGATGCCTTCTGATTTCGAAAAAACAAACCATCACAGAGTTCATATATGATTTTGCTTGTCGAGATTTTTTGGTCTGCGCGATGGAACTGTCTTCCACCGGTTGGACTGATGTCTTATTTCAAGATCATAGCTATAACACCAAGATTTATTCCCTGTGATCACTTTTTACAAAAAGTGAGTGTCAGTTTGTTGCTCTTCTTTCAACTCCAGGCGTATACTCAGACGGCTCTTACTTTGGTCATCGGTAAGCGATCGTGAAGAAAATTTGCCGTGACGTGTTCCACGTTCCTATCTTCACTTAGGATTCTTTAGCATGAATTCCAGGACATTTCAGCTATTTCCCACAATTCGTCGTATGTTCTGTGACTATCAAATACTATGGCATCACGTAAGTTTTGAGCATTTTTCTATGTACTAAACACTAGGAAGCGGCTTAAACGGGGCTCATCTTCAAATGACGTTTAGCCTGTTCTGAACGGGACAAACCCCTCATAAATTCTTGCCTGGCTTAGAGCCTTATCACAGGAGTGTCCGGTGGCATTAAAACTATTTCTGTCACCGTAGTTTTTAAGAAGTAACAGAAATTGATGTCAGTGGGTCACTTTTTAAAGTTTGCCATCGCAAAATAACTGAGAGCGTTGGAAATGGGTACAATAAAGCCATCACTCTGTCCACTGCGATGGTTTCTCATGAGCTCTACCTAGCCAATTGAACAACAAGCGTATCTGGTAAACGCAACTAGAGGTAGACGGCAGGTTAAACAACCCATTCGTCCATAGGAAATGACTGTAGATTTATGGGTAGCCCTTCTTGCGTGTTTCGTTAACTGAATACCGTATATGGTGTGATTGTGGAACGATGTGAATACGCGTGAAATTGCAAACTCCATTAAGTAACTGTAGTAGCTGAGTCACTCTGGCGACACGTACTTGTATTTACAGACGGACGTAGATAAATTTCATTGAAGCTCAAATTTCAAAATTGTCCAGACGTACTTCCATTCGGAGCGAAATCCATCAAATTATGAGATAAAACTTATTTCCGAACTACTCGGAGTAGTTGGTTCGGCATAATGGAGTAAAATAGATGGCGCACCAGATCTAGAAACTCCTATTTTACTCGTCCTCATTCAAACGTGGGGGCACAAGAATAGGCACAGTTCCTGCAAAATGGTCTATTGCTTGACGTATGCATTATTTGTATTGTGATAATAAGAGCCTCTTGGTGTATTTGAGCCAAACCTCCTTACGTTCGTCCGGTAAAATCCGCTAGATAATTTTGAACAACGCAACAGAGATTTTTAAAATATGCCTACTCTTTCGCCAAAAATTTTCGCTTCCGAAATTTTTAAAGCAAAAGAAGCTTAATTGATTTTTTGACGGACTTAAATAAGTCATTTATCTCATTTGTGAAACGGAATATCGAGCAGTAAATGTTAAGTACAGTAAAATGCGCGACCATTTCAAATCATTTTGAAAGCCTAATAGTTTGCTGTCTAGTAGGGGTTTTTAAAGAAAAGAAAATTATAGCGAACAGGATAGTTGTCGTGAAAATTCACTAAACATCTCAATCCATGCTTGCATTAAAAACATCTTTTTTTCATTGTAAAGCATGTTTGCTTAAACATCTTGACACCAATCAAGTGAAGACACCCTGGAATCCATGCATATCTCGTTGGCGCCGACAAAGAGAACAAAAACAGTTTTTCGATTTCATCTCGTCTTCTAGGAACTCTTGGCGGATAATAGGCCACGATTTGGTACGTCGTCAACATGTATGCCTCTTCGAATTAGTTGGTAGGATCTACCAGCGTCAGGAGCAAGTGTATGCCCGGAAAAGCAAAGCATTCACTTTGTTCTGGTTCATAGCTATTTAACTATGAGTCTCTTGAATAACATAATAATGGGGATGCCCTAAACCAATTTGAGTCACCAAAAATGTCAAACGCATTTTTAGCTAAAACAACAGTTTTACTCAGACAGGAAGAAGTACAAGCTTAAAAATTCTATATGTTTTCTAGTATTTTTCTGTTATGTGCTTCTGAAAAAAAGGAGCCCAAAGTACCTTATGACTCACCCTCTTCAAATCCACTAAAGTCCACACTTTGAAGTAGGCAGCAGGGTTGTCTGGAGAGGAGGCCCATAATAAAAGCATCAAGGATGCTGGGGCCCTTGAGGACACCGATAGAGGAGAGATCGGCGGAGTCGGGATTAGAGGCAATGAAGGCGGGACGAGTGAGGTAGCCCCGTGTGAGGGGAAAGTCCTCCTTCGGTAGCAACCGACGAACGTTTAGCCAGGTGCCCGGCCAGTTGGCTACTAGGCCTGAGATAGCTGCACAGTCGCGCTGCACAACAGCTTCTGTAAGGAGACGCTCAAATAGGCCAACGGGCAAATTCTTGTAGTCAGGTCTCCGTGAGGGCGCATCTCCGCCAACTAGCCCAGCGGAACCGGCCGATGACAATGTGGCTACAGGTTCCGCACTGGGTGCACTTGGAGAGGAGGAGGATGACTGTGGAGGTAGCACGCAGGGCCAGTCACGAATCAGATAGGCGATACATATTTCAGCCAGTGTTCTGTGAAGTGTAAATAAAGAACTGTTGGGTTAGAATACTACTCGCTGAATAGCATAGCTTCATTTAATTTTAAATGGCTATATTTTGGCGCGAATGCAAACAAATGATTTCCTCGCAAAGGCAGATGCTTGGTTGGAAAGAAACTTGCTATCTAACAGGACAGATTTGAATATTGAACAGGATCCTAATTGGTGTATTGCAAAAGATTTACAAATTGGAATGCAATTTGTACTAAACTGACAAGCTCGGTCATAAACAAGAAAATATTTGATGTGTTTCTATGAATTTCTATTAGTCAAGCCAGATTGAAATTATGCAATGTCATTTAAAAAAGAAACTTGAAAACATTGGGAGGAACCTGGGGTCACCCGAGGACCAGACAGGGATGGAAAACTTGGTGTGGGACATAATTTCACAGGCAAAACGTTACTTGTTGTATCAATTAACCCCAGACGCAGATGTTAGGGTTCCTTCATTATTTCCCAACTTTCTTTGCCTTGGAGGTCGAACCAAATTGTGTGGAACTGCTTAATAGAATCCTCTGTTTGAGACCTCTTCCAACAAAAGTTTGGGATGATGCAAATAACAACGAAACACGAGGAATTTCGCAGGAGTAACTCAGCTAGCAAGCAAAATAGAAGTGATTGGAAAGTTTTATGGATAGATTCATGGTTTGGTGCTCCGTGCCTCTTATACGATGCAAAGGAAAGAAACTTAAAAAATCAACGGGATAATATAGAGTTAGAACAGTTAAAATGTTACTCAAATAGGCTAATGCCGCATCGCTCACTACTGAATGGTTTATAATGATCCTTTAATGTCATAAGAGGTTCCGATTAACCCAATGATCAAGAAAATATGCCCTAAACCTAAATCAGTTTTTCATTCATTTGCTGATGCTGCTTTACTTTAACGTCAGGAACCAGGCTGTCATATGTACGCGCATTTTATTGTCAAGTGGTAAACAAAAAAGTATACTTTCGTATGGGAAGACAAAAATGCGCTTAATTTTGTTGATGCTTGGGGATAATTCTAGTTCTCTTTTACTCATTACTTTATAGTTTTGGAATGTGGCAAAATGAACTTTGCATAGGAATTCCCTTTATGCTAATACTGGCTTAAGCTCCTGCTTCCATGAGTCCTGAGAAGGCTTTCTAGTGTTTTTTTCGGCAGGACGGTAACTTTTATAACACCGTCACTCTTTTCGAGGAAATTCTTATCTGTTAATAATTTATAGTTGGATTCGAATAGGCATCTCAGCAAGAAGTATGGAATACTCGCAGAAAATAACCCACCTTGGCTTACAACGAACGTTGTTTGTGTCGGAATTCCACTGAATAGCACCAGATTCCGGATCTCGCTGTAACTTGTATCGACAGTGAAGGAAGGGATACCATACAGAGGCAAATTCTGGACGACGCATTTTCGCCCAAGAAGCATATATCGGTGCCTGTCTCGGGAGATAGAAATCAGTGGAGGTCAGCGTTCTCCGGAGCCCTGGAAAATAGAAACCAGGACCTTGTAACTTTCTTGTCAATCGGGAGCGGGGGCGACGCTGAGTTCGTGAATCACAGGCGGCCAAAGTCACTGAGCGTTGGAATCTAACCATGCCCCGCCCGAAGCGTCTTTCAACCTGACCTGCTTTGTGCAGTGGAGATGTACACTCAGATTCATCGCTTTCGCGCCAAGTATAATCAATAAGAGTAAGGCAATTGTGCATCTTGTTGGGCTTGACTAATATGCTGTGGTGCGCAAAGAACGCCCTCAAGTGGGTTGATCAGGCGAAGAATGTTGAAGGGACGACAGAAGGCAGCGGTGTTAAAGGCATCGACCAGAACCGGAATGAAGTCTTCCACCAATGGGCAAAGTGCGTGCCTCCTTATTGGTGAAATCTACCACATCGCTGGCCTATGGTGCGAAGGGAGAGAGCCGATCGGCCGACGTCCACCGCATGCCATGTGACCATCAGCATGACCCAAACTGGCGATGAGTGAATAGAAAAACTGTCTCTAGACGTTGGACATCGGTTACCGTCTGCTTAGTTTGAACAGTGCTTTAGTTGCATGACATGGGAAGTTTTGGTTTAATGTGGCGGAGGATTTAGAAACACAGTTGTAGCTGGCACACCTTTTAAGTCTCTGCTCATCAGAAAAATGAACACAGAAAACACTGAAGAGTTTTTATCATTAAACTAATCTCCCGAATTTTAGAAAATATGCGATATCCAGGCAACTGAATAGAAGAATTATGGGAGACGGTCGCTGGAACCAGTGTATTATACTGAGTGGTTTCGCTGTTTTATTATATATTGCTTTGGTTTATGCAGTTTATTTTTCGTTTAATCTGGTTAAACGAGATTATTAACCGTCATTTGACGTTTCTCTTCTTAATATTAAAAAACAGATTTACAAACCGACTATAGCACATTAATTCCGCAGTAAATCTACACAATTTATTCATCGTCTTCTTCACGTTAGGCTAGGATTTTGACAGGATCTGCTTGACACCTTGTGTCAGGCTCCTGTATCTACCCTCTCCTTTTATCTCAGAGATCTGTTTTTATGTTACGAAAAATCATTATCAAAAGAGGATCAACATTTTCTGCTAACAGCGAAAAACCGACCTCAAAATCTGTCTATATATCACGATCGGGAAAGTTTGGAAGTGCTGTCATGGAATCGAATCGGCCGAGGTCGCTAAGGTTTTTACAGTTAGGTTAAAATAAATAAGTCAAACATTCTCCTTTTACACTTGAGTATACGTGACTCCATATGGTATTGCTGTAAACGCACAACTCTTCTGCCAGACTAAGATGGTTGATAAGAAGCAGGTCTTGTACGCATTAGGCTTGACGTAACCCTTATTCCCGCTGGTAGTATTCTGTTCCTTTTGAGGTGGATCATGTACAGCTAGATGAATGCGATTTTATGTGAAATAATTAAATGGAGACTAGACAGGAGAGATAACATGGTCTTCATGCTTTGGATTATAACCGACATAAATAAGGGTCGACAGATTATTTCTGGGACAAAATAAGAACGGACAAGAGAAGTGCCGCAATATTTACTGAATAAGAAGCTGCTTACTGTGAACCTGTGTATTATAGGCCTCTATATTTCATAATACGGTATACGTCGTACACCAATTCGGCATCGAAATGATGTGGGCACTGAAACATCAAAATTAGATGTCGTGCACTCTGGGAATTACCAAGTCTGGAGACAATCCAAACCTCAGAAAATCCTGCTTATGTGATTAGTATGTGTCAGGACCACCTTTCCTCAGCTTCCTCAGGCAGAATGCCGACTGAGGAAGGCTGCTGTGGAGGGAACTTCGGAAGTGCGATCGTAGATTAGGAGAGCCTTCAATGTCGGTAACTGCATGAAACAGAATATTATCCAACAAGAAAATAACTGTTTCCAACCGATATCAAGTAAATTAGATGTCACTACTGTTAATACAAACATCGCTAATTCGTATTGTATTCATGCTCAGAATGTTCCATTACGAGTAAATGGTAAGCACGTTGGTCTAGATATGATGAATAACAAAATTAGGGATATAACACGTTGAACATGGGAATAAAAAAAATCGCCTGTTCGCTTCTATCAGCAATCTTTTTGAGCTCGAAGCGCTTCGATCGGCTCGACGATGGGAAACCTTTGCCCTTCGAGAGTCGTTCACATTAGCGCAGATTCGATTTCTGCACAGGCGTCTCGACAACAATGTGCTGCCGAAGTGTGCTTCATACAAAACGCCGGGTAACACAGAGCTGGTGAGACGCACAGTACTTCAACACGGCCGACAAATGATCTGAGTGCTCCTTCAAGACTGTCACTCAAGGATTCGCAAATACCGTCAGAGGATTGACCAAGAGAAAGAAAAGGTGCTTCGAGTTCATGGGCGAGGACGGCACAAAACTGCTTCAGAAGAGGCTGGCCTAACGAACTCGCGAAAATAAAGCGACACGCGAAGCAGCACTAGAGAACAAATTTCGTAAGTCGTCTGCTCCAATGTCATCCAACAACCACAAACTGGTGCACAACTTGTCGTCAAAGGAGCTGACGGAGGAACAAATACAGGTGTTACGGCATGAGGCTTCATTCAACACAGCCGATGCCAAACCCGTCAACATGATTGCAACGATGGAATCAATCCTCAGCCAGAGGGAAGCGACAGACGAAACGAAGAACCTCGTTCGACACCAAATGTCATCCCTCCTCATGGCTCATAGGCCGCGCGACGTGCTTTCCAAGGTCGAGCGCGATGCACTTAAGGAATTCATTGCCGACAACTATGTCGTTATCGGGCTTGCGGACAAGGGGCGTTCCACGGTCGTATTAAACAGGACAGACTACAATCAGAAAGCCAAACGTTTGTTGGAGGATCGTCAGTTCTATGTGTCATGCGAATCCAACCCCATAAAAACGCTGACACGCGAGATTAACGCGATACTGTTGGCAATGGAGGACTCGGGTTTAATATCGCCCACTGACCGACGCATGGCGAGAGCGCAAGGAACGGCCCTAGCCCGATTCTACGGTCTCCCAAAAGTACACAAAGAGGGCGCTCCTCTCCGGCCTATCGTGCCACTAAAGGGCACTCCAACCTACGGACTGGCAAAGTGGCTGTTTCGACGTTTCACGTTTCTGGCCCTCCGATTAGAACACCACAGTCAGCTCTTGAACACAATTCTTAAAGAAACTTAAAGCAGTAAGTCTCCTGCCAAGCGATGTCATGGTTTTCTTTGATGTCATGTCCCTCTTTACTTCTATCCCGCAGGACCTGGCAGTCGAGAACATCGAACTACTCCTAAAATATAGATACTACAAAATCCGAGACTGCGGGCCCATAAATTCCTGTTCAAGTGATCGCATCTTCGTATTCTGAACTGCTACCCGTAAATCATCTGTTGGCTTCCATTTTACCTTCATGTTAACCCGCAGACATCCTACCGTGGCATCGAACATTTCACAGTAAACTTTGGTCTCAACTGCTTAATGTTTTGATCAGCTAAAACGTCCATCCGCGACAGCTCCTCTATCCTTCATGTGTTCCCTAGCTGTAAACTACTTGTTCGAGGTAGACAAGGTACTGTCTATAAAAATTAGGAAAATGCTTGGTTGATTATCATAGAAACTTTTCATGTGCACCGCAAAACCATGTGCTTGGTCAATGTCGTCAGGGTCGGAATCTTGGCCGGTTACATTTTTTAGTTATTTTGATCAAAACCTTATAATTTCCACTAGCATCTTCTTAACGTCTTCCGTCCAGAAAAGTTTGCACTTAAAACCTGCACTCTAGAAGGCCTTGTATGCATAAGTCACTACCAAGTAACAGCCTTAGAGGCTGCATCCGTGGGGTAAATTTCTTGTGGTTGATTAAGCGCAGGGTGAAGATTAAATATGTAAGCCCATTGAGACATAAGGAGGCAGAGTCTCCTTAATACAGGAAGAGTGTTAATAGTAGTTTCATCAACAGGGCAGTTGAGCGCGAAAGTTGGAGGGATCAATGGGAGACATTTCGGAAACTCTCGTTTTTGCCGTATGTTTGCCTTGTTGCTCCAAAAGGTTTGAAATTTGCCGATTAGGCGCATGTATGGCGCCCCAAGAACTAGACACCGGTGTTTGAATCGTGTGAACACATTTGGCGCGGATCCAAGATGGAGATGGTTTAACCGCACTTCGGCGAAAATAGGTGATGCCCTGTCCTTGTATGACCGCCAAATCCCTGCCCGCAGTCTCGACAATAACCTAACGCTTGCCCCTCTCCAAATCGGCTCTTTCCACGACCCTCGCCTGGAGTTGTCCCCAGCGTTGCGATCCTCACCGGTTGTCTAGCAGGCATGCTGGCATCACCTCCATATCCAGACGGATCATCCTCCTTTTACCGTTTACCACTTTCCAATATAACGATCGCATTTTTAGTATACGATTCGTATCTTTTATCTCTTCTTTGTTCCTGCTTGATGAGAGTGATTCATGTCTAGCTTCCTTTTTTCAAGTTCCTTCTAGGTCAAGAGTTATCTGTAGCGCTCCACTTTACGTCGTGTGTGCTAACCTCAACGTCATCAGCTGCTTCGCGTGTAAACGGGTGGAAGCAGGTAATCCCAGGTTATTGACTAAAAAAGACCGGATTGGGTAAGGCCACACGATGCGGGCAAACGTAGACCTAGCCTTAACTCTAGCCTCAACCTTAAAGCTTCCCCCGACCTTTATCTCTGACCTGGTCCCAAACTTGAACCCAGGCTTAATCATAACGAAAAACTAAATAATTTTCCTAGGCATAGGCCCAAACGCAGCCTCAATATAACACGTCTACCTAAATCAAATAAGCAGGCATGCTTTAGTAACAGAAATTAGGGACTTGCATATTCGATCGCAACTCACTCCAGTATCGTCCGTAGAGTAAACGTCTACTATCTAGCTATCCGTTAGTGAATATGCGGGAAGACGGTAGATGGTAAAATGTTTTCATTTCCACGCCTTCCAAGGAACAATTACCTCATTATTCATAATCAGACAGGACCGTCGGTGTATATGATTCCCCAAGGCACAAAACGTGTAGTTGGTCAGTAGAAGTCATGAACATGGGACCACCTAGCCGATCTCAAGAAATAAAAGCGGGTGGCAGCATAGACAGACAAGAAAAACTTATTTGAGCTTGGTTATTCTCGGAATGTGAACTGGTTGGGTAATCACCCAATCATTCGTGAACAAATACTGTGAAAACTGGACAGGGGCGTTTATTAATTTTGGTTCGGCAATGCTGATGATGCAGCCAGTCAGACCTCTGTGGACCACTAACAAAAGTCTGTGGGCATTTATATTTTTAGGTCACTGGTGTTGGTCACACGTACGAATGGCTGATGAAGGCATAATTAAATCTGTAACAACCACATTCTCAGTCGTCGCAACCTTCTGCTCTTGCTCTCCTGGTCATTGTGCATCGGGTTAAAGGGACAGACTGTGTAGGGGGTGGCAGGTCGCGCCATGTGCCCCGTACGGGTAGCGGCTGCTCTGCACGCTCCCCAACTAGCATCCAACTCGTATATTTGACTTCCCAAAGCTAAGCTGTGTCCAGTGGCCACCACCCGGTAACCGCTTCGACCTGCGGGCTAAACTGCAAGAGGTTATCCGGCGCGTCTGCATCCACACACCGGATACTTATGCACCCCCTCCCTCACGTTTTAAAAAGTTCTCCGGGGAGCGTGATATGCAATCCCGTAGGCAGATCAGGCTAACTCTAGTCGTCTTTCCGTTCAACGAAGTCGCGATCCATGGTGGCACTAGGCACCCTACTGGGAAGTTCAAGCAGCCCTACTTAGGAACAGAACTGCTTACGCTCTCACAGGAGAGGGTGTTGGTAGAGGTGCCTTAAGCAAATACTTAGAAATCACGTCATTGGCAAGCAGTCCGCAGCTCCTAAATGTAAAACTCTCGAATGATGCTGTAACAGCTACCTGATCAGTTTCCTCACCTCTAAGCCAGCTATTGCTCACTTGGTTATTCTGGGTTCCGCGTTATCGGTTTACCTCCGTCAATGTTGATCAACGCGACGAAATGCGCCTACATGTGTAAAGGTTGGAACCATGCCCGTCTTCGAACATGAACCGTCGGGCAGAATTTTGATAGTTATTGGACGTTTTGCTATCCGCCGACCAAGTTTTATTCTCATGGATACCGATCAAATATTGAAGACGTCATAATGAGATGAAAAATGGCCGATGTGACAGTTCTGCATAAGTCTGTTGTTATTTCGGCTTGTTAAGCAGCCGTCAAAATAGATTTATATTCTATATATGAAATTGGTTTTAGGAAGGCATTTTTATTACTTGCTTCTGTGCAGAAATTTCTCTTATCAGAGCCCAAACGTCCAACGAGAGTGAACACATAGGATGCCAGATTTAGTTCGAACATTTTTTGTTTCCGATATTTGTTTTGTAAATTAGAATGCATATGCAGATAAAGGGTTCTTATCAGCGAAGCCTTACTATTTCACGGAAGTAATACCAGTTGTTATCTGGACTAAAATATAAACGCTTCACAAGAAATAAATATAGTAAAGAGGGTGTAAGTAAAAGAAAATAACATATAGAGTAAATTTTTAAGCAGAGAAATTACAGAAATTTCAAGTCCATCGACGCAGACTATATACCAAGCCATAAGGAGTCATCGGAAAATTGGTAAACAGATGTGAAGAAAAACAAAGGAAAATTTACACAAACTTGCCTCCAGAAAACAGGGGCAAACGCAGTTGTGAATAAGACATCTATTTTTCTAAGGAGACAGGAAATCAATCTTTCATGAAGCCTACAAAAATGATTGAAACATCATAAGCTCAACAGCAAGGTAGGCGTAAAGAACCTTTGTACCATAGGAAGACAAACTAGACAACATTTTAGAGAAATTGGCTACTCGAAATTCAAAAGGCCGTCCAATAAGCGATCGACAAGTTCAAAAATTCTTATTATTTTCCAAGGCATATGACCGGAAACGAAGAATTTTCGATTTCGACTGACTCTACACGTAGTGGGTATGTTAATTCTTAAACAAACGACATGACAGTTTTGTATGGATTAGCTTTCACTAATGCGTAATTTAGAAACGGCACAGGCAGAAGACTGGCAATGTTCACTTTCTGTTATGCTTTAACAATTTTGAAAAGGATACCAAACGTAAAATAAATAGCGTAAGATTGCAATATGAGGAAAAATGTTCGTTATTTCATTTGCGACAGAAAAATTGTCACTCATTCTCAGGGAAGGGAAAAGCTGGTCAAAGGTTCTAATTGGTACCCCGACTTAACATTAAAAAAGGTAAAGCACGCAGACGTTCGTCGGCAAAATGCCTAAAACATTTCAAAGACGAAACTTATTACAGAAGGTATTTAAGTCGATATAATACATTCATGGCTGACTGTCGCTGTAAACATTAGTTTTTTCTTGAAGACGAGGTTTCATACTTGAGTAAGCCTACCCAAATGACGCAGACGGAAATCTGTATAAGAAGAAATATTCATAATTTTACTAGCTCTGCACATACATTTAAGAAGGATCTTATTCTGAATGTTTTGATATATTCATGTAACACAATCTACCTTCATGGGAAATCGATTGGAAAATTTTAATATAGGGAAACGCTCACGGCTGTTTCAGGGATGTCCGGAAACTAATCTTGCGCCAAAAGCAGAAATAATTAAAAGGAGATTTGATCGGGGAACGTCCTTTTAATTTAAACGAAATGGTATACTTACGATTGCACGTGATAGTTTTATATCATTTCATTGGTCACTAAACGGCCACGCAACGTACAACCTTATAAAAATGTTTATTCCTGTGACGCCCTGTCGGCGAAATTCAGCGAAAACCTGTTTACCGTAGTCAACCGCAACTCAAACAGTGTCCAATAATACCTCAAAAATTTGGTCCATCCGTTTTGCCGGGTTGTGAGTGATTAACAATGTTTCGTAAATTCCTGCGTCTTTTATGGGATTGGTCACATGTGATATTGTTTTTGAACCGTGCTCTCGTATGACGCCATGTATATTTTAATACCCCAAGGACAGTCACCTAAATTTTGGGTGGATACATGGTAATCAACTGACGTTCATGTCAATCCTTCGGCTGGCGAGCCAGTGATCAGACAGGGCACAGCGGGTCTCGGACACTAGAAGTTGAAGGTAACCATAAGCATGCAGAGGCACGAAAACAGATAATGCTGGCGCGAATAAATTCACGAAACCCCTGAATTGGTAAGGTATGTGTTTCTTATTTTTTGCTAAATGTAGGAGATATAGCGTGTCTAACGAAAGAGTTATAGCATCCATCCGCGTGCATCTGTATCCATATTTATGCGAAACTTAAAAAAACATTAAGTGGCATGAACCTGTAAGTCAAATGCCGAACCCACCTCTCCCGAATCTTGCAAATTCAAATTTTCGTTAGATCGCAGTTGGTAGCAAGGATTGGGAGGCGTACAGCCAGGTCCCTGTCCTAGGGGAATGGTGGGAACAGGGGTTGTATAGGTCGGGCAAATGGAAGGGCTGGTAGAGGAATGCTGGAGTTTATGGAAAAAGTAGTTACCAAAGAAAGTGTTAGGAACTTTTAAGTAGATGGAATAATGACAGACATTTAAACCCTAACCTTACACCTAAAATCCAACCCTGGACGCAACCGTAAAGACTAAACCAAAGCCTCAAAACCGAAAAGTAACCGAAATCCTAACGCCCAACGCTAACCCAAAACCTAGCCATAACCCTAATACTAACCTTGGCCCTAACGTTAACTCTAACCATAAACATAACCTTAAACGCAGCCCTAACCTTAACACTAACCTTAACCCTAACATGAAGGCTGACCCTAAAACGCAAAGCCTGATCCTAAAACTTAACCTAGGTCGAACCCTTACCCTCAGTAAACCCAACAGCCTGACTGAAGCGGACGACCTGCCTAACTCATTAGGGACACAGCTACTGATAACAAGTTTCCTCGATAAAGGAAACACACCTACTGATAACAAGTACGTACTTCGACAGTATCAACGTATAATGTCTGGATACCAACTGCGATCTTATCCAAACTTTTACATAAATGTACAATATTCTTGAAAGATCAATATTTTCCGATGATAAAATACTTAGCACATAATAAAGTCTCATTGTTCTACTCAGGAGGCGAACATGAACACGCAAAAATTGTCCTGTTTGCTACGCCAACAAGGGCGAGGGTATGCAGTTTCAGAATGATTAAACATTTGTCTTCGCATCCTGTAAGATTATATCTCGAAAGCATGTCTTTTATGAATGTAGGTCACGAAATCAGAAGCAAACCTAGTTCAGAACCGTTCATATGAAGAAGATGGGGTCGTGTGTCTTCACATTCGGCTCTACCAAATACTTTGGCATTATGATACAGGATCAAGCAATTTACACTTTCCTTCAACCTACAGCAGGAGGCCTATCTGAAGAAATGCTAATCGAAGTTCAGAAATGCAGTTTTTATTAGAGAGCATTATTCAGGTGGAATTAAAATAGCGATTATCGCGCAACATACTCTCACAATATTCCAGTCAATCCAAGATGTCAGCTTCTCTCCGGCCGCCTGCTGGAGTCACATCTGGTAACAAATGGTTACTTAGGAAATGTAAACTTTTTCCGCTTATTTTTGGTGCACCTATGAATTTAATTATATTTTGCAGAAAACACGCACAAATTTTTTTTCCTATTCAGTTTGCAAAAAATCATGCCCTCCTCAAGTTTTATACTCAGGAAAATATGTGTTTAGATTTTAAAACATTTTCGAACCGTGAGATTTATTAAGACCGTGAGATGCCACTTCAGGCAGCATCAGTAAGTTCCTTAATGCAACTTCGGAAGTATAAAGCATAGCCTTAAAACAAGTCCAATATGAAATCTGCGTAGAAGTACGAGAAAATGCATGGTCTCTCTTACACGGATAGTATACAGCATTTGGTTTGGTAATTCTCAAGCAAGTGCAGCAGTAGGCTATGTTTAAAATTATTCGGAGTCTGCCAACTTTAATACGCGAAAGTACTCTATGTTTTCGCGCATGAGTTTTGAAAAAGACTAAATTTTCTACTAAATGAGTACCAGGAAGAATTTTCATGTGCATTTATGTTATAAAATGTACTTGAATTTATAAGAGAAGTGAAAATCACTGGGGTAAACATATGTCCCACAAGTATCGCCATTTCATACCGAATATGGTTTGTGCAGCTGGCCAGACAAAACCATCCAAAGACTGACATTTTCAAGTAACTAAAATATTGCGGGATTTTTCTGCACAATAGTTAAAGTTACAACCTCAGCTAAGTAATTATTTTTAATCCAAAAAACTGAAAATTTCAGTTAACATTTCGTGAGATGACCCGCCTACTGTAGGTTTTCTGGTGTTCATAACTTTGGGGATTTTACGTCTTCACTTATAAGTTTTGTTCAGCAAACTGACGTGGGACTGACGTTACGCCATGGTAATGCAAGAATTTATCTTTACGCAGTAATTATATTACGCTCTGAGACTCGTATCATGACACAATGCTTGCAGACCATCGACAGCTACGACTGATAAAAAGGGGTAGCAAAAGGACAGCAATCTCTCAGTTCGTAAACGAAGTCACTGATCGCGGATGAAGAGAGCGTTGTGCATCTGCAGAGATCTTGTCATGTTTGACAATGATGGCCACGAACAATTTCCCTCCGCCGTCACTTCTCATCGAGGATGAATCCTAAGAGGAAATAACGAAAGCCGACTGGCTTAGCGCGTGAGTGAGGAGAAACTGGTTGACTACGCCCCCTTCTTCTACCGCTGCTGGATTCTCTCAGGCATCGTCAATCAATGAGATCAGAGCTGCAGCTCCATGCGTAGGTGGCAAGTCAAGTTTTATCTGATTTCACTCAGGTTGGCTCACTGAACGTCGACACCCAAAAGCACGTTTATGCAATCATAGCAGCAAATTAAAATGCACTCGCTTTCCCAGGTCTGCGATCCGAAACATACGCACACCCAAAAGTCGCTGCTATTCGACAAAGCTGCTTGGTTATGTGCACGGCGCGGCAGAAGGAGCCGCATGTCTGTGCTTCGCATCGACGGTGAGTGATACCAGAGGATGGTGTCGGTGGAGTTTAGAGATGACAGAACCTAACAGTTACTTTCGCTCTGTTATTTCTAAATGGTTCTGCAGCGAATGAAGAGTTCAATAGCATTTTCGTTCCGTCGGAAGCGTAAGCAGGATCAGCTATCGTCGGTGCCACAAATCGCAAAAGTCTCCATTCCCGTACGGTCTAAAGACAACGTCAAGAATAAACAAGAACAGGCAGATACGTCGGTGGTAGCAACTGTCGGAAATGGGACGACGTTTTTAGAAAAATTTCTGCGCTTTGCCACCATTCGTCAACTGCGCAGAGTAGTAAATCGTAGCGGCGTATCGAAGTCATCCGATCCAAACCTGGCGGCGGGCAGTGGAACCCAAAGGCCGCGGGCAAAATCATTCCGTTTTACCCATTTAAAAGACGAGGACATAACATCGGACAGGGAAAGTATATTTATCAG
>CACRXP010000253.1:290688-317508 GCA_902702965.1 Spirometra erinaceieuropaei
CTTTCTTTCATTCGTTTAATAGAAAATCGTGTCAGCGTCATATATACTCGACAAAGGAGTATAATTAGGTTTTAAAAAAGTTGTCTAGACCGTCTACAACAGGGTCCATAAAATCTCGCAGTGGATGGAGACCATGTTGCACATTTCATCAGAAACGGTGGTAAACGGACAGATGCGGTGCTGTATGAATGGACATTGCACGGTCTCAATAAATCTCATAATTAAAAACGTTTTTAAAACTTAATTATACTTCTTCGGGTATAGAATATGAAGCGGGCGTGAGTTTCTATTGAACGAGTGAAAGAAAGAATATTTTTGCTCGTGCTTTTTTCATAAAATATATTTGAATTTATAAGACTGTCGAAAATTAGTGCAAAAAATACATGCTACTTGAGCAGTCATTTTTCCGAATACGGTTTCAACAGCATATTGAAAAGATGTGCATTGAAAAGCTGACATCCTGCCGAGTCTGAAATAACATAGGATTATGCCGCAGGATAATCAGTATTACAATCCCACCTAAGTAATCCTTCCTAATCGGAAACGCAATTCAGAATTTCGACTAACATTTCATGAGATCGGTCACTCACTTCACATTAACGATCTCTGTGTGAACAGTGCTCGGCGTAGTTTAATGACTCCTCTTTATGACTTGTTGTTTAACGAAATCCGCGCAGACGTCTGAGGTATGTATGTTTATAATAAGCTGTATTGATTCTTTTCGGACAAAACAGGCCCGCTACGGCAACGACTTTTTCTGACATCCCCCTAACTTTGACTGCTTTTGCAAATGTTCGTCATCTTTGCATGCCTGATATGCCGGTGCGTGCAGGATTGGACACAACTTTTCTAATTAACCGCTTCATGTAACTGCTATGTTTGTCGTGACATTAACGACTGGTATCAGTCAGCACAATTTCCACAGCCTCAGTTGTTACAGTAAAAGGTTGTTTTATTTTCATTACCCATGGTGTCCAACACCCCACAATTTAAAATTTTAAAACTACAGTTCTATAAATGCCTTAAACGAACTTGCTGCCAATTTCTTACCAAATACTGACTCGAGAGTGTATGGCTTGTAAAACATCAACCGTTGAACTGGTGCCTTTGTACAGTTAAGCTAATTTTAACGAATGTTAATTGTTAAAAGAACGTGACCTGCTAACAGTTAAAGATATAAGGGAGTTTTGCTTAGCCTCTTATATACATCGTCTGCATTGTAAGCGGGATATTTGGTCGAGGAAATTAGAAACAAACTTGTTTACATTATTTGAACTATGAGTGTCACGATTCCGAAAGCCTAGGACAATAAACAAAATGTTCCGGTGCTCGAATCCTCTTCTTCTTCTCCTTCTTCACATATGGACACAAAGCTATCCAGAACCAGGGAAACTGGTCCTAAATTCTACTTTGCCTGCAAATGCCACTTTAGAGGCAGTTTATGAAATTAGTTCAGGTTTTGAGTGTTGTCTTTCCAGAATAATATTGAAAGTGAGGTTGACCATTCTAGCCATTCAAAACATATCGGCTTAGTTCTTGTGTCTATAGGTAAAAGTGTTCATTTGTCACTGAGGATGGATTTTTAAGCAACAAATTTGTGTGATTCAGGGCATTTTCGTTTCCAGTAGTGGTGCAGATCTGCAGGTATTATTAGGTTTTGATCGGGTCTACAGGTATCACCTGCATTGAGCTCCTTGGGGCTGTCCCCTTTCTGATGACCACATAGATAACCAGGCACCGGCTGCGGTTATGCCAATCTGACTCAGTATTTTCGCTAAATATTCTAAGTTTTTAGAATTTATACGTCAACGTGCTCCCCCTCTTCCATTAGCACTGGACAATCAGTGACTGAGGTCTTCCTCAACATCCGTATCCTACAGCCACTTTGCCCTTTTCAGGATGCCTCCTGGGTAGTATACGAGAATAACAGGGTTGGCGTTGAGGTTACAGGTTAAAGTTGGGACACGCTAACACCTGCGCGCAGGGTGTCCATATTCCCGTTTGCTAATGTGCTATACTCTTTTTTAAAGGAAGGGACACCCCTGGACTTTTAATATGCCATCCCATTACAACTGTAGACAAGTCCGTTTTCTGCGCCAGGTGGCGATCATTAATCTTCCATCGTTGACCAATTTCTAGGTGTCTTAGGACAGTTTTTCAACTGGCATCAACTATTTACTCATTATCATGTTTTATACAAGCGAGATGAATGAATGAGCCAACCAACGGTCCCTGCAGCAATTCATCGAAGTCGATCGGCAAAAACGCTGTGGCAACGACTTTGCTAGATGGTTCTGTGCAACTCCCTTGCCACTGCCTATTTTCCCACTTCCATCAGGACGCTACCATTGCACAAATTTAAGAGTCGCAACATTTTCCCCTCTCAACGATAACATTACTGTAGTTTTTAATTTAAAGAAAGTTTTTAATTTGGCTGATGCGCTTTGTATCTATGCGTAAAAAGTCTATAAATTCCATGAATAGTAGTTGGTATTAGTTTCACGCGGTGACCGACGTTTTCCAATTATAAGGAAAACTTTAAGTAAGACGTCGAGAGGCACATCAATCTCAATCTAAAATTCCCAAACACATATATAGAGCGTGTTTACTATTTAGTCCGACAATAAGGCAACATAAAACTATTTTGCTAGTTAAATAATCTGCTCTAAACCTAACTACACGTGCATCAATCGTGTGTGCATCACAGTCCCATCATTCCCACCGGAAATGCCATGACTAACCAACAAGATTACCATTCAGGTATGGGGCTTAGTACTGTATGGAATATAAAACATGCATACTGCTAATAAAACCGTTTATGAATAATTATTTAGGGTATTCTAGTAGGAGGATCAATATTTTGCCCTTTCCAGTTTTGCTTTCTTTATTCTCGAGAAATGCGCTATTTTACCAGCAGACTGCTAAACCTTATGCATAGATAACTTCTTGCATTGATAGCCCGCCTGGCTTATTCGACTAAACTACATTAAGCATTTCAAACTTGCCCTGTCGCGTATCTAAAGCATACTTTTGTGTATTCGCACTACGTGATTACACAAACACATACTAATGATGAAATCTGCTTGAAGAGTGAATGTCGCATTCCAATCCTCTTTTAATTACGTAAAGTGCGTCTTTTACTCTTTCTTTCAGAAGCCGGTTTCGCAGGTTACAACAGGAAAATAAATCCTTCACGTTCGCTAACATGCCAGGCGCAGTCAACTTCGCATTTGACAACTTCGGTCTTTCTCTTGAAACCGATGAGGTGCCTGCTTCTTTATCGACCGAGACAGTTTTGCAAAATCAATAAATTGCAACGAGAAAACGACCATTTTAAATGGGTTTGGTTAGCAAAACAGATTTTAAAAGTAATTGTCAAACCGCCTATGAAAAATAAATTAAAATTTTTTACCTAAACAAGAATAGAAGCTTTTACTTGTGGCTTTAGACTGATATTCCTTGCTTCTTGACATGATAAACGAAGTCCAGTTTCGCGCTTTATTCAACTCACGAAAGTCCTTAGAATATGGCTTAGTATTTGATGCAGGCGTTGTCGGTAAGCGAAGGGCCAGTTAGAAATAACCAATCGATATAACAAAACCTAATACCCGGTGTTGCAGAAACTCAACTCCCTATATCCAACGACCCACACTTTCTGGACTGTGTGACTGCTAAGTAAACAAGAGGAAATTTATTTAGTTTTTTCCAGTGCTTTGGGAAAAGCGTTCCTTCAGTTCCTGAAGAGCGTCACGGACGAGGGCAGTTAGTGCAGTCTACGTGGTCTTTCTATGGCGAATTTTTGACTGAAGCAAAAGAGCCGCGGTTGTTTGACTCGAAAACACAAATGTTAACCTTTAGCTGAGACCTATGAGATAAAAGTTGCGTTTTAAAAAGCAGAGAGAGAGACGGAAACTACAAAAGCGTCTAGCAGGCGTTCTCAGCAAATGAAGAAAATGCATAAGTAAGAAAAATGCCACAAAGTGGCACCATATTTACAGCTCTCACGTGAGAAAACCAGCCAAAGTAGACGCTCTCCTGAAATCAGAAGTTGCAGGGACGATTTCTACAGCCCCAATGGCCCGTAGAATATTGCAGAGTCAGGTGGAAGACATTAAAACTGAAGAGCTACAAGTACTTGCAGACGTCGCAGGCTTTACGATTGGCATTAAAGAATTTTAAATTCAGACTGGCTAGTAAATTAAATGTCGTTTGCCGGTATTAGAACACTTGCAGCATTCTCCGATGTCTTCGTGGACTCCGGAGTTGTCAGAAGACGTTAGAGTCTCTTAGTTTGGTTGGAAGTAGACTGCCAAGCATTTGATCCCTTTGCCCCATATCCCCTTTAGGGAATCTCATTGGCAATGATAGTTAAGACACATAAGGGAAGATTTTCGCCCCCGAAGTGGGCAAGAGTGATAATCTTTTATTTAAGTTACCGTTCTTTCCATTAATCTATCTCGTGGCCGACGATTATATGTATTGCAATTGACAAAGGTCGTGACTTCCTCGTTTACCTCACCAACTATATGCTCGAATTTGTTCTACCCTGTTTTTGGTGCCTGCTCCGAGGAATCTGTGCACGACTCTCTGGCTTAAGACCCATGGAATTTCTCATACATTTCAAATTTCTTACATAATATATCACCTGGTTACTTAAAATGATAATTTTTTATTTTACGACTTTAATTATTAGTTACTTTTTATCATTTAAAGAGTCGGTCAAACCGTTTTTATTATTATTACCGCACTTTAAATATTTCAATGATTTTGCCTTGTTAAAATTTTCATTCTTTTTGAAAGAAGTGCAAATTAACAGCCTGACATCTCAGACAAAACACTATCTAAATAAATACCCAAAAGGGGGCAGTATTTCGGGTACGTAATTGGCGACTTCCAGAGTTGTTCCATGTGGGTTACAACGCTGAGAGCACAGTTGGCCTGTGTTATAAGGAATTCGTTACTTCAGAGTGTCTATTGGCCACGTAGAAGAAGCAGTGACTTCACTGTTCATTCCCATATTTTCCTGCATACTGTCGAAAAACGTAGACATCATCTCCTAGCTCACTTTTGTTCACGTCCGTCCTGTTTTTCGGGAAAGACTTAGCCGAAGTCTTTTCATTTCATCATCCAGGATCACCTAGATTCAAATTAACTACTTAAAATTCCCGTCCCGTTCCTTTACTGACACTCGCTTTTTCATTTATTTTTATTTCATATTTAATATATTTTGACCAACTGTGAAAAACTCGGCGCCTCGGTGAGATTCCAACCCACGAAACTAAGGAGAGGCTTTAGTACAGCCAATGCTCTAGTCGCCTGAGCTACGAATCCCCAACGGGAGACTGAGTTTAATCACATTTGGGTCAGGTTTCCCACCCAGCCTACTGCAACGTCTGGAGTCCACCAAATCTGATACAGTAAGCTGACTGCCTAAGCAGGATTTCCTAAGTAATTCATCTAGAATCCACCAGACGACTGCTAGGCTCATGTGCCTAATTATGATTTTCTATGTTATGAATTTAATTATTAGTTGTGGAGTTTCACTTTAGAGTTACGAAGACTCTGGGGCGTATTTATACGCACGTTCTTTTGAGTCTCGACGATCCTGGAGCCTACACGTGTAGTCTATTTCAAAATGTCATTGTGGACCGCTGTTGCAACGACTTAGAACATAGGTTGGTCTTCCGAATGCTATTTATCTCCTACGCATTTTTGCAAACATAGGAAACCAAAACTTTCCCTCGACTGGGATTTAATCATCCAAATTAGCGGGCATACAGTGTTTTGACAAGCCACAGGCGCCTCTTTATCTGTCTGATAATTTTTACTCGATCATCATCTGTGAACAGAGCACGAACCTTTTGCGACCTACAGATAAGCTCGGTAGATTTAACGATCCCAGTCACTACCTGTCACTCGCGTCCCACTGGATTTTGCAGACTTAACCGTAAATGCGAAGTTAGGAAGCACCAATTCACTGCCTCTGAGGGGACGATACAACTCTTATCATTGAATCGGTACCTCTACAGCCAGTTGCAGATGCCTCTTTGCTAAACGCTTGCCTCACTTCGACGTGGTAGGTCATCTCCTATAAGGAAGAATTGTTACGTGATAAGAAGGACGATCCACTATAGCGTAAAGCGTCAAAAGTTAGAGGTTGCCACGGAAAGACGATGAAAAAACTTAAAAATTCGCATTGATAAACGTATGTATCAAGCAAAAAACAAAGGCACTCCTGAACAGCTCACCGTATTCTGTCAAAATTCCCTAAACAAATATCAACACTGATAAAACTTCTTTCTGGTTTCTTACTTCACTGCCTCTACCGTGCAGGGCGCTCAGTCCATCTCCACTCGCATATGAGAGTCTTGCTGTGATGTTTGTTTCAAAAGCATCTGGTCGTGGTGTGCCATAAGTCACCGTCAGATAATATACACAAACATCCACTGTCATTCATCCACCGTTATCACAGAACGTGGTAACTTCTACAGGCCATTCATCCGCTAAGAGAAAAAAGTATGAAACAACTTCACTTTGTTCAGATTGTAGGACGCAAAAAGTGACTGAAGAAAGAGTATATACATCTTGGAAAAACTACAGTTCAAAGCAACATCAATTGCTGATTGTTTGAAAGAATTTTCAACACGGTATTTTCATTTTTCATCATTTGCCCTAATTTTCTGGCTATTATGTAACCGGACTTTTGTTGGTTGGTCAATACAGGACGGTTTAAATTACTCCGTGATGACTAGACTGATCGATACTGCCTTTTCTGAGACAAATCAGGAATAGGTAAGCTCCTAGTGCATTCTGAGAGACAGCATGGCGGATGATGAAGAGGAACCAGTCATTTACTATCCGCGTGTCCATTACTTTCTCGAGGAGGAGATGTGCACTGCGGCTGCCGAAAATAAGCTAAGTCGACTGCGACGCATTCTCATGGAGAGAGTGGACCCTAATTGGCTTAACGGTTTCGGGCTCTCTCCCCTGCATATTGCAGCAGATAAGGGACATTTCGAAATTATGAAGATGCTTGTTTGCAACAAAGCCACTGTCGACATCGAGAACCGCAGTGGCGTAACCCCACTTCACTTGGCGGCGAGAGGGGACCACTACAAGTGCGCACAGCTTCTTCTTCTGGCTGGTGCCGACGTCTTCAAAGAGTGCTGGTCTCTGTGCACACCCCGTGAATTCGCACCGAAAGATAGCAAAACGCGCTGGTTGTTGGAGAAGCGAGAACAGGGTGTCGTACCGGATCCGAAGGACGTTTTTGAGATGAATGTGGACCCAATCGTGCCCAAGTTTGCCATTCCTCAGCCAGAGCCGGATCCGAAGGCCAGAAATAAGCCAATGCCGAAGAAGAAGAAATAAAGACTTTGGAGTTGGGAACTCAAAAGTCGTATATAGGCTGTTGGGTTTATCCTTTTTGACCCATAATGTTAGCCTATTCAAAGTTTAGGCTGCATACAGAAGCCCATTCGAGATGACTTTTTTCGAAACCGACTGTTTGCATCAGTTTTATCCGTTAATACAACTTTTGAGGAAATAAATTTGGGAAACGTTTTAATTCTCAATGCTTCCTGCATACTCATTTGTATTCTACAAAATATCTAAAAAGAAAAATGAGCTCAAGGCTCGAATTCGTCGTGCCATTCGCGAGACCCTTGTCCGCAAAGGAAACCATATTCCGTTTTCCCTTGCTCGTACTATCACCTGTTGCTATCCGGAACCCTCCACTGCTCCCTATGTATTTTGTATAGGACTTCTACTTATCGGGATTCTTTTGTTACCTGTGCATTTGCCACTAATCACATTGGTCCTCATTCTACTTGTCTGAAATCCCGACTTTAAGGTTAAGGGAAGTATCTGTCAAACAACCAGTCGCACATCTTTCGCGAAATATTAGGGAAGATTTAGAAAATTAAGAGTTAAGCGAACACGCTTAAAACAGAAGAAAAGAAAATGGTAATAAGCAAAAAAGCTAGTTGGTGACTGAGAATTCCAGGGTCTAATGCAATATGGCATATCTGCTTCTCTGGACGAGCACAAAACTCTGTCCCACTAACCCAAAATCGGCGGTGAAGCTAATATGTAAGGCCGTAAATGACAAGATCTGTCTCTGTCGTAGACGTGCATTCTGAATGGTCTTCGTTTATACTGTGCGTTGTTAACCTGTTGAGATTAATCTTTATTCGTTGAATGGATTTTTTGTCTATTTCCGCAGAATGAAAGTATCTTCACTGTCCTTTTTGTCACTGGTTTTTAGTACTCCCATACCTCTCCGCGAGAATCTCATGAACTTTTACGTTTTTAAGCTGCCAGTTAACATGCGTACGTGTTGCGGGGTTTAGTCAAATCTCCAGTGTTGAAAAAAATAGTTGTGTTACGCTCCACGATCTGTGAGCGCCCCTCTACCATTGCACATTCCCGATGGCAACCGACAGGCCAATGAGCCCGTGACTAAATAATCTGAAGCGTTGGACTTCTAACTAACAGACCGCGGCGTCGAGCCACAGGTGTTCCACACTTCGGGGTTGGGCATGACTGGCCGACGATGGCTAATAGGCCCGAAATGGCCATTCCAGTCCCTCTTGTCTTTATCGGTAACAAAACTCGACCTATATCATGCGCCGCTGTGCGGCTGCTGGTTGGCCTCGAGGGAGAACCCGTAAGGCACAACGGGACGAGTGAGTTGTGTAAAAGCGCCTCTCTACCATTTCATGAGTATTGCCGACATGTGTGAGTGAAGGATGCCCAAAGTGAAGGCTCATCTGTGAAGGCGGAAGTCACAGTATATCCGCACTGTTTGGTAGTGTTAGAAGACTAATTCAGAAAAAATATATTCGATTGTTAGTAGAATTGAAATGCGATCCAAGTGAATGTGGAAACAAGCGCAATGCAATTAAAAAGATAACGAATTGATAGCTTTCGTCTAAATGTTCGCAGTGGGAGAGAGAAACAAGAACCAATTTCCACAAAAGTTGTTTTTTTTGGAAATCAGAGGCTGGTTTTAACTCGTCTAGGTTTGTCCGTTTTTGATCTGCTCTTCAAGTCTGCACAGCACGTACCCGGTGTTTTGTCTTATCTCAGTTACTGTCAATGTGGTTACTAGTCGTTTTGCTTGCGGGATAATATCACACCGTGAATAGTTCACAGTGTAATGTTCGGAACCGGAATTCATTCTCCAAGCAACGGAAAACATGCATAGACACTTCGCCTAGTTATAAATGATGGTTAGCGAAATTGCCTTTGAATCATAGGCTCCTAATTCTCTTAAAGATTGGAATACTACTAAGTCATTGTATTTCGTCCACTTTTGTAATTATGTTTTGCCTCCACACCTTCAAAATCTAATTACTTTGACTAGGTTTAACCACGTTAGAGGCGCTGGCCCATTGCCGTCATGTAATGCCTTGACTAAATCCCGACAGGTTGCAACCTCTTCACTCAGCATTGATCAACACAGCAAATACACAATAAAATCAGAAATAACCTCATTAATTTAAACTACGATTGGTTTTCAATCGGTTAAGTAAATTTGATGTGCAGATGACCGAGATTATACGTTCGCGTGAAACAACTGAGGCGCTTACCGTTCAGTTCTGCCGTAAAGCTTTACCGGGTCACTCTTTTTGAGGTAATTTCACGCATCCGTCAAGTATCAACGGAATTGTGGCATTGCCTGCCGGCTAATCCTGCTTTTCGAAATAAGATAAACAAACAGAAAACATTTGCTGTCTATCTCCTTTCCATTTAGACTCTTGCACAGAGACGAGTTAAAAAGAGCGACACGGTTAATAGCCCGTTCCCACTCGTTTTATGCAGATTGTCCTTTCTACTGATGTGTATTCTTCAGCAGTAATTTTTAACAAGAAATGAAACTCACCATCAGGTTTGAATAATAATTGTTGAGAAAAAATGTGTACAAAAAAATAAAATGTTGGTCTCTAGGGCAAATAGGTGTTGCCGGCAGGTAGACCCCTAGTTGTTCCAGACCAACAAGAAGTGCACATACTTGCCAGCTGTCTCCGCAATGTGAAACTAGATCTTTCGAGGTCACACCAGCACACAACAATGAATGAAACTAGATGTTCTATAAGCTGTTCAATGAAAGCCTTTCAATCTATTGGATTGTATGAGCAATGTCCAGTTGAGACAGCAGCGACCGCTGGCAACTTTTATCAAGAACGCAGTCAGATATATCTTCATGCTAAACCACTCACTGGCCGTGCGAATGCAGTTCACTTCCAGATAATTCTCGTTTCATTGAACTGCCTAGTACGCTGTAATAAACTTTAAGAGTAGGAAAGTCACAGATTCGGATCAACCATCTATTTTTAACAGCCCTGAACAGGGGAGACGAATTGGGGATGTGGGTGAGTCTAGTTGGGGGATGCGCCCAGCAGGATGCAATAGGTCGCGTCACGCGCCTCGTGCTGGTGGTGGCTGCACCGCACGGCCCTATCCATGCAACCAACTCCCATTTGTTGTTCCTCGAAACTGCACTTCGTCTAGTAACCAAAGCCAGCTAAGTGCCCTGATAAGGGGGCTTAATTAAATGAAAGTATTCGGTGTTGTGTGTCCTCACACCCGATAATCCTACCTATCCTTCCCCATTCCACCCCTCTCTTACAGTTTAAAAATGACTTATGAAGAGGGTGGCATATAGTCCACTAGGCGGCCCAGGCTAACTCGGGTAGTTCTTCAAGTAAACGAAGCCGTTACCCATGATGGACTTCGGAAGCCATATGGACATCTAAGCAATCTTATTTAGGAGTAGAACTGCATGCCCCTCGTAGGGGAGTGGCTAGAAAATGTTGGGATCACCTCATCTGCACGCCGGCCGTCGCTCAAGGATGTACAATGCACGATCGAAACAATCAAATAAACAGCAACCCACGTCCCCATCCCACAGGTTGCTAGTGATTCAGCTCATTTTTGCAGTCTAAAGTGTTTGTTCTCTTCGAGACAACGCGCGGAGCAACCAGTCGGAAAGGAGGACAGAGTCAGTCTGTCGAGAACTAGCATGCCAAAGGGTGGACATCGCTGGCCTCGGTGAGACTCGATCTTCCGAACACTGTCTGCTAGACGAGGTGGGTGCCGGCCACATGTTTTGGAGCGGACGTCCAGAGGCATAGAAACGCGATGCTGGGGACTACTTTGCCACCCAGAAAGACATCGTCCTACGAATGTCCCGTCTGCCACAAAGCAGCAGTGACCGTCCCTTGATTCCATGTCAGTCTCATAGATGAGCCAAAGTGGTCACCGTCCTCAGCGTCCATGCTTCCCAATAACCATTGTGGACGAGGTGAAGGATAAGTTCTACGACGGACTGCACGCCCTCCTGGCGGTTGTGCCTAGGGCGGACGAACTGATTTTCCTTGGTGACTTTCGTGGCCGCGTCGGGGAAATCAAAGCTGCCCGGGAGGGAGTGTTGGGTCCTCATGGACTCGGCGACTGCAACGACAGAGAATTCCCCCTTCGGCGAAACTGCGCAGAACACTGTCAGCTCTTGACCAAAACCTTTCGTCATTTGACATGAGGAAAGTCTACCTGGATGAGTTTCCAATCGTGGCGCTGGCAGCTTTTGGACTACGTTCCCAACCGGAGGCGCGATCGACTGGACATGCCGGTGAGCAAGCCGGCCTGGGACGCCGACCGCCGGCTGGATCACCAAAATGAGGCTCCGACTACGGCCCGTAGGAGACCACAAGGTAAGCGACTGTCAGGTAAATTAAATACTGCTCCTTTGAAGTTGTCTGCTCACCGCTTCGATTTCAGCAACCAGTTGATATCGTGGCTGAAAGAACTGCAAGCCCCAGACAGCGACACCACCGTGGAGATGCAGTAGCGACAATTGTCATGGATGTCCTCGGTCGCACACCTCGTTAACGGAAGAATGGGTTTAACGACAACGATTAGGAAATCGACAATCATTCTGGCGATATGAGTAGACTGCACAAAGCACTAGTCAACTGAACACTGACACAAGCAAGACCGCCTTCTTCAGATGCCACCTTGTGCAGAAACGGCTGCAGATGCAAAACGCTCGGACGGATTGCAAGGCCGAAGAAGTCCAAGGATAGGCAGATCGCAACGGTATGAAAAACTTCTTCCAATCCACCAATGAAGTCTACAGTCCGGCACCAAAGGAACTGCACCGCTGCTCAGTTCGGACGGAACAACATTCAAGACGAAGAAATTGCAGAGTCTAAAGTGCCGGGCTGAGCTATTCAAAGGCGTCATCAACCGCCTATCCACAATTTCCGACGCCGCCATCGATCGGCTGCTTCAAATGAGAACCAATACCGACGTAAACCATCCCCGTCGGCATCATCGGACATCTGCGCTGCATCAGCAACTCAGCAGCTCCACCTGCTGCCCCGCAAACGTCACTATCGTCAAATCTGAAGCAACACCCACGGCGTCCACGACGATTACTTCCACCGCCGATGACCATACTCCCGGCGTCCTGTCATCGTCAATCACTGCAACCTCCATCATTTCTGCCACAACCATCACGACGGCGCCGACGACTATGACACAAACCCACCTCCACCGCCATTGATAACACTCTTGATGCCACATCAACCACCGCCCTCACCACCAACGCCTCGCCACCAGCAATGCGGACTAGGTTTCAACCTGTACCCATTGCGATCACACTTTCAAATCACGCATCGGCCTAGCCAATCATTTGCGAATCCGTCGCACTGAGGCTAACTAATCAGTGCCAGGAATTTTACGTATGCTCGTAGAATCCGTCCTCACTGTCCGTATTGCTTGCGCATATTCAGTCACCACATGGGCCCAGTCGGCCACAGAGACTGGTAAACCAGTACCAGGAGCACAGACGTACACCCGTCACCATCGTCTCGGATACGCGCACTGCCCACGCACACTCAGTCGTCGCATGAGCCTACTTGGCTATTTGCGCGTCCACGTTCATATGGGCCAAACCATCTCAAACCAACCCTCATCTCAACACCAGCCTATTCACCCCGCACAAACCCGTCCCAAATCGCCCACCACAAGCACGGAATTGGTATCCCTCGCGAAAGTGGTAAGCATGTACCCCGGCTCTTTCTCTATGCGGTGTCTAGGGCATATGAGATCCACGAAGCCCAACCCCTTGTGCGTAATCCCGATGTTGTGCTGGAAGACAGGTCGTGTGCGGTACGCGCAAACTGGCTGTCTAGCCTTATCAATCATTACACCAAATTTCCACGTCAGTTGATTGACCGGCTCAAGTGGAAGAGGGAGAAGAGTGGAGCTGACTTTGGAGACAGCGTTTACATGTCCTCCAGCTCATATTCTTCAATATCAACAATCTGATGTACTTCTAAACTGCCACGGTGCGCCAAAAGTCGTGGCTTTGAAGGTTGCCAACTGACAGAATAACCCGGTCCTCTCAGAACGGAGAGTTAGACTGCAATGGCTACATCGTAATGTGGCATCTCTAGCACTCTCACTCAGTGGAGATCCAATCCGCCTCTTTCTTGTTTCTGTGACAACCTGGTCAATCGTGCAAGTGTGTGGCATACATGGGCGTGCTATTTAACTTTGTCAGATCCTGTGCCCGAGCCCGTTTCCGGCCTTCCTTACAATGTCTTGGCACCGGCCTTAGGCGAGTGAGGGAGGAGAGGGTACTTTGGATGTAACATAAGTGTACTATCAGTCTCAGCTAATTCACGCGCAAGTCACCGTCTCTGATCCCGCCATGCTGTGGTTGCATGCGGTGGACATCGTCATCCTCGACGATCGAACTGTCACACCTCCAAGTCCATCATGTATTGAGGCGAAAGTAAAAGTGATATGAAAACTGAAACTCGCGCTAGCTAGGTAGCCAGAGATAAGGAATATCAGCTTCCGTGAGGGTATAGACAGTACTAGCAAAATTTTCGTTGGGAGAGATCTCTGAAATGGAGCGCCCGGATTTTCCGTGGACCTCTACTACATCCTCAATTACTTAAACAGTCACTAGTTCGCATACATCATGAACTCGATTTCCTTGGAGATCCTAGAATTATGAGATCGCAGTCC
The DNA here is from genome assembly GCA_902702965.1 of Spirometra erinaceieuropaei. Lineage (NCBI taxonomy): Eukaryota > Metazoa > Platyhelminthes > Cestoda > Diphyllobothriidea > Diphyllobothriidae > Spirometra > Spirometra erinaceieuropaei. The sequence goes on from CACRXP010000253.1 coordinate 304,732, forward strand.
GTTTAATATGACGAAGCTATAGTGGGCATACACAGTTCTGAAGCTACATTTCGTCCCTTAAAACCACTACCTCCCGTTTCCGGATGATGGTGTCCGTAATAATTCCAGTTGACAACAATCTAATCTGCTCGCATTTTGCTTGTGTGCTTAGTCTGATATCTCCTCCTGGCTCTGAGTTTGCCTCACAACAACGCTGACTTATCCTGACCCATCGCCCATAAAATGTACTGACACTTTTTCGCTAACCCTCTGCAAATTCAGCCCCCAAGGATCCATCAATAGTTAACGCTGTCCATCCGTTATCCTGTTCCGCAGTGAGTACTGGATTTTCGGAGGTTCAGTTGTCTTTGCCCGAATTCCTTGCTGCATTTAAGAATGTGTAGGTCACTTCTGCAACTTACTATCAAGTGTCCACTCGCGGGCGACCGATTCTCGAACGACGTCAACACGCCTCTTTATCCAGGGGTGAATGAGTAGGTAACAAAAGTGACGATTAAATGGGCATTAGTTTGAATTAAATCAGCATTGTGGCTTCTGTCGTCCTTCATCGGATAATGACTAGGAAACATGCCCTACTGATGCAGGCAACCAAAGGATCTGCAAGTCACATGTGGCTCGTGGGCAGTAAACAGATGATCGAAGCAATACAAACGGAAAGACTGTTCGATCCCATCTTCTCCCTTCCGTCAAAGTGACCGCTCATTCTGTTAGTCTGGAATACGCGTCCTCTTTAGGATAGCCCACTAGCCAGACAAAGTGGGAAACAGTACTTGCAGCAGTAAATTATTTGGGCAAAAGTTGAAAATTGTGCCGGGGTACATGAACGAAGTATGCGTAAAATGTAAATTCTTCTGTGGTAAGGAAACGGATGAAAAACAGCCAGGAAGTGGAGTTGTTTGCACCGTCAGGGTGCTTTCAGAACGGTTTCGCTCATATATGACGACGACTCCCTAGTGGCAAAGTGAACCCGCTTCGTGGGGGGACATTTTTTACGATCACCAGCGCCAACGCCCACACTATAGCAAGTATTGACGATGCGAATGAAACTACCTTTCCCCTCTCTGTGTCGAAAGCCGCGAGTAGGCGTAAATCACGCTGTGGGAAGGAGTGATGAGCCATCAGGCAACTGTAAGAGCAATAAACTCGTCGAAAACTTGTGCAGAATACAACCACTTCAGTTTTAAAAAACCGTCGTTCTCGTCACAAGCAAATAACAGCGATGAATATTCGCTCAGATCGATAGCTGCTGATGGTTATAAAGGCGTTGACCGGTGTCAAATGCTGGACTAACGAATATCTATTCGTTTTGAAGTCGAGGCTAAAAATCCAGCCAGTGAGAGAGAGAGAGAGAGAGAGAGGGAGGGAGGGAGGGAGAGCACCGAGGAAGCTGAATACAGTAACGCTGGACCTAGCCGAACTAAGATTGGGGCTCGCCAGCAACTCCGAGACGAAATTGCTTGGGGATGAAAGCATTGTGAACAAACAGAACGGGTTACGGGAGGCCACTAGTACGATTGTCACAGAAGTCTGGACGCGCATGCAGACAACTGTAGGATTGACTTGACTACACCTAGGAAGAAATCTGTCCCCTCCTCTTCTAAAAAATATGTCTACATGGGAACACTGCGGATAACAATAATGCAACAAACACGATTTCGTCCTCTCGGATCCAGGGCTAAATGTGACAAAGGCCGTGCGGGATGTAAAACAACCTCCGGCTCTCAATGTGGAGATTCGGAGGTAGGCGGATGGCCCGGAAATGAAGAACATCACAGATATCAGAACAGTTCATGACCCAGAAGAGAATGCAACTGCGCCGCCGTCCGTTTAAGAACGAGCGATCGGACATTGTGGCGGACCGTTCCGACTGCTTTAGAGGCGTCATCAATCGCCCAGCCTCACGTAGTGGAGAATTCATCGGTAAAGCAGTTTTTACAATATCTCGCCCTCTTTCGACAGGCATGACAAAGTTAAGCCATGCGTGAAGCGGCTGACGGGGCCAAAACCATGCCTACTCACGTGTTGGTATCTAGCTTCATATGGTAAGAATCTCAATATGGGGATCCCGCATCGTAAATTGGTGTGCCAAGGCCACACTACGGAGCCATTGTGGCCAAACGCTCACCTCTTGGTACAGTAGTGGACTTCGTTGCCTGTGGTGGTCGATCCGTTGTGCGTGATCCGCCTCGATTGGGTTTTTACGTTGGCACGAGAGGAAAGCGAGGGTGAAGTCACTTCAGTTCAGGTGCTCACTTCTCTCTGACGGATTAGCGCGGACGCAAAACGGCAGGAGAGTATACCCCTTGTTCCAGCAATCACGTCTTTTTCCCGGCTACCTCTATGCCCACAGCCTCGGTCACATCATGCGTAAACCTTTCCACAGTAGTGATCGATATTACGTTACCTGAGCATCCAAATTATCGTCTCGCCCTAGTTTCCTGACTGAGTGAGATGGATTCCGCGAAAGTCCTTCGCACAGATCGCCCTTGCACCCACTGCGTAAAAGTAGGCGTCATTTATGATGGTCGACCTGTCTCGCTAATTCTGCAACGGAAACCCCTAATCTAATTTATCTTCGCATAAATGAAAAGCATGGCAGCAAACAGATGAGCGCGCAGTGTTCTGTGGGGTTTCAGAAGCGTACAGACGGTTGTGCAGATTTCCTCTCAAACCAGGATAGGGGCACGTCTACCCAGTCAGGAGCAGTATTGCCAACCAGCTTTAACGTGCTCCAGGGAAGTGTTTGCATAAACTTAAGTTGCAAATTTGCTCCTTTAGATATATAACTCGGTGTCAACGACTTTCGAATGGGAATCAATTCAAACTACGGAATGCAGCCGGTCCCTACTATCGTTTGATCTAGCTACGATCTTAGCCCTTTTGGCACGTAAAAATAGTAACGAGACATCTCAGTTCATGACATTTATGTCAGCTGGCGTACACCTACCAGCCGGCCAACGCCCTAGTCCTGGCAGCCTCGGGGTCTGGTTAGTGATCAGTCCAATGTAAAAACGGAGGCCTAGGCAATGGGAGTAACGGGAGACCCGTCACACCGGTGCACGAGAGCGGAACGGATGGGAGTCCCGGTGAGGAAGTCCGCCTCAGCATCCAATGCGTATGAATACGAATAGCCCCTTGACAAGTGGCGAAATGCGTACGATACTGTACGATACTGGGTAGTTTATATGACCAAAAAGTGGCTGCTAACACAAAACCTCCAGCAATGCGTCAAACTTAAAGTTCGGTAGAGATGCGAAAAACATTCGTCATTAAAATGCCAAACAGTGGTTCCTGGAAAAATTTGCTCACGCCCCACAAGATCCAATTATCTCTGCCACAACCCTGGTTTTCGGATGGAAGATCATGCGACGCAAGCACTGGCGCACAAGGCTAGAGAACAGATAATAAGTCTGGCCTACTGAGATGAAACTGTACCGGAGCAATGAGACAGCAACCGTGAAAAATCACTTTATTAAATTTCTCAAAAGCGGCCTGTGAGGAGAGGTGGAAGGTATATGTATATGTATATATACGTATATGGGTATGCGCGTCCGCGAGCAGCATGTTCAGGAAGGACTAAATCCTCGGGGTTTACCATGTGAGTGCGGAACTAGCATGACCTCACAGAAGAAGACTTGGTACTAGCAGCTGAGATTGCTGTCACCATTGCTGTAGTCATGCGAGTTAGGCATGAGGGAGAAGTCCTGGTTTTCTGCGGTTCTGTCTGTCAGAACTCCGCTGCTATCACCATTGGCAAAGGGCAACGAGGGAATTTGACGTCGCACATAGATCAAAACATACGCTGAGGCAGTCTGAACGAGGTGGATAGGAAGGAGGAAAGACAAGGATTTACACGTTAGCAATTCCTATTTACTGTTTATACGGAATTATTGAAAGATACAAAAAACTAAATCGAATGCGAGGCGACCAGGATCTGTAGTCATAACAAGTCGATGATCCGGACCCGAAACTCGTTAAGTGCCCGTAGTAAACATAAATATGTGTGCATTGAGTACACTGTTAAATTTGAAAGGCTGCCCACATATAGACTAAGCACTGACCATCAATGGAATGCAGTAATGACTAACAAGGGTGAAGACAACTCGCTAGGGGCGCAAAATGTTGGAGCCTTGTGAAAATTGTTCTGTATAGGCCTACAGGAGAACCTAATTAGCGTGCATTTTTCAAGACTGTATCATATTAAGTCATATAAGTAACAAGTTAGACTGAGTAGTGAGACTCGGTCTTATGGTTTGTGCTAGAGATAATGATAATTCCAATGAGTGCTCCGGAGTGTGAGGAGTGCGACGGAACGCTAGCAAGGTTCACTGCCTTGGCGTCGGTCAGCCGCCCTGCTGGCTTGACATCCAGTTGCTGGTCTATCTTATGAAATGCCTACCAAAATTCTGAAATGTGTCTCTGATTAGAAAGGACTACTTAGGTAGGGTTGTAATGTTGATTATTGTGCAACATTATCCTAAGTATATCAGTCACGCCAGGATGCCGGCTTTTGAATGTCGCCTGCAAAAAGTGCAATCGATAGAAAGATGACTACTTAAGCAGTAGGGACTCTTCCTACTAATTTTCGACGCTCCAATTAATTCTAATATATTTACACAAAACGCAATCACAAGTTTTTTTCTCGTACTCATTTGGTGGCAAATCATTTTTTCCTCCAATTTTATATTCGAAAAAATGTTGTCTTTGGGTTTTAAAAAAGGTTTTTAGTGTATTTAATGATTTAGAATCCAACCTGCAGTTGAACTTGTGCTAATGTTTTCCAAGTTAAACGTTGTATACCTCCCGTGTATGAAAAATCCTACATTTTTATACGCTTCTAAGAAGACATCATATGAGGCTCATAAGATTTGGCGATGGATCTAGACCATGTTGTATGCTTTATGTGGAGCATGGGTAATCGGACAGGTACGATGCTCTATGGAAGGACGTTTTACGGTCTTGAAAAATCTCATCAGAAACCTTTTTAAAACCGACAGATACCCTTTCTTCAAGAATAAACTTTAGAGATGCAATTTGCTGTCAAATGAGTACAAGAAAAACTACTTTACGCATGCCGTCCATAAAATATATCTAAATTAATAAGGACGCCGAAATCTAACGGGAAAAACTCGTTCCACTCAGACTGTTAATCTATACGGTGCACTTTTACAGGCGGACAAAAAAGGAGCTCATTTAAAAGCCGACATCCTGGCGTGACTGGGGTATTTGGGGATTATGCTGCACGATAAACCATGTTACAACTCCAGCTAAGTAGTCCTTTCTAATTAAAATACATTTGGGGATCTCGACTAACATTTCATGAGATGGGCCAGCTACTGGATGCGTCCTGTACGCATGTCAAGTCCGATTGCTATACTTAGCCGCTCGCTGCGCAAGCTGTGAAAATGGACGTGTTTCATCAACGGCCCACGCATTGCATCCGAATTAAATAGAATATAAGAGGAGTCAAGTGATCTCCTTTGAGGTTAGAGTGAATACCGTTCTCGACCATATCACCAGCCCGGGGAAAAACGACAATATGACAAAAACAACATTTTCAGCTGTATTTGACAATACTTTCCACGTGCGTTGTCTTGACCAACTTAGTCGACGCTCGCCGGGCGACCAAGGGTTTGGGCTTCACAAAAAGGCTGACAACAGGGGAAGTGGTACAGCATGTACTGAGTCATGCGGATGCCCACCCTAGGACCTTATATACCTCTCAACCGAAACTCGGTCATTACTTGTGGTTTTATCTAATTATCAGACTTACGCGACAACGCCCACTCGAAACAGTGATCAGGCCATGTAACCTGGAAGTGTGAGTACATAACCTTGTACAGACTGAACACCTGTCGTGGTTCTCAGTTACTTAGTCGGACGTTGCATAAAGATCTATTTTATGCTTCCACAGCGCTGACAAAATTCGACCTATAAAACTATCCTGCTGCATACAACTTATTGAAAACGCATGCTCGTCAAAACTGGCTAGGAATTAATTCACAGTTTTAAAAAACAGTCGTATGCACAGGGAAAAATTTAAATAATGCTACGCAAACAAACCGACGACAGGCAATTAGAAGAAAAGTGATGCTCAGCATTCCACTTAGTCGGCTAGGTACAGTTGTAGGCGCCTGACAACGAATTACTGAAATTGCGCGTGTAGTTAGAGGGAAGGCAACGTTTGAAGTGCAGCAGGCGTACCACAGGAGTTCCTGAAACCTGACAGGTATAGGAGTCATCAAAGTTGTACCAACGGTTGTCGTATCGATTCTTAGCAAACGCGGTGTAATGTCCACCCCCGAGTCCGCCCATATGATTGCTGACGGCAACAAGATCATAGACGTGTTCCTCATGCCTCCAATCATACAGTTTGAGTCCTCTGAAGGAGACAAGAGTATACAGTTACAGGCAGCTTTCTAAACCGTCCGCAAAGCAGGGCTAAAAGGTGCGAAGCACAAACAGAAAAGCTAACTTACTCTGTCGGGAAATCTACGAATTCGTTGATTTTGTTAAAACGGTACAGTGAACGGAACCGTTTTAGGTGGATGACTAGGACCTTGGGAAGGGACCAAAGGTCAAACTTCTTCGATGCCCGTTGGTGCTCTTTGCATTTTTTGCAATACCATGAGTTTTGCGCACTAAGAGTTTCCTTGGTGGTAAACAACTCAAAGCAAAGATCTAGATCTAGTTTCTGCTGCAGCTCAACGATGTGACCACGCGCGGAGAACGCCTGTGGGACCCGAATGCAGGACGGTTCACCAGCTAAACAGTGGGTTTGGGTAAAAGCACAAAAGTCAGTACTGCAAAGGCGGGGAGGGGACATCCCGCATAAAGACAGAAATACAGAAGTTCGGTCAGATGAGGCCGCCATACTAAGCCTTCAATTTATTTGCAGGTTGACCAGTGCAAAAAAATAGGAACGTTAGGTCTGAATGATTGCACCGTCAGTCCTTCTGACACTTGCTACCATGATGGATACAAGATAGGATTAAAATACCCGCAAAAGGGGGAAAGCACAAGCGTGCTAGGGGCTTTTCAAATTAGTACCGTGAATGGACAGCTATTCTGATAGGTTGGTCTTGTCGGGGGCAAAGAGCCACTTCACAAATGTTGAGCACTCTCCGTCGCCAGGTCAGTCAACTCATGTAGTGGGGTGTACGGGAGGCTCCGCAGTTGGCGATAGATGGCACGGAAAGAAATGGCCGAAGGGCTTTTAGTGGGTTGCAGAATGCGCTTTACTGGGTGTTAAAACAGATCACACTCAAGGTCTTTCCTAATCATCGCACGGAAAACTGACTAGACGGCTACAGATTCCAGAACCAGCTTCTCGGCTTACCTATAAGTTTCGCTTGTTGGTCGACTCCTTCCTTGTCTAGGTATGCATTGATTACTTTAAGAATCTCGACATATAAAGTTTCAGAAGGGTCTGGATCCGATCCATTCACAGTGTGTGTTGCCCTGAAAGACACACAGGACTGCGGTGGTAAGTCAGGATACCCGCACACACGGTTCCTCGTTGTATGCATCGATATAACTTACATTTCGACACTGCTTTCTTTTACAGAGGGGAGCTCAAAGGCCATAAAACGATGATCTTCCTTCCGTAAGTTCAGTATCTCCTCCGGTTCAAGTATTCGCACATCCTCCCCATTGAATTCAGTGATGACGTACTGTAAATGTGGAATGAAGAGAGTAAATGTTAACAGGCAACAAGACAGGCTTTGAGCAGCAATTTGGTTACATCTCCGGAGTTTTGTGCAAAAGTTGGACTACAGAACTGACATCGGGCATTGCTTTTTGAAGGTGATTTTTAAAACTTAGCTGGATCAAACATACCATACTGCCCGGAGGATTAACCTGAAGGCATCCTAATTTGCCATCGATAACGATGTGGCGAAGAGCCGGGTAAATAAAAACACCCGAGTACAGTACGTGTCGTCACTCGTTAAACATGGGCTTGATTTCACTTTTACAAACGCCGTATGTCAGCAGAAAATTATGCACCACTTACGTTGCAATTTTCTTACGTGATATACGCAAGAGTGACAGAAAGTTCAATTGAGGGCTAGCATACAACCGTGTACGCGTTAGTTTGGGAAGATGCCCCATAATATTCCTTCTTTGAATCTCCCGAGTTACGGTGAATACTGAGGCGTAGCAAAGAAAGCAGCGATAGGCGATATCAGACCCTATAGACTCTGGGGTCCCCCTGCACCAGTCACACATTACACCTCATTCGGCCCTGGCTATAGGAAACGATAGGCATGCAAAAGCACGGGTTAGAAAAAGGGGGAGCTTAGCAATTATTTTCTATACGATCTACGGCAACGCAAAAAGCCTGCGGAATGGAGCACTCCCACTCCTCCGGTGCTGCGGAACAAGCTGGTTAGTGTTACTAAGCACTCAAAGATCTGTAACGGTAGTGTTATCAGGGATGCCTAGCCACTGATCAAGTCGCCCACGAAAAGAAGTCTAAATCAAATCACTATTACATCATAGAGAATGCTGTTCGCCACCAAGTCGGGGTTTAGCCAGGGACACCACTGCCTTAGAAATTGGGACTAAGCCAAACGGCCGGATAATGACTGTAGTCTCGCTTGTTTCATATTCCCTTAGATTTCACGTGACAGCTAACAAAGTATGTTGCGTGGCTAATGCTCGTTGTCCGCAGGAAGTGACACGTTCGGATAGCAATCACGAAGCAGGGTGACCAAAAGGAGGCAGCACCGTTTCACAATGGCCAAAAAGGCAGTCATTAAATTCTGCCGTCTTGCAAAAAATCACATTTTGATCGGCAAGGACATACGAAGGTCAAGCCAGGGCGTCATTGACGTCCGTCTGCCGGTCAGATTGTCTGAAGCAGAGTAATTAAGGCGTGATCTGCCACCATGATGACAGGCAAACACGGCAGCATATTCCTGCTATACCAGTAGTATACACTAGTCACTGAATAGCCTATGCTCGAATTTCCTTTGAAATTACGCAGGTCAAACCGGGCGAGTCCCGAAAGACGATTACGCGAATACAAGTGGCCGCCCACACGCTGAGCACGGATCATGACGTCAACCTTGCGAGGGCAAGGATAATCGGCCAGGAGATAACAGAAGCTAGCGCTCTGCCTAGACCTACCAAAAACCACATACAACACCCGTCAGTGTACTGGGTCTTACTAGTGCATTTTCAGATAGCCCAGACCGGTCACTACTAGGCCTAATGAGTGTGAATACTAGCCGTCTGCAACTCCTCTGACGGCAAGCACTTTTACAAGGCAGAAAGCATAGACAGCCTAATCATTCGTTCCGGAGATCCTTCTTCTTCTTCTGTAAGACATGATTTTATTCGAGTTCTTCTTTTTCCTATTAATAGGGATGCATAATATACTATGTCTATTATTTCTTGCTCCCCTGTTTTTTGATTATAGTAATAGATTATCTGTTCTTTAAAAGCTTTGAATATAAACGACTGGGATTGATTTTGCAATTTAACTGCAACTGCAGGTTCAAGAAACAGATATGCCATCTGCGAGAGCGCTTTCCTGAGGTAAGGCGCCCTTATCGGCTGTGGTCAGTTTCTCAGGTTTTACCTCACTGCTCTGTAGGATCAACCAACTCTTTGGGTACGCACCGTCAGATATACCATGTAGTATAAATGCCCAAAATAAAAAGCTCTTTAGTAAACTTCATACTTTAAAGGTGAGACAGTTGAAACAGTTGTTACATAAATTCTCCACGGAGCTATGACACGTACCAAAGCACTTAAAGATAGCAAAATGCACTGCATTGTTGTACTGTTAAATCACATGCAATCGTAGAGGGCTGTAAGTAGAACAGGTCTTATTCAATAATAGATGGGCGCTCACTGATCGTGTTACGGCTTACGACAGCTAATATGCCAGAAATGGTCATTCCAGTCTCTCTTGTCTTGTCTCTTCTGCCTACACGTTTTATACCCTAATTACCGAGAAATAGTGACAGGACAGTCGTGTCGGACATGAGCGTTCACAGTCAGTCTCTTCTCCAATCCAGACATGTGCATAGATTTAAAAACAAGCATGCACATTGAAATGTATCTAGACAAACCTGACAGCCATCTTGTGGTTGCCGAACGTGGTTAAAGTAGTAGAGGAGATTTTCGCGAGAGCAGCGAGGAGGTACGTAAGGATGGCACGAAATACGCTCGGACTCGCCACTGTAGGGCCAAATTATTGCAACAGTGGCGACGAAATCGAGAGGCAGGCTGAGTGATGCGAAAGGATCGAAGGTGATTGATGTGTAGTTGCAGTCGGGACAGACGACCGTCGATTTTAGCATGCCGTGGAATAGGTCAACAATAAAGGAGTCGTTACGCTTTTTGTAGTTTTCCCAGGCCTCCTTTGCAACTTCCTGAAATCATAACAAAATACCACTGATGTGGGGCTGTAGGCGGGGACGAGTGCAAATGAAAAGACACAGTGCAATGGGGAGTTCTAGGTTCGGGGACGAAGCGCGTTTACATGGCCTGAGGCCAACACCTGCGACCGCGAGCTGACAATATGAACTAAGGGATACCACTGGAAACTAAAGTGATAGCCCGCCATAGATTATCGTAGCGGGGATGCGAGGTACACTAGGAATATCTCCTTGCCCATGACCGAAGAAACAGCACGGAAATTTGCCCGTCCAGAAAAAAAATCGAATCTATTTGCGTGCAGTGAAATAAATCAAGTCAAAAATGAGACTACCCTTACTAGCAATAACATCGACATGAATTGGCGGGAGCAAACAGGTTGTATGCCACGGTCGTAAAGCACTTAGTCATGAAATGGTAACCAAAATTTTAAAATGTGCCTTTGACTAGGAAGCATTACTTAAACGTGGTTATGCTACTGATTATGGGGCAGAATAGCCCCAAGATACTTCACTCACGATGAGATACCGTCATCTGGATGTACCTCTTTTCGGCCGCCCGCGAAAAACCTCACCCGTAAAAAAATACTATTTTAATAGCAGGAATCTTCTCCATTGATTTTGATGCCCTCATAAGTTCAGACATAGTTGGTAAAAAAACATCGTCAAAAATATGTGCTCTTGTGCCCATTTAGTAGCAAACCACGTCTTCTTCACGGTTTATGTCCGAAGACAGGTTTTACGAAAGTCCGCAATCAAGAGACTTTAAAGACGTAAAATGTCCAATCCAACTGCATCGTATTTGTCCGTCTATTACGGCTCCTTATGCAGTATACAGCACAGTCCGCGTTCATTGCAAAATTTTGTGAGTCCTATATGCTATCTGCCTAATGGCAAAGGGGAATGCGTGGTTTTACCTACATTGAATGTATGCGGCTCCTAGACTGTACGCCCTAAACGCAAATGTTACGGCAGAGAGGACCAAAAAATTTTCTGGGGATGGAAAACTTTTTAAAGTCGAAAGATGTCCTTTCTTCGGGTATAACGTTTGAGGAAAAGTGATTTGTCACCAAGGGAGTACATGAAAGAATATTTTTGACCATGTTTTCCAAAAAATATATTTGAATTTATAAAGGCATCGGAAGCCAATGAGCAAACAATAGGTTCCGCCTAAGTATTCATCATATCGGGCGCGGTCTTTTGCGGACGGTCGAAAAGAAATGTATTCAAAAGCCAGCACCCTGGCGTGACTGAAATATCTTTGGATTGTGTTGCACGGTTATCACTATTACAACCCGACTTAAGTAGTCCTTCCCAATTGGAAACGTACTTCAAATTTTCGGTTAACATGACATGAGATCAATCACTGACTGTATTATAGAACAGAATATATCTGGTGAAATTTGACAGTTCGCTTTTGAGGACCCTACCACATGACGACTTGACTTGTCCGTTTGCCTATCTGCCAACAGGTTATTTTCACTCATGCCGAGAAACAGAACGGTGTAATCTTAATCTCCCCATTTATGCATGGCAGTTCAACCGTCGAATCCGACGATGGCTGTGACTTACGAAGAATCTACCGCACTCTCTCCTCCGCACCCACCCGGGTCCGGTATCAAGACAGAGTCAAGAAGACCAGCGGTAGGAATGAACGTAGGTGGCTGGCACGACCGGCGCCGTCCCTAGGCGTGCTAGAACACCCGGCTCGGATCCTATGTATGAGATTGCTATAGAAGCCCCATTAAGAAGGAACCATTACAGCTTGACTCTCAGTCCATCAGTCGGTCACTCCATACAAAACACACGCTAGGTTGACTGCGAGGTCCGAGTTATCCCGTCAGATGGCAACCATCCAAGCCACGGCTTTTAACGCACCCTGATAGCTTCAAGAGCGTCAGATTGTTTTTGGTGAGGAAAATGCGTTAAGACGTCGACCTCACTCGCTCTTCCCATCCCCAGGCACGAATCCTGCCTGAGTCAGTCAAGTCTGATGCCGGGAAGGGGCGCAGTAGCCTAGAGAGTTAGAGAGCCCGTCTGCGCGCGCCGCATGTACGACCCGACCTCCGCCCCCCCCCCCCCAAGACACACACTAGGAGTACATGCATAAGGGGGTGGGACGCTCGCATCTCACATGCAGCAGAGGAGCCAGATTGAGCAGGGAGCCGCAAAGCCCACGTCCCTCTTACGTACGAAATGCCGATGATGTGGGATTTTTGGGGGGGGGGGGGAGGTGCATGCGTTTGTGGGGGAATGTGTGATGCCTGAGGTGATTTGCCGCAGGTTTTCATGAAGGCACGTGTGGCTGAATAGACCCATGCGGTGAGTGAATGTGAGTGGACAGTATGGGCAGTTGAGGCGGACGCGGTGCGTGCTGGTGCTCCTGGCA
>CACRXP010000253.1:326812-341093 GCA_902702965.1 Spirometra erinaceieuropaei
GAGTACATGCATAAGGGGGTGGGACGCTCGCATCTCACATGCAGCAGAGGAGCCAGATTGAGCAGGGAGCCGCAAAGCCCACGTCCCTCTTACGTACGAAATGCCGATGATGTGGGATTTTTTGGGGGGGGGGGAGGTGCATGCGTTTGTGGGGGAATGTGTGATGCCTGAGGTGATTTGCCGCAGGTTTTCACGTAGGCACGTGTGGCTGAATAGACCCATGCGGTGAGTGAATGTGAGTGGACAGTATGGGCAGTTGAGGCGGACGCGGTGCGTGCTGGTGCTCCTTGCACCGGTTCGCCATATTAAAACAAGTAAAAAAATGCGAGATCCTAGTTATTTTGCAGTTCCTACTTCTATTAACTCTGTTAATAAATACTACGAAAAATATTGTCACAGAGAACGAGTAGTCGGATGCAAAGGGTATACCGTGGACAACAATTATTCAGGTAAATGTAAAAGACATCGGTAAGTTGGTGTAGAAGCTGAACCGTTCGGCAAAACCTATCCTTCAGAGACGGAAAGTAATTTTCGAACGTATAGACGCCTGGCCTCCAAAAAGGTGTAGGTATAGTAGGGGGGCAATAGTACTTCTGTGGAGCATAACATTAGCGCACGCGATCTGAGGACGAATAACCTGAAAAAATTACATCTACGATGTCGTGCGCATCTGTTTTTTTGCAGAAAATAATGCATGCAGTTCACACTTCGAAGCACACGACTCCACCAGTAGGTATACATGCACTTGTAGCGCTGGGGCAGAGCGGCATAAAGTGGCATAAATTAAAAAGTAAAATAATGCGCAAGTACTTACTTCGTCGGGACGACCGTCGGCATCCTTCAGTTCGATGTAAGGTTTCTGTTTTACCCTGTTTAAATCTTCGTGCAGAAAGTCGAGGAGAAACATCATCAACTCCTGCGCATCGTGCTGCTGATATCCAACGAACTGGGGAGCGTACTGACCTATTGATATCTACGCATAAGTTAGAAAGACGTCTTAAAAGTGCAAATGAGAATTAACAAAGGGCAAAAGCCAGCAGTGCTGGTGTACCGCACAAACCGTAAACTTCGTTTGAATGCAGTTAGGCAGTATATTGTCCCGCCAATTAGACGGACGGGCCGTGGTTTAAATTTGGATGAAAAAAATAAAAGGATTATGTCAGGTCTGGTGTAACTCTCCTGCGCTACTCCACATCCACAGCCTCAAAGGATTTCGTGCAATGTGAGATGTCATGAGACACTTGTTGACAGGCCAAAAACCAGGAATTTTGGATTCCCACAAAATTGATATACTCGTGTAGACACCGGCAGGATACATGCTTAACACCGAATAGCAGAGTAAAACATACATCTGTGGTTTTTATGGGCACGACAGAAGGGCCCAGCCCTTCACCTGTAAAACGTACTACCGCCAACCATGGCGGTTGGATGCATTTCTAGCTATAACACATCTGAAAAGCTTAAAACTATCGGGACGCGTTAGCCAACCCCAGAGAAAACCCCTTTCTTTAAACCGAGGATTAAACTGAAATTAGTCCTTCCTGTGACATTTATAACATTCTTATTTGTGCGAATCTCGGGATCCACTTATAAGGGTAGGTACGGACAAAGTCGTGTGTGGCACACGTAAGCCGGCTATTCCGTTTTGTAAGACAGTGTGGCCACGCCTATCGCCGGTCGTTCTGACCTTGCCTTTTCATCGGAACATTATGTTCACACAGCCGACATGGCTATAGGATGCGACGCAGACGGTCGAAATGCAGAAAGCAGGAACTACCCCCATTCCCTTCTGTGTTCGCTGATAGAGTGACTTTGTTGGTGACTTATAGCCCCGGGCTGAGTAGTGAATCCGCCGAAATGGCATCTGTAACCAGCTTTCGTGTAGCTTAGATTGTCGGTCTAAAATTAAGCGATGGTTCGTTATGAAAATCACCGGAGCATCTCAACGGAAAACGCTCTCGATGAGTGCGACAAAGATTGCGAATCCTAAATTCACCATGTAGTTTGGGTCTCCACAGGAAGTAAAGTCTGGAACAGAAAATCTATCTGAGCTATTTTACTGCCCGTCTACGCCCCTCACAAGGAAAATAACTCAACCAGCGAGCTTCTCTAAAGCCTGCTTATGCAAATGCATTCGGTATGAACAACTGTCCCTACATATTAAGAATAAGAAGTCTGGGAAGATGGTTTTTAATGATGAACTGGGACAGTTCCAACCAACCTGTTATCTTCGATGGAGTCACAAGTCAGAAACTCCTATTAGCAGTTAACGAGAGCACTTCCGGGATGTCGATTTGAGGGATCGCCACCACAAGTTTTCATACACTAATCATTCGTCGTAATTTTGACGACTCGAACGTTTGAAATAAAGACAAGTGACCAAAAATATTTTGTCCGCTTTCGTCATCCACACTGGAGCTGGAGTCCAGACGGAACTGTAAAAATGATAACGGTCGGACATCTCAGTGGGATGCAATAACAAAAGACACGCGGGGTCCTGTTACACTGTTGCTCCAAGCGCATTAAATTACTTTGCTGACAATGCCACAACTATTGAGACCATTCAGGACTGTCAGGAAGTGGAGAATGGGCCTTTATATCTCCTGAAACCATAATAACTTGGCGATCGATCCGTGGAACCCAGTCGTAGATGAGGGAAATACGTGTCGTCAGTCACGCAGTCATCGAGTATTGTGGCCAACTTCACGGTCAAAGAGAACTACTCATGAGTGGTAATAATAAACGCAATCAATGAGTGACATTATGCACCTGAAGACAAAAATGCAGCATATAGTGGAACCTCTGGTAGTTACCTTAAGGTCACGGGGGCTGATGGCGTTCCCTGAGGATCCGGATGACCACAGACGTTTTATGAGGTCGGCAAAGCACTCGGCAATAACGCCCTTTGAACCCAACCTGCTGACGTGATTTAAATCCGCCTTATATTTATCCAAGAGGAAGAATTCAGTTAGCTCGGGTATGTTGGAAATGCACTGAAGTGCGCTATTCATGAAGCAAGTGTTTCCCAAATTGTGTAGTCCAACAACACCCCGCGGTTGGCCTCCAGATCTACCATAACTCGAGGATGATAGGCTGGTGTATGATACGCGGTCACGGTCAACGGAGTCACTGTAAGAAGAAACAAAGAACCGACTAAAGCGCGAAGCCTGCGTCCTTCGGCTCAGTAGCGTTACAGAATTAACAGTACGATGACTGCAGCCAAAGCTTGTCTCTAACCTTCTTCGGAAACTAAGAAAAATGAAAAATAAGAGCACCAAGCTGCACAGGATGCCTCGGTCACTAGCCTAGATTAAACATTATTCTTGTTAGCTACCAATGTTGGAGAAGCAAGCAAAAAATGACGAAATATGACGACGGGACTGTCCCAGTCGTGTTTGCACCGCAGCCACTGAAGGGTACGTCGTTGGACTTTCGAGAACTTCATGTGTCAGACTTAGAGGGAAATCGCCCACAACATACACTCTACTTTTTACTGGAATTATGAAATAATATGCTTAACATGTTTAATAACTATAAGAAAGCATCAGTCGAGCTGCCACTATTAACATGGGCGGAACACATTTTGTTCCCTGATTGGTCATCGAATAGCTTTACGAAGAGTGTTAATTCGAGCTCTGGAGCCAGAAACGTTTTTTGAAAAAGGAGAAAATGCATAGAAAGTGTCGAGAAAATTGCATGGAATATGTGTTGGTGGTCGAAAGACTATGGTTTCCAAATGAACTATGCTACACTACAACTAATGAGTGAGAAGCACAATTAATGTTTCGGGACTTACCTTGAGGGATTCGGTCCTTTGATTTCGTATATCAAGGTCTAAATTAAATCAATATCATGTCAAAACATATGAAAATGTCAAGACAGCGAAATGGGTACAGGTAGGTGCCGAAGTTGCAACCTCCACTAATAAAAATGATAGCTGAAGAATTTAGTCAGGTGTTAATGGAATGGGCGAATGCCGTATTTTGAATGACAGGACGAATCCCTCGCCGTAATCTGCTGATTGCTGCCTGGGACTGGGGCGACCAGGCAGAACCCTAGGATTCTTTAAACAGCGATCTTATTCCCCGCGTCTTGCCTACCTCTCTATGCCACGATCGTAGGATAGTGTCAAACTTTGCCGAGCAGAAGCCACTGTCACCAGCACATGTTTTCAGCGCTGCCATATACATCTGCTGAACTAGTATTTAGAACAACAACGATACGGACAGTCAGATCGACTACATTGTAGCTGATCCAAGACTCACCGGCTGGGTCCATGACATGTGATCAACGTGCGCTACCGAAGCTGGCAATACTCATGTATCAAGCTATGTTCTCGTTCGAACACGCTTGGAAATTCACCTCTCATCCCTTCCCAAATTTTTATGCGCAAGAGGGCTTTACGTCGCACGACTATGACAGCTCAGCACAGCCGAGGCTCTGAACACAGAAATAGGATCTGATTTTGTGATTGCGGTCGAAGGTAATCGACAATGTTCACCATCGAAACCATCCGCCCATGAAGTGGTCGAGAAAATCCTTGGATTCATTCAGCGGAACCACAGTGGCTGGAGCAGCGGAAGAATCCTGCACTTGATCGGCCAGGTGACTTGAGCCAGGTCCCGTAACAATGCTTCCTCCCGCCAACTGCGGAAAAGGACGGCATAATCTGCTAGGAAGGACGGAAGAAATACTGCACTAAAGTGACGATCTCCATGGAGCAGGCCTCAGACGTTGGTGACAATGGGAAACTCTAACAAATTATATTTCGAATTTGTGGCAATCCCTCGGCACCGAATGATTCTCTCCCTTTTAGTGATGCGAACATCGGCTTCTTTGCTAAAAACCCTGAAAAGGTCGAATGCTGGTTTGGGCACGTCGACCATCTGCTCAAATTTGGTAACCAGCTAATCACGTCCTCGCTCTCCTCCGCGGCGGAATTTTATTTTCCATTCTTGGCCGTGTAATGTGACCCCCCTTCAGAAATAAATCGCAAATCCGATGTGGAGGCTGCAAAACAAGGCGCCCAGAGAGAAAGGTATTTCTGCTGAAATCTGCAAGTCTTGTGCTGACACTCCAGTGCTCTGACTCCATGAAACAATTGAACGCGAGTAAGGAGACAGGATCTGTCCTGATTACTGAGAATCGGACATCTTTGTGTCTTTCTTTAAATGTGAAAACTACCGCGGCATGAGCCGCACCGGCGGGGTCTTCGTTGTAGCCCTCATCAGAAGATTCCTTTAAAATGCATGGCACATTTCGGGGATGCACTTGGCGAAGCATGAATAAACAACTTTTAAGTGGCAAAACTGAAAACCCACACGAGATCCGTCTAGGCAGGCCTCCTGGAGAGTAACATCATCCTTCGCCGTAATTTCCTCCATAATTTTTGAATCATACAAACGAATATCACATTGTTGCCGACGCTTACTGTTGCGAATAACGTCTTTTAAGTATCCTGAATACAATAAGGTTATTCAGTAAACTCAAACCTATCGTTTCCGCGTTACATAAGGTTTTCTTGATTCCCTCGTCGTTTTTATTCTTCTCAACAAGACAAATCTCTGACGGATACAGATCGAGAGATAGCTTTCCTGTGGATGCCTTGCAGATCGTTCGCTTGAAAACGCTCATTTCTGGGTGGCGGCAGCCATAGCACTTTACGAATAGTTCCCAAAGAGACTCGGGAATGAAAATAACGTCCGTGCCGACCAAGAGGTTTGGCCGCAATTGACCCCCATCTGGAGCAATCAAGAAAAGTAAATGAACCAACTCATAAGAGATCCGTTGTCGATCTCCCCAGGAGGTGGGTCAGACTCATCGAGCTCGGTGGCTTCGCCATCAATGTCCACATAACGGGTGTACTTTTTCCACTTTTCATACCATGCCATGTTCAAGATGTAACTATCGATGAAAGAAGTGTATCACACAATACCACACATCCCCCTCCTTTTGTGGAGCATTGAGCACTTCTTTTGCATGCTTTACCTGAAGTAAAATACCATCTCCTGACATCACCGATGGTGAAATAATCACGAAGCCCAACCTTGCGCGAAGGCCTGACCAGAGCAAATTAACGCTCCAGCTTCTTGTGGCGTTCCTCTTCTAATTGGCTGCAGCCTTCCACCAAATACCCAAAGTCCCAAACGCAGGTGGGTTTCAAGTTATCCACGGATATGTGGAATCCTGAACATGAGTTATATTTTCAAAAGTCACTATTCTTTAACTCTGACTGCCAGCTGGGATAATAAGAACTGGTGAAGAATGGTCGTCAGGGGAGAAGAGTGGTCGGCGTACTAACTGGTGATAGATAACTAGATGTCGCATGCACGTCATTCTTCAAGGGAGCGCGAAGTCACTGCACAAAAATCTGAACAGCAGACAACTTATGATGGGTTTCAAACCGAAAGTGTTATTGGGGAGAAGACCTATGGAGAAAATCGCAGGTGAGAATAATACCATAAAATGGTAATCTGTTCAACAAACTGAAGTGTTTCGAGCAAGGAAAAAACGTGCAAGGCAAAGATGCACATGAAAGGGCCTTAAAATGGGCTTCTGTTAAATTATTCGATAGAAGCTTATCACCCTTCTACACATACCACAAACCAATAGTTTAAAAGACCAGTGAAAGATGGAGAACACGTAACATGCTCGACCTGATCACAGTAAATGCATTGCTATACAAGACAGTGTGAAGGACAGAATACGCCATGACAAGGAAATATTACGTTATTATCTCAAACCCCACTTAAAAGGAAAGTATAAAGTCAGCGTAATAAAGGCCTTTCAGGATGGGCCGAATAAAACACTCAAAGAATGACTTAAGTTAATCCAGAAACCTAAAAATTGTCTTTTAAAATAAGGAGCAAGTGCAGCAACTGCTGAGCAGGAAATGCTCAGTCCGAAATGCCCCCCAACAGTTTTTTTCAGCTAAGTGGACCATCTGTGGGGAGGGAGAAATGCAGAGGGGGCAAAGCGGAAATCCTCCAGAGGTCCAGCCTGGGTGAAAGCAATCTCAAAATACCGAACGGGAAAACTATGCTTGTCCAGAGGTCATTTTTAGGGAGAAAGCCTATATCTTTGACATAATAATAATAATAATAATAATAATAATAATAATAATAATAATAATAATAATAATAATAATAATAATAATTGTATTTATGCCAGTGTGCAAGCATTGTCAGGGAAAAGTTGGACACAAATCCGACCCGCAGTGAAAAACTCCTTGCAAAAAAGACAAAGATGATGGTGGTTTTTTATAATTTGGAGGGTTCAGGAGAAAAAAAACTACTGCCCATGATATGACGACAGTCAAAAAGGGAGGGGTAGCACTGCATCGGATATTATCAATCGCCAATTCTTTTCATGAAGTTGGGACTGGACCAAGCATAAGCACTGATGAACAGCTGTCATTGTTAGATAAAGAAATGGTCCTTGGTGAGACCGGCCATGGGGGTTAGAGACTAGGAACGCCATCGCTACGGTGTATTAGATCAGTGGATTCAGCATCCAAAAGTTGTGGGAGGTTATCTGAGTGCAAAAAAAAAGATAAACTCCAGTCCGTTACCGTCACTACCGGCAGGCCTTTGCATTTCATCCCAAGAAATGGGCAGACGCCTGTATACCGGGACAACGTGCAAAATAGACAGGGCGTGAAGAAGCCGTATATGTTGGGACGGGAATTTCAGCAGTTGAACGAGCATACACTCCCTCCCTTGAAAATAAATCTGTCTGGGAAAGACAAGAAGAGTAATTTACAAAACCTATAATTCCTAACGATTTACAGATCACCAAACCTTCCGAGTGCAGCTGACGTGTCGCTCCTCAATTTGGTCAAGGAAGTGGTTTGCCACCGAGGGATTCTTGTTGAGGAAGATTTCGACCCATCTGCAAGAGACTGGGAAACTCTGGCAGTGGACCATGCGCCAATTTCCTTCAGTCGTACGCTAACTGACCTCACATTCGACCTAAGTCTCGCACGGCACGCAAAGCCATTACGAGATTTAGAGAAAAAAGAAGAGGCAATTTATTGCACGTAGTTTTTACGAAAGACTTATTTAACATTGACAAAATGTATTCCGGTGCACCTCTCGGTAAGAGCGATCATACTACGCTACTGTGGGATTATTCGCTCTACTCTTAACGCCAGAGGAGAAAGAAAGTGTAGCGAAATATATAAAAGGTAGATTTTAACATGCTGAAGAAGGAATTGATGTCGGTGTACCGGCAATGCTTGCCTAAAGGGGATCCTGATAACAAGAGGAGATCGTTTGAGATAATTTCACTTGTTCTGCTTGGGTGCTGTGTCCAGCGAGGGCAAAAAAATGACTAATCGCCTTAACAGTCTAACTAGAGACTTCGACATGTGTTTAAGGAAGAAAAACAGGAAAGTAGAAGAGTTTCAGGAAAACTGGCACGCCAGAACACCCCAAGGGGTTTCATTGTCAACGAATCACGATATTTGCAATCCTGTTGCCAGCCCTTGTTCCGCGATTGAATCCACGCTTTTCCTTGCACCTATTGTGGAAAGACAGCTCATGGATCTCGAGGAAGCAAAGGCGTTAACTCCGGTCGATATCCCTGCCAAATTCTTGAAAGAATTGGCAAACAAACTCCCCAGCCCACTAGCGCACATCTTCCATTCGTCATTCGAAATAAGGCAGCCCATTGCAAATGTTGAGGAGCAGAAGGACTTCGGCATCCTAATGATATACTCGCTAAAACCATCTTCACAGTGCCTGAGGACAGCTAAACGCGCCAAAGGGCGTTATTTGCGCCGAGGCAAGGATTTGTGCAGATTCGCAAGGAGCTGTTCAGAAAAACGTACAGAATATTTATTCAGCCTTATTTGGAGTATGCCGTCCACGTATGGAGTCTGTGGTTTAAGAAGGATTATAACCCCCTGGAAAGAATACAGGCGAGGTCTACAAAGATGGTCACGAATCTCGGTTCTCTGCCTTACGACGTGGGACTGGCTGAACTAAGTTTGTTTCCTCTCAATTACAGGTAAGTGCGAGAATGCATTGCTCAAGCTCACCAGATTGTCAGAGGCCGTGAGCATGCCCCAGACTTTGGTGACTTCTTCGAAATGGATTGGACTGACCGTCTGGTCAGTCCCCCCTATAAACTGTATAGGAAGTTTCCCATACGGACATCCAACGGAACGTCTTCTTGCAGAGGTTCTTCTGAACACGAAACGAATCCCTTGGCGCGGTGGTCCTTTGATAAGCCGTTGGATTTCTTGAATGCAGACCAGACGCCCGTTTCCCGAGAAAGTATCTTACATATAATTAAAATGTTGCCAGTGGCGGTAGTTTGCTCATGGTTTTTGCATGCAGTGTGTCAAATTTATGCTTATTTTATTGTATGTATGTATGTGTTTGACGGGTTATAGGCAGAGCCCCCGCTGACCCTATTTGTGGAAAATTATTTGTATTTTCGCACTCATAATAATGTTGCAAACATTTAGAATGTGGTCGGTTCACAGTATACTAATAGTATGGAAGAGCACCCATAACTATAAATCAACTGTTTATTAAGATGCAATAAATTATCGAAGTGCACCATAATCAAAATAAAA
The DNA here is from genome assembly GCA_902702965.1 of Spirometra erinaceieuropaei. Lineage (NCBI taxonomy): Eukaryota > Metazoa > Platyhelminthes > Cestoda > Diphyllobothriidea > Diphyllobothriidae > Spirometra > Spirometra erinaceieuropaei. Next base: position 336,396 of record CACRXP010000253.1, read on the forward strand.
CGTTTGATCACTTCGTCAACGGCTGTCTTAAGACTGCTGTCCGTTCTGTTCCGGACACTGCTGACGAAGAAATAAATAAATTTATTGAGTGCCCGTGAGGGCACTTTCATAGCAGGTGAAAATAAATTTTCAAGTAACTATGTTCTGTACAGCAAAATAAACAGTCAGATATTAAGAACGGTCGGCGAGCAGTGAAAAAAACTCATTACAAAAAAGACAAAACGAATATAAATGGACTAGCTTTAAGGGAGAAAAAACTGTAGCTCATGAAAGGGTCTGTATGCCGGTCGAACAGGGCCTGTCTGCATAGGGTACTGGATAAAGGATTTAAAACGAAAATCGTCAAGGCAGAGTCCTCAAACAGGATGAGGCTATCCGCCTTGAAGTGGCAAGACAGGGGAACCCAGACACTATCGGTCACGGTCCGGTTAGAGTCAAGCTGAGGACGGTAAATTAAACGTTATGGCTGTCATCAAAGCGTAGAGAGGAGAATGCGACCTTGAAACCGCTTCTCTGAACGATGAAACCACAAACATGAGGCGACTATTCATCTTATGTTTCAGTACATTTCTACCCAGTGGCTATTTCTGACGGAAGACCTGCTGCTCGTTTTATAATATGTGCTTCATTTTATCCCTCCAACGGAGGACCGTCCAAGATAAAGCCAGGTTGTGTGATTTTATGGGCGAGTATGGATCACTTCAACTTACTGACAAGAAATTGGTATAAAAGTTTGAGTACCAGGCAAAGCTGCCCAGGTTTTTGATTTTATTTCTAGCAATTCCTATCTTCCTGAAACTAAATTAAGACTCAATCGTATGTTTGTACTTCCCATTCTCGAGTCTTGCTGCCCATTCTTTGGTTTGATGAACGAGGCTAGTCGTTCAAGAAATAGAAATTGCTCAAAGACGTTTTACTAGAAAACCTTTAGGCATGGAACATCTAAATATCTTCTACTCAGATGGATGCCACCTAACTAAACTAAAATTGTTATGGGTTCGAAGACAAGAAGGAGGCTTCTGTCTCCCCTTTCGCATTGATACTAGTTCAAACTTTCCTCGGATTTCAACACTTAACCCCATACAATCTTCTCAACTCTTCCCTGATTATACCGCCTCCCGCTTCCTCCACGTCCAAGCGCTCTCTTTTTGCTTTCCGGTATACTTTCCTCTGAAACGATCTTCCAATAAATCTAACATCTTCAGATAATCTAAACACATTTAAGAGGAGACTGCGACTTCATCTGAATTCTGAATCGATTAATCTTTTATTTTCCTCATCCTTCCCGGACAACATTCTCTATGACACCGAGAAAGGGCCACCGGGAATTTACGACGCCGCCATTAACTTTCCTTATTCGATTTGCGAAGATTCCCATTGTAAAATTCAAAAGGCAATTTGGCGAGCATACGTCTGCTTTCGATAAATTCTCTTCAGGCCTGTACATTTATATGTCTAATGAAGTAACGAATTAAAAGATACGGGCAAGTAGATAATTAAACTGTAGCTCGGGTTTGGAGAGGGGAGGGGAAGGAAGGGGGAGAGTGAAACACCACAATTCCAGTCAGCGACCGGGAGAAGGTGGGTCCCGGCGAAGGTAATTACTTGCGGGTGTTTGGCTTGGTGGCTTTGACCCATGGTAACTGTGGGACCTGTACGAATTTCTTCTGTGCGCATTGGACCGGTCGGCGTAGCCTGATTGCAGCTGCCTCTGCCGTAGCCAACAAGCGCTGCCCAAGCAGTTTTGGATAGCTTGATGGGACCTTGTAAATTACTCTGAAGGCCTCTGGCGTCTACACGGTGGTCTGTGTCTATCATGTGCGCGAGGATCGAGCTGTTAATATTCTTTATTTGTCCCTTTCCTAACCATGCTGGGAGAGGTTCTTTCATTCTTTTGGACAAACGCCGGCTCGTACGACCAATATATTCTGCCCCACAGGAGCAGGTGAAGGAGTAAATACACATAGAGGTGGTATGAGCTGGTAGTTTGTCCTTGCCCTCTCCGTATAGGATGGGACTGGTGGAGAACAGCACACGAGTGTCAGCTGCCGGAAAGGTCTGTGAGACAACTTGGGTTAGGCGTCTTCTTAAAAGCTCACTTTGTGCATCCCCTTGGAATGGGAACCTGATTAAGAGCATTTTCTTTTCTGCCGTCAGTATCGGGGGCTTTTGCGGCCTTTCGGCAATGTTCTTAGCAATTAATCGATCAGGATACCCGTTTTGGCGAAAGAGGCTTTCGATGATCTTCAGCTCTTTCTCAACGCTATCAGCTGAGCAGATTCTCCTTACTCTTTCTGTCAAACAGAGGACTAAATTACGTTTAACGTTTAGTGGTACAAAACTCCCAAAATGGGTGTATTGTCCAGACCACGTTATCTTACGATAGACGCTGCGTCGAATGCTGCCGTCAGGTCTTCTACTCAGAAGTACATCCAGAAAGGGAAGTGAACCGGACTGTTCTTCTTCCAGAGTGAATTTTATTGATGGGTGCATCTGATTTATGTCCTCCAGTACAGTTCAGTTCAGTTCAGTTCACTTTATTGAGGGAAATAGGCGTAAGCCTTTGTGTACCCTATTTGCAACGTAAAAAATGTGTGCTGTACAGATAGATGTTCTGGGCTGTAATAGGTCAAACACGCCCATAATGGTGGGACAAAATGAGAAGGAGTTACAGGGGGTGAGCTGGACTTCTCATCGCTCTTGGTCATTTCGGAACATAAATATGTCCAGATTCTTCTTAAAACTTTGTATAGATGGTGACATCACTGCAGCGTATCCTGCCCGGGCCGTCAGGACATCATGCCACAAACGCGTGACAAACGAACGATCAAGGTCATGGCCCCCTGTTCACACTGTCTTTGTGCTGATTGGCCACCCATCAGCCTATGACAGTCCCCCTTGCCATATACCCGGCCGTTTCCACAAGCCTCCTCACTTGTGCTGTCTATCGTACTCAGTACACGTCCTATTTCCAATTAGCCTTCTGTTTTGCATACATAACAATCACAACATCTGCGGGAAGCTCATTCCATGGTTTGACCACCCGAACCGAGAAGGAGAACTTCCGCACATCCAGCCGTGCCTGCTGAGTGCGCAGTTTTAACGGGTGACCTCGGAGGTTGGTCGTGGTAGCAAATTCAAAAAAGTCCTCGAAGACCAGACTGCAATCCAAACCCTTTACAATACGGATGGCTTGCAAGAGGTCTCCGCGAAGTTGCCTGTAACTCAAAGGAAAGAGGTTCAGATTTACTAGGCGGGTTGCATAAGGAAAGGAGTTTTGACCCCTAACCATCTTCGTGGCTCTCCTCTGGACTCTTTCGAGGCAGTTTTGATCCTCAACAGCCCACGGCCTCCAAGCTTGTATGCCATACTCTAAATGCGGCCGGACGAATGTCCCGAATGTCTTAGAGAAAGCTTCTTCGTCAAAGTCCATAAATGCACGCTTGATGGCGTACAGTACGGACATTGCGCTTTTTGCCACCCTCGAACAGTGGGCGGATAGTTTTAGGGAACTCGTCGTCAGCACACCGAGGCCCCTTTGGGCTTCGACCTCTTGTAGGGCTGCACCGCCCGGAAGGTCAAGGTCAAGCCGCTGGTTTTAAATTTGAAGATAAGTGGAGGATATTATTTTTAGGGGTTTTTCTGTGAGATCTAACGATTTTAGTACCTGTTTTTTCGTTGAATTTTCCTTAAATACAGGCCTTTTCTCTACGAACTGCCCGCTGCCATCTCCTTTCGAGTTTTGCTAGTCTATGCCCGTTGTTCACTAATCGCACTCTGCAATTCTCATTTTGTGCATCCGATTTCTCTCTAACTGTTGTAATTTATTTTTACATCGTTAGCACCTAGCTGAAATTCAGTCAACTTGTCTGCCAGAGGTTTTCTTAATCACAAATTGCCTCGAGACAAGATGAGACCAAAAGTCACTGGTCGACGTTAGCTCTCGGCTCTTGTAAGTAAACATGGCCTAACTAAACGTAAGTCAGAAGCTTTACCTAAATCTAAGTCAGATGATATTACTAGTCAGTCGTCACCCGTTGTAATTGGTCGGCAGCTTAATCTGTCTGCACTTGACCACTGCAATGACTTTATGCTAAAGTTTGGCTCTTTGCTGACAATTCTTGGACATTTATTCGACGGGAACATCTCCGATATTCCTTTTGAAGAATGTAGGCGTCTCGACTCACTTGTTCACCTGATCGCCAGTGAATCTAGTGATAGACAGAAGCGTTCTTACAACTTCCTGCTAAAAAATGTTCCTCGATCTGCTCGGCCAATTGATGTTGCGACCAGTTTCCTGTATTCATGTGGTTTCAACTATTAAATAGCGGATGCCAAACGCTTGTCCTCCCGTAGTACAAATCCACCCATCTTAGTCAAATTGTTTTCATCAATCGAGGTTGACACAATCTTTACCCATCGAGAGCGTGTCACTGCGTACCTAGAGGAGGCAAAATTTTTCCTTTGTCATGATTTTACTCCTATGGAGCGTAGAATGGGGTCTCTATTCTCACGTAAACCTACTGCTTCTCAGTCTAATGCTCCCCAACTCGGTCATAATACAAGTGGCCGTAAGGATTCGGCTTCTCCTACTCCTGCGACATCTGACTCCCTCCTTCCTCTTTCTCCGACATCTCCATCTCACTCGAACCACTTGACGCATTTGCCTGCCCCTAAACTTGCAGCAGCAGCAGCAGC
>CACRXP010000253.1:341240-402858 GCA_902702965.1 Spirometra erinaceieuropaei
CTAATTGGTCCCAACTGGTGCGCTCTCCAACAAGAGATAATCACATTTTAGATCTAATCTTTACCAATGACATTGCTCCTCTTTCTGTTGCTTTAAAAAAGGACCTCTTTGACAGTGACCACGTATTAATTCATTGTTGCCTCCCGCTTGCCTTTTCAAAAAAGACAAGCGCCGTTCAGACTTTCATGAACTACGACTGCGTAGATAGCGACGTAATAAATAACTATATGAGATCCTTGGATTGGTGTGGCTTCCTCACTTGTAGCGATGCAACCGTTCTTCGTGATGTCATGTCCAATGTTTCCAAGGACATTCTAGAGTTTGTGCCGCGTAGATATCTCAAGCCTAATTCTTCAGATTCTCTTGTTCCTCATTTTCTTCAGAACAGACTAAAAAAGATGAGGCGACAACTGCGTGACCTATCCACTAGTTCCTTATCAGTTCATCTTAGAATTACAGAGATTTTTGAGATGGCCTCAAGGATGCGCCAAGCGCGCGACAGGCAAAGAGAATCAATTGCTCTCAGTGGTTCGAACCCTGGCAAATCCGTCGCTAACATCTTCCGTCATCGGTCCTCCTCTAAGCGTGGTCATGAACTTCCACCCATGCTAAATGATAACAACTTCCTCACCGATGACACTGACAAGGCGGAGTTGTTTAGTGCTTTCTTTGCAAAACACCTTGCTACCGAGTCCGATCCGGTCCCTTTCTTTCGATCACTTTTAGATAGGACACTTAGTACAATTGACCTCTCCTCAGATCTCATTAAGAAACACATAAGCCGTTTGAAATACTCCCACTGCTCAGGAACGGATGGGATTACGAATTCGATTATTAAACAAGCGTCCGACTTTCCCATATTGCTCAGTCATTTATTCTCGGTTTATATTTCAAAAGGATTCTTTCCTGAAACATGGAAAACGTCAATTATCATTCCCGTTTTCAAGTCAGGATCTCGGTCCGATGTTAATAACTATCGGGGTGTGCACAAAACGCCGTCTCTAGCAAAACTTCTTGAAAGGATTATTTTCAATGAAATTCTTGACTTCTGTCTAGCTAATCGGCTTCTGAGCTCTAGTCAACATGGGTTTTTACCTGAACGATCCTGCGAAACATGCCACTTGGCTTTTCTAAATCTAATCACTTCTCTTCGTAATGAGCGGCAGTCAGTGGTTGTTATTTACTTTGATCTTAGCAAAGCCTTTGACAAGGTGCCCCATAGACGTATTTTAGTAAAATTGGAAGCCCTCGGCATCCGGCCGCCTCTACTCGACTTCATCAGGTCCTATCTGTCCAACCGATATCAGAAAGTCATGGTCGGTAATAGCTACTCGACACCCCACTCGATCACGAGTGGCGTACTTCAAGGCACGGTTCTGGGTCTGTCACTCTTCCTTCTGTACATCAATGATATTTCGACTGAACTCGGAAATTCGCAAACTTTTACTTATGCCGATGACCTCAAGTGTGTTTACTCATACTCTAAGGACACCGCAAATGTTTATGTTGAAAAAATTAATGCCGATCTACTACGCTTAAGCAGATGGGGTTCGACATGGCAGATGGAGTTTTCATCATCCAAGTGTAGTTTCATGTCTTTTGGTCCTGCCAAACTTCCTGGTCCCATAATTTTTCAGAATAGCCCACTCTCAGAATGCCTCACCATAAGGGACCTAGGTCTAAGTTATACAAATAAGCTTGCTTTATCACCTCATGCAGATAGAATCTCTGCCAAAGCCGCGCAGCTATGTGGATTCATATCGCATAATTTTTTCCTTCCGGAAATGAAGCTAAGACTTTATCAAATGTTTGTTCTTCCAGTCCTCGAATATTGCTGTCCTTTCTTCGGTTTAATGAACGCCTGCGACCGTAATAAAATCGAAAATGTTCAGAGGGTTTTCACCCGGAAACTGTTCTCTCAAGCTTCGTCCAGTATTTCTTATACTCAGAGATGTCAGCTGGCGAACATGAAGTTTTTGTGGGTTAGAAGACTCGAAGCTGGCCTTTGCTTTCTTTTTCGCATCAACTCTAGCTCTAGTCTTCCGCACATTGACACTCTCACTCCGAGAGATCGGTCCTATGCCACGCGCAACTCCTGCATGGTGATTCCGCCGCCTCTTTGTACTACATCTAAGCGCTCCCTCTTCTTTGCTTCCAAATATGCCTTCCTTTGGAATAATCTTCCGCCTGAAATTAGATTATCGCCTAGGTTACTGATATTCAAGTAGAAATTACGCAAACATCTTACACCGGAAAGCATAAAGGCACTGTTAACGGTTTCATTCCCGAACACTCAGATTCTTGACTTCGAGAAGGGTCCTCCTGGGATTTAGTGGTAGATTAAGTGGTAACTCTTAATTATATAATTAGAAACCCCTGTTTTTAATTGGTTTCTAAATCCATCGCTATCCTTCTCCCCCATAGCGACAATTTTCGCGGTTTTTGATGTCATCTCCCGCATTCTGACCTCATGCGGTCTGTCGACACTCACGGCGGAACCCTCAGTCTTCACTGTTTACTAGTAGTTCGGTCGTACCTCCCTTCCTCACTGCTCGGCTGAGCTCGAAGCGTGCTGTGGCCGATCGCATCTGGGTTCCTCTCGTCTGGCCTCTTTGATACGGAGTACCAATCCGGCCCAGACGATCTCAATTGTGAATCCCGTATACAATGCCATTTGCAAGCCAGTCCTGTCTGACCCACATTCGTACCTATCAAGGCGGACATTTATTGATACCCTGACGATGAGCGAAAACATTCCGTTATATACCGCCACCTACAGGCCAGTCCTGCTCGCTTTTTTCTGTTATTCTTTTTAAAGAGGGGTTTTTTCTCCTGTAAAATTAATTCAATCGTTTTTACTTTTTCCAAGGAGTTTTTTTCACCCCTCGATCATCATGTTTCTCAATGGACCTCTAATTCAGAAACTATGAATTGCATTTTGTAAAGATTCGGCCTACCTCGTCCAAAATTCGCATGCAAATTTATTTTAACTTGCTTTGATGGGACCCCGACGGGTCTTTAATAAAAATTATCTATCTATCTATCTATCTTGTGCTGGCAGATCTGGCTGTGTTGCCTAGGCGAAGTATGCTACATTTGGCAACGTTGAACCGCAGGAGCCAACGGTTTGACCACTCCTCCAACCGATTCAGGTTTATCTGCAGTCTGTCTTCATCGGCAGGACCCCGAATTATAAATAAATTTTAATTTAATGCCAGTTTACAGGCATTGTCAAGGGAAGCGATGAAACACAAATCCGACCAGCAGTGAAAAAAAACTCCTGAGCTTAAGGCATAAAAATATAGTTGATGGTGGTTTTTGTGGTTTGGAGGGCTCAGGAGAAAAAAACTGTCGGCGGTGGTAGAATATCGACCGTCAAGAAGGGGAGAGGTTGCACGGTATCGGAGATTATCGGACGTCAAATTCTATTTATGAAGTTGGGGATAGTCAAAGTAGAGGCGTTGAGGAACAGCTGGTGAGACCGGCCATAGTGTTCAGAGACCACAAACGCCATCGCTACGGTACAGTCGATCAGTAGATTCAGCACCCAAAATTTGTGAGAGCTTTTCTGAATGCAAAAATCGAGTAATAGTTCTCTTAAATAAAGGAAAATTTTGCAGAGTTTTCACACTCATGGGTAGTTTATTCCAAATAGCAATTGCATTTACAGAAAAGAACCGACGATATTTAACAGTACGTGCCAGAGGCAGAAATAAGAAGACCTCACGGTGACTGTTACGTCGTGGGTGGATATGATGTCTTAAAGAGGTGAGCGGGTTAAATGTGTGATTATATAAGAGTTTAAATAGCAAAAATAGTCCCTTTTGTAATCTACGGAACCATAAAGGATCGAGGCCTGTAAGCCGGCAACGTTCTTGGTAAGACAAATGTCGGTGTTCCGGGGTTAAAATTCTCTTGGTAAAAAAGTGTTGAACGGATTCTTTTTTCTTCCGCTCAGTAGCACGCATGAGGCTAAATGAAAACGAACAGTATTCCAGACCAGGTCTAACGTACATGTTGAAAAGGCGCATTCTAATGTCCCTAGTTTTAAAATTTCGGAGGATAAACCCGGTCGTTCTACGTGCTTTGGAGACTATCAAGGCACAGTGCTCCGAGAGATTAAGACTCTTGGAGTATGATACGCCCAAATCCCTTATAACCCCTGGCATATTTATTGCGTGACCTTCAATACTCATGTCATCCGCAAACATTGCTACTTCACAGTCCAAATCTCTTGCGGCATCGTCCACGTAGATAAGGAACAAAATGGGTCCCAGTACTGAACCCTGGGGGACACCACTATCGACCATAGCCGGATCTGATTTTCCCCGATCGACGCACACAACCTAGTGTCGACCCACAAGGAAGTTTTCGATCCATTTAAGGAAGTTGCCACTGATCCCTATTTTTTTCAGCTTATGTAAGAGCCTTTGGTGTGGCAGAGTGTCGAAAGCCTTCTGGAAGTCGATGAAGGCTATGTGGACCGCGTGCCTGTCGTCGAGAGCTTGGGTCCAGCTCTGGAGAGATTGCAGCAGGTTTGTCGTGCAGGATCTTCCTTTTCGGAACCCATGTTGGCATTTCGATAGCAGGCCGTGAACTTCCAGGAATTGCATTAGTTCACACTTTATGATCCTTTCCATAACTTTGCAGAGAATGCATGTCAAGCTTATGGGCCGGTAATTTGTCGTCGCTGCCCTGTTACCTCCTTTGTGTAGCGGAGTAATATGCGCCAGCTTCCAATCGACAGGAAGTGTTCCAGTGTCAAATGACGTTTGAAAGAGCATCGACAAAGGCACAGAGAGCTCACTGGCAAGTTCCTTCAGAAGTTTGGGTGGAATCTCGTTTGGTCCTGGCGACTTCGATTCGTTCAATGCCTCTAATTCTCTTCGGACAATGCCTTCTGAGAAGAGTATATCACTGACGCTTGGAGTCGGCAGTTCTTCTGTGGAGGGAGGAAGGAACTTTGGCTCGTTTGTGTAGACTGATTGGAAAAACCGTGAAAAATACGCAGCTTTATCCCTACTATCAGCGATCTCCACGCCATCAGTAGTCTTTATCAAGGGGATTTGATGCCTGTTCCTTGTACTTCGTTGGAGGTAGCTGTAGAGCAATTTTGAGTTCTGCGTTGCTTTTTGTAGCAAGTTCTTCTCGAATTCCCGCCGCGTCTGCATTATCAGTTTCCTCAGTTTGTTCCTCTGTGTCTTGTAGGTGTTGAAGTATTCAACTTGTCTAGTGACGCAGTATTTTCTTCACAATTTGTGCTTCCTGTTGATTTCTTTCTTAAGGTTGTTATTTAGCCACCCAGGGCGTTTGTTCAGTCTTACAATAGTCAGTGGGCAGTGGTTGTTGATTAGCTGCAGAAGGACATTCTTGAACAGCTCCCAGTCATCGTTGGCACTTCCCGTAAACAAGGAGCCCCAGTCAAGACCGGATAAGTCTGCCCTCATCTGATTGAAGTCGCCCCGCCAAACATTACGCCTTTTGTGGTCTGGAGTATGTGAAATGGAGAATAACGAATAATCCCACATAAGCACTATGTGGTCACTTCGGCCAAGGGGCGGCATGGAGGCGATCTCGTCTACGCTGTCTGGTGTTTTCGTAAAGACCAGATCCAGGCAGTTTGCCCTTTGTCCTTCACGTGTTCTCGTTGGGAACATTACATGTTGTGTGAGGCATGCATTTAATGTTTTGCTCAACAGGCGGTAATCGAATGCCGATTTTGGACCTGACGCTTGGAGGGTATTCCAGTTTGTTCCTGGTGCGTTGAAGTTGCCCATAATCATGATGTTAGGTCGACTGGAAAATTTCTCCAACTGCTCCAATAGTTGAGTGTCGGCGATTGGGTTTGTCCTAGGTGGTCGGTAGACAGTGAGGACATCGAGACACGGGGAACCGGTAGCCTTGATGGTCAACCAGATAGCTTCTTTACTGCACGCAAACTTGGTGATGTTATCCGACACTGCCAGACCGTCATTCACATACACAACGATACCACCACCCTGACGATGTTCCCTGTCCCTCCGATAAATTTGGTATCCAGGCAAGGCTACTTCGTTATCGCTAATATTCCCGGACAGCCAGGTCTCAGTTACTGCTAAAACATATGGAGACAGCTCAACAAGGCAACGTTTTAGTTCGTCTAATTTCGATATGAGGATTTGGACATTCGTGTACAAGCACCTCAGTTTTGCACCAGCCGAATTTCCCGTTGCATTTGTTACTGCTGTGACCATTACTCCGTTATCGCGGACGTCGTGTTCTCTAGGCTCTTCCGTTACCTGATTGGTTCCATTTACATGCCTTGTTTCAGTCAGATCACTGGACGCTACGGGCTCACTTGTGTTGGCGCCTTGATCAGGTGGTTCAACGAAGGTGTCTGTTTTAGCTGAGTAGCTGTCGTCGTTCGTAGTATTACAGGCTGGTTCCACTGAAACGGCATATATTTCCGAACTACCTTCCCCTTGAAGATAGCCAAATTGTGTTCACCGTCCTTCAGTCTTGATTTTAACTCCAAGACAAGTTCCCGGCGTTTCAACCTTTCCGCTGGTGAATAGTCCGGTTAAAAAAACCTGTTTGTGTGTGTTTCTGAGATCGGTTTTTTTTAGAGAGAATAAACCTGATTTGCTCTTTGTTCTCCAGCATAATTTTGAGAGGGCGCGGTGGTTGTGCTGCTGTCCTGTCTTCACTCCTTTTTCCTATCCGGAATGCTTTCAGAACCTTTATTTACATGTCTGCCGGCAGTAAATGATTTAGCAGACCATGGAAAGAAGCAAGGTCCTCTGAGACACGGTCCTCAGGTCTGAATGCATTCGATTTTGACAAACCCTGAATAACCAGACACTGCTGGCGAGCATGGTCCTCCTTACTCCGTCTTTCCGGTGAATGCGCTGCATGCGAGCGAGAACAATTTACGGAGTCATCGCTTGAACGCAGACTTTTACTGTCTACCGTCTGTCCGAGCAACCCATCAGGGCTGGCTGTGACTTCAGAATCCTGCCATGGCGTTTCCCTCTTCCCTCTACCCACGGGTTTATGTTTTCGCATTCAGATACGTGCTCTGTGGTGCGCTTGGGGTGGTTGCCAGAACAAGAGGGCAACAGTAGACTGGATGACCCAGGTATATCGTTTCCGGGCAGAAGAGAAATCCCATCACTTACAGCAAGAGACTTAGGTGAGATGGCTTCCGCGACAGGTATTTTTTTGCGACATCGCTTAAGACATCGTGAAGGGAATCGAGTCTCCCTTTATCGGCGGCTTCGTTTTCATTGTCCTGCTGTTACCGGCTTCTGCGGTTTTGGCTGTTGAGTTGCAACTGGTGTTTGAAGATTCCCCCGAGGAGATATTTTTTCGCGTTTTTTGCGTTTTGCTTTTCGTTTTTGGGATTCTAACACTGGACACGTTCTGGCCGACTACGGTCTGTTTCACGAGCGTCCTTAAATCAGCAAGCTCCTTTTCCAGTTGTTCTACTTTGATTTGAATATCTGCACACCCACCACAAGGCTCGTCTTCGTACCTCACACTTTTTGCGGTATTTACGCTTTTTGCACGCTTTGCTGGTCGTTGGCTGGAGGCGAAGGTAGAGCGAGCACAGGTTCTGGATGCGAAGGACAACTCACCGGACTTATCTTCCAAAGAGGTGCCGTCGCTGGCCGTACTACTACAGTTAGCTTGCTGAGAATCCATAAACTTCGACGTGATATAATAGGTATAATTTCGATTTCGATGTTATAACGAATACGTCGGCTTATATATGATGAATTAAAGTGAGTATTCAAAACTCAATAAGCGAAAACATACTTAAAATGCGATAAATTTTGTTGCATTTAATCAGAAGCGACTTAGCCCTTTCCAGATCTCGTGGGACTTGAATAACTGCAGACCTTGAAGGATTTTGAGCGATTGGTTTTCTAGGCTGTATATCCGCGAATCGGTTGCGTAGCCAGTTGCGTTTTCAGTTGGACCGTGCTGATAAACAAATTGCAATTAATCCAGGTTCCTGGTGAATTTCGATGCGTGAAAAAATATTCCAAAAATGCACAAAGTAATTCTGTACGTACGGTTCCAGTATCAATGTCGGAGACTGTAACTGTGGAATGGTAACCAAGTCGAAATTGTCCCAGTTGGAGCGCAGAATAATTCCGTCGTGCTCAGTTGGGCTCACACAGTAGAATTGAGATGTCACTTAGTTTCGGTGCAATCGCAAATATATTATCCACGTACCGCCCGTAGTATCTTAAACCGTTGATCTGGCGACGTAGCTGGAAAGCTTCTAACTTTCCTTATTCGCTCATATTCCTTATTTTGTGAGTTGTATCGTTTCCCAGGAGCCCTCGTCAGAAGTGTTAATTTTTTAGATTTTTCAGTTCATGCATTGTGCCTCTCACAGAATGCGCTCTATCGTCGTTCTTGGCGGAACCTTCTGTATTCGCCATGTACTAGAAATTTGGTCGCATCTCCCTTGCCCCTCCTCGGCCGGACTCGGCTGACTGTAACCGATCGTAACCGGGTTCCTATCGCATCGAGACTGGTTTTCTATTCTCCAATTTGACATGAATGACTTCATCCGACAGCAATTCTGCCTTGATGATGCCCGTTTTGAAACTTTTACTCAATGCCGCATAAAGGCCAGTCCTGCCTGACCCGCCTTCTTATCCCTTCATGATATGCGTTATACACTGCCGCATACAGGCCGGTCCTGTCTGATTTTTATATATTTAGCAGCAAGAGTTTTTCTCCTATAGTGTAAATCCTGTCATACTCTTTTTGTTTACATGTCATGAGTTTTGTTTCACTGCTCGCTTATCATTATTCGTAACATACTACTTATTCAATAACTATGAAATAAGTATCATATACATTATGCGTACCTGTTCTAAAATTCCAAAATCCATGTAAAGGTTACTCTTACTTGCTATGAACGGACCCCCATGGGTTTTGAATAAAAATTATTATTATTGCCTTATTTGCAGCGTACAGCAGGATGCAGCGTGTAGAGTAATTATATCTGTTAAAATAACTTAAATAGGGCCGCAAAATTGTGAAAAACTGAACACGAGTCTCAGGGGGCGTGTTCATTCACTAATTGTTCCGTCTCATCTTTAAAGATGTATCAGTCAGGGTTCCTTTTGAAGATGCCCACTGATGGTGACATCGCAACTTCTATGGAGAAGGCATTGCATGGTTTGACCACTCCAACAGAAAGGGAGAACTTCCGAAATTGAGACTTGCCTGCTAAATTTGCAGTTTTGATTGGTGGTCACGGAGGTTTAAGTAGTTAAAGGCCAAACTATAGACCGATCCCTATATAATGTCAAATAATTGCCAGAGATCCCTTCGCACTTACCTATAATCCAAATGAGAAGAACTTCAGATATGTTAGGCCAATTCCCAACTGGTGGGATGTGCTCCACTGATAAGTGAATTTTCATGCAACATTGACAGATGTGCAGAAAGTTCAAAGGCAAATCCTCTAAACAGCTTGGAGGGAATCTCGTCTGATCCCGGCGACTTAGACTCTTTTAATTCCCCTTATTCTCTTCGGAGGGAAAGTTCGATATTATAACGCTTTCCAAAACCCTAATCTCGCAGAGGGAACTAGAGTCTGGCCCTTGACCTATGAGCGCCTTTGCCCGACTTCCATATGCTTGCTTTTGCTGACTGTTTAGCTTTTATCACTCTATGAATCCATATATTATTGTGCAGGCCTGATGACGAAAAACTGAAGGCGAATGTTCGCCGGACTAGGCATTTTAAATGTTTACACGGGTATCACCAACGAACTGAAGTCGCATTCCTTTAAATACGACAGTCGACTAAGGGGTACCTTTCTAATTTGAAGTAGCTTTGAAATTAATTCGTAATTTTTAACACGATTTGCCGTCTCACACGCGATCGGTTTTCCAAGCTGCAATCTTTTACCTTCCATATGCAAACAAACCTATGTTATTCTATGATATAAAACAGATAACACATGGGCCTCGCAATTAATGCAGTGGTTGTGGACCATGTTGAACATCTCATAAGCAGCGAAGGGATGAAATGCGAACTATGGTTTTAAAATTCTAAATGCATGTTTCACTTGATCTATTAGGTACTCTCACCTATATTTTCATATCTCTCTGTTTTTAATCGGTTGCTAAACCCACTGCTATTATTCTCCCCATGCAGTTGGGATCTTTGCTATCATTCATGTCGTCTCCTCATCTCGGCCCCAAGCGACCTGTCGACGACCACAGCGGATTCTTCACTCCTCGTCATTTGCTATTAGCTTGGTCGGTCAGGAAATGAGTATCATAGCCGCATCTCTCCGCACTCCGATGATCCTCGCAGTTTTTAATATTCCCTCCTCACTTGGACTTTAGGTGGATTATGACCGATCACGTTGGGTCCCTTCTGCCTTGTTACGGTGACGGTTGCTTCTGCTGTCAACCCAAAAAATATTATGATCTCATCTTTGGCGAAAAGTCTCATCCGGCTTAAGAATTCTATCTTGACAAGGACCGTTTCGAACCCCTGTGTGCTCCCGCGTGAAGTGCGGTCCTGCCCATTCCGCATATTTAGCAACCCTGAGAACGACGGGTCTTCTTCTTTAAAGATTGATCAAATCACTTTAATGTTGCCTTTTTCAAAAAAGCGAAGGAGGTTTTTCACTGTTCGCTAACCTTTTTTTATATCAGACTGCCTGTTTCATAAGCACGAGCTGTGCATTGTACAGTATTTGTCTACTCGTTCTGAAATTCACTGAAAAATGTATTTATTTCTCCCCACGAAAGTTCATTTATGGGTGCAAAATAGAATTAATTATTTTCTATTTACTCGTACTAACTTAACGATCGCCGTTCTTCTCATCGCGTTCCCCATTATCTCTCATTTCAACATGCTGCCGGATTCACGTTCAGCTTTAACACTTGATTTGTTCAATGTTCGCCTCAGCGTACACCATAAGTTAACAACGGAGGTTGGTTAAGTTACCGTAAGTTAGGCTCTTTGATTAAGTATGCCGCAGCGGAGGTATTACTTAAGTGAAAACAGTTGGCTAGAAATCCGCAATTTCTGTCATCTCACCAAAAAGATGCTCTTCTCATTTATTATATGCAAAACTTGTTTTCGACCTAAAGAAACAAAAATAGAATTAATTATTTTCTATTTACTCGTACTAACTTAACGATCGCCGTTCTTCTCATCGCGTTCCCCATTATCTCTCATTTCAACATGCTGCCGGATTCACGTTCAGCGTTAACACTTGATTTGTTCAATGTTCGCCTCAGCGTACACCATAAGTTAACAACGGAGGTTGGTTAAGTTACCGTAAGTTAGGCTCTTTGATTAAGTATGCCGCAGCGGAGGTATCACTTAAGTGAAAACAGTTGGCTAGAAATCCGCAATTTCTGTCATCTCACCAAAAAGATGCTCTTCTCATTTATTATATGCAAAACTTGTTTTCGACCTAAAGAAACAAGAGATAGTTCACAAGATCAAACAGTCCTTTCTTTGCCAAAAAAGGCATTTCGTATAATGTACAAAGTTCACATACCGGGCTACTGCCCGTATGTGACAATATCATTTGCACACTTTTGCGTATGCTCAAGCCACGTTACAAGTAGTAAAACAGATTCAGTCCAGATTGAAATTCCGGCGCACTCAACCCTTCCAAGCGGTCGGTCGTCATTTATTCCATCTCCTTTTCCTTTTAATTTATAAATGAAGACTCCACTAAGTTCGCTTAAAGTTCTTTCAATGAATTTGTCCCGTGTTTGCCTGTGCCATGCTAGGCATACATTCGTCGGGTGTTGATGAAATTATCGAACCATGAATTCCGCGGCTGTGTTCACGACGGCCGAAGTATCGTTTTCGAAGCGATTTTCAAAAACATGCACGGCAATTTCTGCCGTCTTATGCTAGGTGTAGCTTGGGTATTAGTTATATTTAAATGAGGTACATTTTCCATAGACGTTCATCAGCCCTGGTGTAACAGCAGAATAGATGTGGTCTAGGATTGAATTTCACCATGTCCAACAGCGTTAATTGATTAAACATCAACAATTCTATCATTTTCTCACTTCGCTAAAATTAACCATACAGCTGAGTTCTTTTTCAGTCATCGCAATCTCATAGACATTCATCCGCCTGAACGTACACAAAAAGGACACGCATTTAAGTGAAATGACTGAAAAATGAATTCATACGCCGACGGCGCAATTGCAGATAAGCCATTCGAGCAGCGGTATACGACAGAACATAACGCATTATAACTAATCCATCAAAGGTAGGTCAGTCAGGAGAGGATATATCAGTATATTTTAAGGGTAAGAGGCAATGCCTTTGAAAACCCAGTTGAAAACGGAAAATGCAATATATAACTGTAAATAAACACGCTAATAACATTTTGCCAGTGCTATATACACGTCGCATAATATTTTATTTCGAAAATGCAGGAACGAAACTCGAGAATACTCAGTTGTAAGTGATAACGGTAACATGAAATGACAATCATCCGCATTACCGGTAGGTGTACGCAAGGCGTTGGTTAGGTATAACAGAATTGTTCTGTCCAGATAAGCGGCATTTTTTAAAGCAAATATACATCTAGTCCTTGTCTAAATGTCCCCGTGAAATCCGCCATTATCACGTCCTCGGGAAGGCCGTTCCAGGAACCGACGACTCGCCGTGAAAAGAATATCTGCGAACGACTAGTCGGCATCCGGATCCTCTATGTTTTAGAGAGTTTCTACGCAGTTTTGTTGTTGTGGCCAAGGTGAAGAAATCATCGAGATGTAGGGCACAGTCCCGGTTCCTCAAAATCCGGTATGTCTGTATGAGATCTCCACGGGTCTGCCTGTACTCAAGAGGAAATAGGTTGAGCTCATCAAGTCTGCAGTTGTAAGGTAAAGTCTTGAGGCCTTTCACAATTTTGGTCGCTCTCCTCTGAACTGTGCTGGTTTTTTATTCCAGTCGAAAGCAAGACGCCACACTGGAACGCTCTTCAGGCGCGGAGTGCCATCTACGCAGGCTTACTCTGCTTCCGACGTCATTATGCGGAATCCACATTAGATATCCCGTCGGCGACATGACTTTATAATCATTCAAAGCACGCCAGTGTCCTTTCTTTCGCGTTGTCATCAGCAGCGGCATTTGATGTTCGCTTCTGTTGGGAGCCATATGATCCTTCACCGCGACAGAAAACATTTAAGTTTGTTCACCGCATTTGGTGCAGTTGCGGACAAATCCTTTCGTCGGATAATCCGGGGGATTATTGCAAGCGCGGAGGGTCGAGCTTGCTGCTACAGTGAGGAGGAATGTTTACATCTCAAGCCGCGACGCATTTTGTGTGATTTGACCACATCATTATGTTTGATGGGACCGAAGTTATTACAATAGATGACAACTGAGTAGGCTTCCCTTACTCAGTTTCAGTCGGCCAATAAGTCCATTAAAATTACGCTTCCGTATTCTGGGCTGAGACTGCTTGGGTAGTGATCAGCAGTGTGGCAAGGCCAGGGATGACTGACAGTTTCGCAGTAGTGAGCCAAAATGACGAGTAATTATCACAGTGGGAATATACAACGGCTATTTTAGACTCGGTTGCGGACTAACACATAATCGTCGCATCAAATACGACCCCCAATAATGAAAGCTGGGGTTGTTAAGTATAATAGGCAGGTGGTTGCGTAACAACTGTGCCATATAAATACTGCACTCCTTGTGCCTCCATCAAACTTATTGGCGACTGCCTCTGGTTGGAAAGCGGTAAATATACGCACCATTCACAAGGGTGGACCTAGAAATTGTTCAAACAACTATCGGCCGGTGAGCCCAATGTGCATTTGCTGCAAAGTTATTGAGAGAATAGTCAAAAAAGTCATTATGAAGTTCCTTGAAGTGAAGAATTTCTTTGATATTTCCCAACAGAGCTTTCGCCGAAATCAATCCTGCTTAACCAATATGCTCTATTCAATGGAGCAGTGATCCCGCTCTTTAGACGAAGGACCTAGAGTCGATGTCGTTTACATCGATTCCAAGGAAGCCTTTGCTAGTAGTATACATAACCGGCTACTTTACGAAGTCTGAGAGTCTAGGACTGGCCGATCATAGTCTGTGTGCATTTAAAGTAAGAAGTCAACGCCGGTGTAATTTGTGAGGGGAGTTTCCCAGGGAACTGTGCTCGGACCAGTACTATTTTTATTTATGTCAGCGACTGTATGAACGGATTGTCTGCAATGGAGTAATGTTTGCCGATGACATCAAGTTATCGCGAGGGATCAACGGGGAAAATGATGAACGGGCTCTGCATCAAGGACTGAACCGCCTATGTGAATGGTCCAACTAATGGCTGCTACAGTTTAACATTGAGAAGAGCTTTGTGCTACGACTCCAAACGAATGGAAGAGCCGATGGAAATTATGTCCTTTATCTGCTTGATGAAAGGTGACCTTCAAATGCGACCGAACAAAAAGATATTGGGATCTGCACATTTTTGACTCTTTAATCCTCCTCGCAATGCGATAGGGCGGCCAAAGGGTAACCGTTGTTATCTTTGCCATTAAACTCACACTGCCACACTGCTGATCACTACCCAAGCAGTCTCAGCCCAGAATACGGAAGCGTAATTTTAATGGACTTATTGGCCGACTGAAACTGAGTAAGGGAAGCCTACTCAGTTGTCATCTATTGTAATAACTTCGGTCCCATCAAACATAATGATGTGGTCAAATCACACAAAATGCGTCGCGGCTTGAGATGTAAACATTCCTCCTCACTGTAGCAGCAAGCTCGACCCTCCGCGCTTGCAATAATCCCCCGGATTATCCGACGAAAGGATTTGTCCGCAACTGCACCAAATTCGGTGAACAAACTTAAATGTTTTCTGTCGCGGTGAAGGATCATATAGCTCCCAACAGAAGCGAACATCAAATGCCGCTGCTGATGACAACGCGAAAGAAAGGACACTGGCGTGCTTTGAATGATTATAAAGTCATGTCGCCGACGGGATATCTAATGTGGATTCCGCATAATGACGTCGGAAGCAGAGTAAGCCTGCGTAGATGGCACTCCGCGCCTGAAGAGCGTTCCAGTGTGGCGTCTTGCTTTCGACTGGAATAAAAAACCAGCACAGTTCAGAGGAGAGCGACCAAAATTGTGAAAGGCCTCAAGACTTTACCTTACAACTGCAGACTTGATGAGCTCAACCTATTTCCTCTTGAGTACAGGCAGACCCGTGGAGATCTCATACAGACATACCGGATTTTGAGGAACCGGGACTGTGCCCTACATCTCGATGATTTCTTCACCTTGGCCACAACAACAAAACTGCGTAGAAACTCTCTAAAACATAGAGGATCCGGATGCCGACTAGTCGTTCGCAGATATTCTTTTCACGGCGAGTCGTCGGTTCCTGGAACGGCCTTCCCGAGGACGTGATAATGGCGGATTTCACGGGGACATTTAGACAAGGACTAGATGTATATTTGCTTTAAAAAATGCCGCTTATCTGGACAGAACAATTCTGTTATACCTAACCAACGCCTTGCGTACACCTACCGGTAATGCGGATGATTGTCATTTCATGTTACCGTTATCACTTACAACTGAGTATTCTCGAGTTTCGTTCCTGCATTTTCGAAATAAAATATTAAGCGACGTGTATATAGCACTGGCAAAATGTTATTAGCGTGTTTATTTACAGTTATATATTGCATTTTCCGTTTTCAACTGGGTTTTCAAAGGCATTGCCTCTTACCCTTAAAATATACTGATATATCCTCTTCTGACTGTCTGCCTTTAATGGCGCTTGCGTGTGAATCTGTAAATTCTGGTCAGTTAGCCTCTTGTCTCTACGACTACAGTTTAATTTTTTGTACTGTTTCTTGGATTTCGACGGTACTGTCCGTGCCAGAACGAAAACCGTACTGGCCTGCGTTCTGACGAAATTTCAGGTGGAATTGCGTTTGTTTTGAGCGCTGTGCAGGGGAAGTTCAGGGCTGAGGTTTTGCCGTTTTCTCGGAGAAGGTCAACAGCAGTTCGGCACTAGATGCGCGATAGTAGTTATGATCAAAGGACGGCATTGTGCCATTCACCGTACGCATGAGACTATCATGGCAGAAGGCCGAGCTATGGTGGGAAGCGGAATATTAGGTAATAAATGTTCGCCAACTTTGGTGTGGCTGTGAACAGGTAGGACGGCAGTGTAGTATGTAGTATGCTGTATTGGGAAGTATATCCATCCCAAAATAAAGATTACCGGAGACTGTATAGTGTGGGCATTTTAAAAAGATGATCAAGCTCACTGCCAACCTGCCTATACACTGGTTAACGAAGTAACAACAGATGTAGTAGGTAAATGATTAGGGAAGTATTTGATGGAACTCAACTAATAATCTTAAGGTAGTTCAGTCGAAAAAAAAACTTGCTGACAACATGACGGCTATACGATTTAACTAAATAACAATACCAGACATTTAGGAATACATTGGGACGGTATGACATACTAATTAAGTTATCTAGACAGCCGACTGACGTGATGAACTACTTTTCCAAAGTTTTTCGATTAGATCTCTCAAAATCTGACATGCATAAGCTCCTTAAAATAATTTCTACGGTACATAAAATCATAAGGAAAGGTCTAAAATGACGAAGTTTGGACATTTCTTACTAATATGTCGCGTGCCGCCCATTGCCTACATGCTTAACCGTTCCATTATCAACGATCTCGTTTAGTTATCTTGAGGACAGTTATTTTGTATGCATGAAGGTGAGCGTGCCTGCGGTTAACTATGGAATGCATTAGCAACAGTCAGAGAAACCAGAAGGTTTACTGACTTGACGTCACGGATTCTCATTCCAACCGGCCCGCGATCGTCTCTGATGATGGGTTCGAGTGAGAATGTGAGACGTCTTCCTGTCTTCTTGTGATCGTAGTAGCTGCAGTGCAAAGTAAATGTGCTAGCACATAGAATGTTTGCAGAAATTTCTAAATGGGCTTTAGATTCCAAGAGATTACGTCCAGTAAGCGGGCTAATGCATGAAATGTTAACCAAATTTCTGAAATGCAATTTCGTTTTGAAGTGATTACCTAATTAACGTTGCAGAATTAATCATCACGCAGCAAATGTCCATATTAAGTCACATAACCAGAGATGCTGGCTTTCGGACAAACTTCTTTTGGTCCGCAAGTAAAAGCAGACTCTGTAAAAATGGCCAATGAAGAAGCATGAATTTTTCGCACTGATTTTCTATGCCCTTAAAAATTCAACTATAATTCATGGAAAACATGCATTAAAAATGCATTCTTCTACTCATTTGTCAAAAATTACGTCTTCTTCCGATTTTCTAGTCAAAGAAAATGTGAAATTCAGCTGTAAAAAAGTTTAAAATTATGAAATTTTTGATAAGGGTCGAATGCCCGTTCATAAAGCATCGCGTCTCTGCACTTACTGATGTTGCTTGTCAAATTTACAGTGCGGCTCGAATCCACTGTCGAATTCTATGAACCCTATATGGTCTCCTCTTAATACCACAGAGAAATATGCGGTTTTCCGTATGCGGAAAATATATGGCTTGTAGTTTCTAAATCCTAAATGAAAGTTAAATCAGTTTCAAAATTATGCATCAATTAAGTCAGTTTATCAGGGGAATGAGGCTTTCGCCCTTGAGCTCACCATTCATGTCGATAAACAGAAATAAAATTAATCGTTGCATCAGCAAGTGTGGAAGTCTTTGAAAACCGAATTAAACCCTTCTTTTAAACATAAAGTTCGGAAGATCACGCAATTTTCTACCAACTGAATAGAAGAATGAATGGGTTCATTCACTTTTTCCATGAAATATATTTGAATTATTTAGGGCATCGAAAATCAATGAGAAAAATTCACGCTACTTAAGTAGTCATTTTCTGTAGACTGTGGGTTTTGCGCGCGACCGAAAAGAAGTTCTTTCGAAAGCTGGCATCCGAGGTAACTTAATTACTATAAAATTGTACTGAAAGCTATTTAATTTTGCAACCCTCCTTAAGTAATCCTTTCGAAATGAAGACGCACTTCAGAATTTCGATTGGCATTTAATGAGTTGGCCCACTTACTGTAGGTAGGGCCGTAATATTAATTACAGCATAGAACAATTCAATGACATATGAATTACCTCGGGAGAACCGTTTTTTGAACGAACTTCTTTCCAGCCGCCCGTATAAACCGTACTCCATGCAAGCATGACCGCTGAGGTAGTATAATACTTTTATCATTGATTTTGGTGCCCTTAAAATATTAACTATATTTCATACAGGACATGCATAAGAATACTCATTCTTCTACTCATTGGGCAGAAAATAACACCTTCTTGGGGCTTTATACCCGGAAGTAGGATATAAATCGGTTTTAAAAAAACTTCCTTCTTCCGAACAATTTTTATCACGAGCTGCCGGTGCACATGCCCACAGGCCTCCCGAAACTGCACGTCGTACTTCTTCCGTGTACAGCATAACTCCAATATATTAGGGGGATACCAATGGGGATTTATGAAATTTAACAGTGGATTTGAGCTGGTTCACAAGCTATGAAAGCCATATTAGTAAATGCAGAGATGGGATATTTTATGAACTGGCATGTCATGGTCTTTAGCAGTCTCATACTTAGTAACTTCTTTACAGCCTTATTACATCCTTACTTCCAGTTCAAAGTTTGAGGTGGAAGAAGACGTAATTTGCTTCTAAATAATCAAAAGAATGAATGTGTTTATGCATGGAGTTTGCGAAATATATTTGAATCTAGTGGGACATTGAAATTTAATGATAAAAATTCGTACTATTCAGGCAGTGTTTTCCGCAAGGTGCAGGTTTTGCAGGCGACCAGGAACAATTTCGTTGGCATCCTGAATTTACTGAATTATTGTGGGATTATGCTGCACGATACTGAATATTGCGAGTCGACCCACGTAATCTTTTTTGAATCGAAAATGGATTTCGGAATTTCGGCTAACATTTCATGAGTTTGCATAACTACAGTACCTCACGCGACGAAAGTTAGAGACGTGAGTGGAATATTGAACAGATAACCTCTTAATTGTAATGCCATTGACAAATTACGTACAAGAAGTCACTAACAAGGCCACCATAGTAAACCGTGCCATTGAAAGTAAAATGTTTTGCCTAGGTACCCCTGTGTAATCTGTTATAGAAGTAAGTCCCGAGTACGTTAAGGAGTATTCCAAAGCACGACATCGTCATTTATAAGTACTCGGCACATCTACAGGTGTGTAACTCATCGTGTACTTATGCAGGCCGTCAATTTGTTTCCCAGCACGCCTTTTGAGTACAATCTGAAGTGAAAACTGCTTGTAAATATTGATAGACCGTGCGGAAAGCGGCAATCGAAGCCTAATCGAACGCATAGAACTACCGCTGCAAAGGAGGCCTAAGGGAAACGGGATGCAGAAGGAGAGAACAACGATTAAAATGAAACAGAAGTGAAGACAATAAAGAAAAGAGTTGGCGGTTTGTAGAGGAGATGCTCTGTCAGATGGCAGTGTCAAGAGCAATCAGATATGCTAGTAGTCCCGCAGCAAGGCCTATCTCCCTCGAGCACTGTAATTGTCCGGATCATCCGGACTACGCAAGAACGATCAGTGGCAGTATTTCGTCATCAGACCATAGAGGCCATCGCCTGCCGTTAAGTTAAATAAGTAATTTTGCTGAAAGACCCTTGGGGGTCCCTTCATAGCGGGTAAATATAAATTTTCAAGTAAATTTTAGAGCAATTAGATAGGTTCTGTACATTATTCGAATTTCGGTTATGGAATAAACTGTCACCGTTAGATCAATACATGCAGCCTACAGGTATAACGTGTATACAACCGACAAGCAAATAATGTTTCACACGAACATATCAGCGTGTGAGAAAAGTCAGGCAAACACTAACGCAAAACTATACTTTTTTGCATGTTTTAGGGTCGATGAATGAATCAAGAATCCAGACCGACTAGCAGCAGCATGTGGAACAAAGTTCAGAACACAAGTGCATGAAAAAACATTCGGTAAATTCGTCCGGCCGCACTTGGAGTACGGCATACAAGCCTGGAGACCGTGGGCAGTTGAGGATCAAAACTGCCTCGAGAGAGTTCAGAGGAGAGCCACGAAGATGGTTAGAGGTCAAAGCTCCTTTGCTTATGCAACCTGCCTAGTAAATATGAACTTCTTTCCTTTGAGTTACACGCAACTTCGCGTGTATCTCTTGCAAGCACTCCGCGTTGTAAAAGAGTTGGATTGCAGCCTTGCCCTTGAGGACTTTTTGAATTTGCTACCACGACCAAACTCCGAGATCACTCGTTAAAACTGCGCACTCAGCAGACAAGGGTGGATGTGCGGGAGTTCTACTTCTCTGTTCAAGTGGTCAAACCATGGAATGCCCTTCCAGCAGACGTTGTAATGTCACCATCAGT
Source organism: Spirometra erinaceieuropaei (assembly GCA_902702965.1). Taxonomy (NCBI): domain Eukaryota; kingdom Metazoa; phylum Platyhelminthes; class Cestoda; order Diphyllobothriidea; family Diphyllobothriidae; genus Spirometra; species Spirometra erinaceieuropaei. Next base: position 361,665 of record CACRXP010000253.1, read on the forward strand.
ACAAAGTTTTAAAAAGAATCTTGACATATTTATGTTCCAAAATGACCAAGAGCGATGATAAGTAGAGCTGAGCCCCTGTAACTCGTTTCCACTTTGTCCTACCATTATGGGCTCGTTTGGACTATTTTAGTCGAGAACATTTTTCTGCATACCACACATTCTTTTACTTTGCAACTAGGGTACTCTAGGGTTTACGCCTATTTCCCTTAATCAATTGAACTGAACGGTAACAGGCAGCTACTGAGTACTGTCAGGAGAAGCGTATCATCGCGCGTCAAATGAATTACATCTGTGGAAAATCAGTGCATGTCAACACCTTTCGTAAACCAACAGATGGTGTGGCATTTCGCTGCCCCGAATGCCGAAAACCGAAATCCATAAGCAATCGATATATCTTTAACAATAGTCAACTTACAATATCGACAATACTAATAATTGTACTAGGCTTCGTTTGGAGCACACCGGTGGCAGAATGTGCAGATAAAATTGGCTTATCGCGTACAACAGGAGTCTTATGATACGCTGTGTGCAGAAATGTGTTCTCCAATGGCCTTCGACAAGAAATTACCAAAGAAGGTGATGAGGGCGTAGAGGTCTAGGTGGACGCAAGCTTGGTTAGGTAAGGATAAACAAAGTCTGACGCCGAAAATGTCAGGGCTAGGTAATCGCTATATACAGTATTGACCGTAAAAGAGCCGGTTTTGAGCAAGTAAGTAACCGCAGTGCGCCCTCTCTTGCTGAAATCATCAGCATTTTGGTTGTACCCGGAAGTGTCATCGTTGATGATGAATGGAAGGGCTCTTTTCCGCTGGCGGCAATGGGCTACACACACTTCATGGTGAATCACTCGAAAAGCTTTGTTGATCTGACTGGACACAAACATGCCAATGCCACTGAGGCATAGTGGAGTCGGTTCAAGCGATATCTACGAAGGAGCGGCTTCCTGAATGTAAGCAGTCTATAGACACACCACGAGGAAGTGCAGTATCGCCTATGGCATAAACTAACCCGCGGCAGCATTCTACAGGCACGGGAGCCATTCTTGCAGCACATAGCAGCCTTCTAACTGGCAAACGATGTTTGTGGGGATGGACTTGAGGAAAGTCGCAGATTGTAGAAAACGGTCTGTAGGAAGACCAGTAGATGTCAGTAATAGAACATTTCCTCAGTTACTTCATTATTCCTGTGTTAGAAAGCCACCGAAAACCGCAAGATATCGACAATTAACCATACCTCACCCGATAGACTATTACGAAGTGAGCGTCGTCGCCGGTAACCCAACCGGACATCGCTTTTCGGTTACTCGGTAGGCCGGTATGCATCACATGTCCCCCCCCTCCTTCAGTCTGCGGCATGCAGAAACCCGTGCCCAAATAATGACTGAGACCTGCTAGTATTTTGTGTAAATTCTTCCGATAAAACTATCTGCATTCTTTTTGACGTAAATAACCAGTAAAACACCCTGCTCCGCATCTGTCAATTCATTATAGCCCACTGGAAACTACGAATAGGGAAACGTGGTGTGAGCTAATAGTAGGCGTTCCGTTGTTAGGCGATGGAAACATTTTCCACAGCATAGGCGTTGAGATAGTTACATGGCTGTGTTTGCTCGTTGGTGAAGGAGTTGCTGTAGAAAAACAAGTGGACCCATACAACGTTATTCTTTGTGATCCAACTGCAGTCTTGTCACGAGTGGCACTGATGCGGTGTAGATGGGAATGCAGAAGTTTCACTTGGTCATGTTACTGTACCTTGAGATACGTGAAATACGTTTAAGGCGTAGTTGTGAGATAGGTAAACTAACGGAAATGTTAGTAAACCCAATTGCTTGAGGAATGGATGTAGAGGAGGCAAACGGAAAACGTAAACTTTGGCCGCAAAGTGAACTAGAAACGAAACAGCTACACATAGAAACAGCTGACTGGGATGAATCAGAACACTACCAACCTCAGTCAGTGTCTCTTTTTAGAAGGATATGCGAATGACAAATGAGCGTAATGTCTGCGGAAGACTTCACGGGCTTACCGAACAACCGAGAACAAAAGCCAAACCAAATGGAAACGAAGATTACTCAGAACTCGGAAGTGCACGAAGGATATGGACAACCTGCTCACGAAATGCGTGCCAGTACCGCTTGTCGCTGAGACAAGGGTTGAGTGGGCGAACGGATAACGTGAGTAATGCATCTGAAAAACGTTAGCAGTCTGCCTTACAACTAGCTGTCTACAATTATTTCTGATATGAGCAGGAAGTGTAAGAAATTCTTCGCGTCTCAGACAACTGCATGAGCTCATTAGATTGGCTATACTACTGGCCTTCATCGTACAGTATGGAAAACCCATACTAACTAAGGAAGCGTTAGCTCCGCAGGCAAAGAACGAGTAAGTAGTTCGCAGTGTCGTGAAAGGAGATAGCAAACGGATAGGACGAAGTTTAATACTAATGTAACTATTTACGAGTAGTAAAGCGGGTTGTGGACTTCGTATTTTATTTACCCAATGTCATTGACTCATAATAAGAATAATTGTATTTAATGCCAGTTTACAGGCATTGTCAGAGAAGCGTTAAACACAAATCCGGCCAGCAGCGAAAAAACTCCGGTCGAAAAGGTAAAAAGTAAAGTTGATGGTGGTTTTTATGTTTTGCAGGGTTCAGGAGGAAAACACTGCTGACCACAAACTGTCGACCGTCAAGAAGGGAGGGGTTGCACGGTATCGGGTATTGTCAGTCGCCAATTCCCTTCATTAGGTTGGAGTTAGTCCAAACAAAAGCCCCGAAGAACAGCTGTCGCTGTTGACCAAAGTCATTGTCCTTAGTGAGACCGGCCATAGTGGTCAGAGACCAAAAACACCATCACTACGGTAGAGTCGATCGGTGGATTCAGCACCCAAAATTTGTGGGAACTTTTCTAAATGCAAAAATCAAGTAATAATTCTCCTTAAAAAAGTATAATATTGCAGAGTTTTCACATACCTGTGTAGTTTTTTCCAAGTAGCAATCAACAAATATTGGCTGTAATGCCAATAGTATTAACCGTAAGCGAGTAAGAAATGATTCTACTAGTGTGTCTACTGTCGATAGCTCCAAAATTTGATAACAACAACGACTACTACTACTGTTATTAATAGTGATAATTCGATTGCCGTTAATGCCGCTGACGATGCTAATATTACTATCACTACTAGTAATAATACGGGCCCTGTCGCCTGCACAAATGATAATACCATTAAAAAGTACACTACTACTGATGTTAGGTATGTTGCAGCAGACCTTATGATCACCAAAAAATGTACCGCTGTTGTCATCCGCGGTGTTGATTTCACACAAGTAAACTATTTTCACTTAAAATAATAAGATGAATACTACCGACAAAACAAGTACCGATACCAATGAGACGGCCACCACGGAAACTACTTCGGCGGTTATCACTGGGATTCGCTCACAACTGTTAACCAGTGACACTAATAATACTATTACAAATTCGGCAACTGGATCTAATGCCACAATAATAATTACTGGTATTGTCGACTGTGATAACATTCTTCTAGTTCTAGCAATTTCGTCAACGCAGTCAGTACTTCCGGTACTCCATTATAGTACTCTAGGCTACTGCAAACACGGATGGAAATGTTCGTACGGGCGATAAGCACAACAGTAAGTAACGATGAAATAAATCCTCACATCCGCTCTTGTTGTTAATACAACTATAGTGCGTGACCAATCTCATGAACATTTGGCCGAAATTCTGAAATGCGTTTTCGATTAGAAAGAATTACTTAGGTGGGGTTGTAATAATGATTATGATAAGACACAATCCTATAATATATCGAACTTGCCACGGTGTCGGCTTTTGAATGAATTTTTCTTCGGCCTCCTGCTGAAACGACACTCTGTAAAAATGACTACTTAAATAGCACTCACTTTTCACACAGATTTTCGGTGGCCTTATGAAGTCAAGGATATTTTGCAGAAAGCATGCGCAAAATAGGCTTTCCTTCACCCATTTGGTAGAAAATCACATTTTCTTTACATTTCATACACTAGGAAAGTTTATCTTTCGGTTTTAAAAAAGTTTCTTACGATGAGGTTTTTAAAACCGTTTGATGTCCATATACACAGCATCGCACATGTCCGTTCGCCAATGCTCCTCAAGAAATGTACAACATAATCCGCATTCACTGCAAAATTTTGCTAACTCTATATGTGATCTTCTTAAAGACGTAGAGATACGATTTTCTTTACGCGGAAAATATGTGCCTTGCAGACTGCAGTCGCGAAACATTAATGCAACGACTGGTATGGCGCAAAATTATTCGGGAATAGGGAACTTTTTCAAACCCTAAATATGCACTTCCTCTGGATATAAAATATGAAAGGCAATGTGATTTCCTAGCAAACGAATGAAAACATACTTTTGTGGATGTTTTCTAGGAAATTTATTTAGATACATAGGGCCACCGAAAATCGATGTGAAAACGCATGCTATTTAAGTAGCCATTTTTAAACCAGCGTGGTTTTTGAGAGAAGTCGATAAGAAGTTTGTTCAAAGGCTGACATACAGGAAAGTCCGAAATACTATATTATGGTGTCGTATGATAATCAGTATCACAACCCCAGTCAAGTAATCCTTCCTAGTCGAAATCACATGTCAAGATTTCGACCAAAATTTCATGAGAGGGGTCATGCGTTGTATGAAGACAAATACAGTCGCGGTAGACTGAACGGTTGGTGAAATCAACCGACACAATTATGGTTATGCGCTGCTGAATTTTTGCGTCTATGCATCGATCCGTTTTACTTTTATTGCACATCCTCTTAAGTAATCGGTTAATGACATACTGTGGGTGTGCTACTCACGAAACGATAACTTAAATTTTAAAACGCGTTTTCGTTTCGAAAAGGATTACGTAAGTCGGGTTTTAACAATTAATCCTTAGGCAAGAAAATTTCACAATAGTCCGTTGCCTAGGGATGCTGACATTCGAATGGACAATTTTCCGGGCGCACGCAAGAACCACACTCTGCAAAAGATGACTATCTAAGTAGCATTGTATCTTCCTCAGTGATGTTTGATACCCTTGAAATCCACTTATATTCCGCGGAAAGCTGACATATAAATATTCATTCTTCTACCCAGACGGAAGAAAATTACATCTGTACCAAATGTATACTCTTAGGAAGGGTAAAAGTCAGTTTTAAAAAGGTTTCTAATCATGAGATATTTTAATGCCGTCAAAAGTCCGTCCATAAAACAGTATGTCTCGGTAGTTGGTAATGTTGCTTGTAAAGTTTAGTATCTGACTAAAGTCCACTGCTAAATTTAATGAACCTTCGATGGTTTCCTCTTAATACCGTAAAGAAATGTATGATTTTCCTGAATGCAAGCGTAACCGCAGGTCAGGTTGAAAATTTTTCGGGAATTGGAAAACATTTAGAAAACCAAGTTATACCCTTCTTTCGAGTATAAAATTGAAAGAAGACGTAATTTTCGACTGAATGACTGAAAGAATGAATAAGTTCATGCATGCTTTCCATTAAATATAATTGAATTGTCAAGGGCATCGAAAGTCAACGAGAAAAAATTATGCTACCTAAGAAGTCATTTTTTTGCGAAGTGTCGGTTTCGCCTGCGGCCGGAAAGATGTCCCTTTGAAAGCCAGCATCCCGCGGTAAATGAATTAATATATGATTATGCTACGTGGTGGTTAGGTTCAAAGTCCTACTAAAGCAATCTTATCGAAACGAAAACACATTTCAGGAATTTGGTTAACATTTCACAAGTTAACACATCTGATGTATGTCTGACTGATAATACTGATAATGCCACTGTTGCTTTTATCTGCCGAATAGCAGATAGCAGAACTAATGGTTAGGACTAATGCTGTTAGTAGTAAGAGAATAAATAAGCAAGTGATACGCCAACATGCATGACGTCTCGAAGTGTTGTGTTCAAGGTGTTGTGATCAAGGTTGCTGCCACTATTGGAGACGCGGGTTTTACTTACACCATTGAAATGCCTGCGTCTAACAAGTCTACTGCAAGTCCTACCGGGTGTAAGGCAACGCCGGTACTACCACTTCTGTAAATACTACTATGCTAGTCCTAGCGCAAAAAGGTATGTCTGTTGCGTAAACGGAAAAGGAAGGGTTCGTGTACCTGGCTAACAATCGATGTACTACGGCAGAACAGTGGTCTGCATATGTAAAAGCAGTCCCTCCATCAGTTATTTTCGTATATGCGGGCAGTACCGATAACATTTACAGAAGATGTTACGAGCACAATCAGTTTAAGATATGGCACAACAGATCCTGCTGCTGATGATGCTGTCCTAGCGCTAGTAGGAACTAAGTTATATGGACTGCTATGTCTACGACTACCAATAATGTTACCGCGGGTGCGCATTAGATAGCTTATGTACCGTAGTTTATGTCGACTTATCATTCTGCAGAACGCTTGATGGCGTTGTGTAATCCCCTACTACTGATACGACAACTATTACTGTCGTCAATACTCAGATCACTTAAAATTCAACTGTAAGTATTACGAACAGTAAACCATTAAGTGATAAAATAACGGATACTGTTGTTGCGAGAGATAATACTTTAAGAAATTAAAACTGAAACATCTAGTCATTTTCATCCTGTGAGTACCTTTGCCGATTACAGGCAAACTGCCTCTCTACTGGTAAAAGAGTAAGGTAACATTCGAAATGAAATTGTTGAACCCAAGGCTGAATTTCAAGTCCCCCGTCTGTCTAAACCAAGTATGTCAAGCGCAGCCTGATTAATTTACATCGGCGGCATTTCCGCGTAGGTAAGGAGGTTGTGTCGGGAGATGGCATGTCTCTGTGAATGTCTGCAGTGAACAGCGTGCAGTACCCCTGTCCCCTATGTGCCTGAAGACATGCGGCGGCCACCAAGACCCCCCGAAGTCTTTGTTCTGGCGGTCACCAAACTCCTACAATAACGTTTGCGGTGGTACCAAAAGGCTTCGGGAGGTAGGGTCTAAATGCAGACACCCACTCAAGTGTCTTAATGCCTGACCCTGCGTGACCTCGAAATGTTCGTAATGTTGCAACAACTGTTTCCACAGCCCCACTCGGTGTCTTTTGCCAATATGAGTCCCTCCCCCATCCCCTCAGATCAGTCATCAAGTTCACAGTTTCAAGCTAAACAAAACACTCGAGTTTTCTGACTGTCCTGAACTTACCACCATGTGTGGGCGATGTTAGCCTTGGACGGCGTCTCTTCAACCGGCTCCAGTCAAGACATGACCGCCGGCTCACTATCACATCCGTTAAACTCCCCCATCCCTACCTTCCTAGTCAATCTAAAATTTATTCACGAGCCTATGTTTGTTCATTGTCCGAGCTGCATGACAGGACGCATGCATGGATAAGCATACATGAGCTGCAAGAACGACCCCCTCCCCTACCGCATGGTGTGATGGCGTTTTAGTCCCATTTCACCACAGCACGAATTCTCATAACTCCCACCTAAACACACTTCGCACCTCGGCAAGTCTCTAACCAGCTCTCCAGGTAAACTGGTCAGCCACGTATGACCTGCGGGGATGTTAACTCGGTAGCCACACAATGAGCTCACCTCGGGTATGAGTACTGCAAATAGCAATCATATGCTCTCCGTCTGCAGCTTACTGTTGTAGTAAATATGAAACCAAACCCAACATGTCAACCCAAACCGCACAAGCTCGGTAGACAAGAGAGAGAATAAAGTACCCCAATCGGCAAGCAGTTTGAATACGGAGAAATTTACCTTTGTGTCTAGGCAAAATAAGTGATTTTTCAAGAAGGTAATTCAACTTGGGCTTGAAGCACTGCTGTCCTCTACAATGTCATATGGGCAAAGCAAAAATTACTAACGTTAATTAGTACACCGCGTCCATTCGTAAACAGCATACGGAAACCGTCAGCATCAGTTCCGAAAGCCGGTTTGTCCTTAGATAAAGCTGGGCAAGTAAGTAATCGCAACTTTGGGGTTTTATTGGTGTGGAGAATGATAAAGTAGGTTAATAAATTATTTTATTTAACTTCCATAAGGAAAATGTTATGCAAGTCGACCTTAAATCGAAGGAATCTGAATAACTACGTCCATTGGCTGTGTCATATAAGCACTACGACTTCTGCTGAGAAGACTTCGGACAGAAATAATACTGCAAATACTACTGAGGTAATCAATATACTGTCTGGTAATAGTACTGCCCCCATTGAGACGGCCTACAGGAAGACATTTCCTAGAACTGCAACCATTAACAGTCGTATATCTACGGCTGTCAGCATTGCACTGTGGGCAATGTCACTGTAAACGGAACTGGTAATATCGCTGCCCTTAATATAACTGTAGAACGGAGACTGTATTGTTATGGGTACTGCCATCACAATTAACAGTAGTCGAAAAAAACTGAAATTATTCCCGCTGCAGCAATTGCTGGCTACTGTTACTGCTACGGCAATTGGTGTAGGCTGTCGTAAAAGTCAATACGATTAATAGGAATGCCAGTGTGAGTACTCAGTCAGATGTCCGTATTAAAACTACATACGATAACTGACAATAATAAACTTAGTGCTAGTACTACTACAACAACCATTACCTCAGGGCGTCGCGACTAGTAGTACAGTTAGTGAGCTAACTCATGAAATGTCAACCGTAATTCCGAAATGCATCTTCGTTCCAAAAATAGTAATTAAGTAGGGTTGTAAAACTAATAATCCTGCAGGGTAATTCTATAATAATTCATTTACCTCAGGATGCTGGCCTTTGAACAAACGTTTTTCCGGTTGCATGCAAAACTATTCTCTGTAAAAAGGACTGCATAAGTAGCATGCACTTTTTCATTGACTTTTGATGTCCTTAAATATGCAATTATATTTCATGGGAAACATACATTAACATATTCATTCATTTGCTCCTTTGATACAAAATTACGTCTTCTTCCAATTTTATACTCAAAAAAGGGGCATAATTTGGTTTTAAAAAGTTTCTAATTGTGAGTTTTTAATACTGTCAAATGGCCATTCATAAAACGTCCGTTATCTGCATGCACCGATGTGGCTTGTAAAGTTAACTACATGGCTCAAATCCACGGTAAATTTTATGAACCACTTATAGTTTCCTCTTAACATCGTAGAGAAATTACAGTTTTCTGTACGCGGTGAAATATACGGCTTGCAGTTTGGAAACTCTGAATGCAAATGTGACGGCAGGTCGGCTCCAAAACTATTCGAGAATTCATTGATATTTTGGCAGATTTTGAATAACTCATATTGACCCAACTGTGAAAACTCGGCGCCTCGGTGGGATTCGAACCCACGCAGTAAGGGGAAGGCTTTAGCGCAGCCAACGCTCTAACCACCTGAGCTACGAGGCCCCGCCGGACGACGCGAGTTTAATCACATTTGGGTCAAGTTACCCGCCCAACCTACTGCAACGTCTGGAATCCACCATATCTGATACAGTAAGTTGACTGCCCAAGCAGGATTTCCTAAGTAATTCACCTAGAATCCACCAGATGACTATCAGGCTCGCGTAATTCATTGATATTTCGGCAGATTTTGATTCTAGGTGAAGTACTTAGGAAATCCGGCTTGGGTAGTCAGCTTACTGTATCAGATTTGGTGAATTCCAGACGTTGCAGTAGGTTGGGCGGGTAACTTGACCCAAATGTGATTAAACTCGCGTCGTCCGGCGGGGCCTCGTAGCTCAGGTGGTTAGAGCGTTGGCTGCGCTAAAGCCTTCCCCTTACTGCGTGGGTTCGAATCCCACCGAGACGCCGAGTTTTTCACAGTTGGGTCAATATGAATTATTCGAGAATTGGAAAAAGGTTTTGGAAACCAAATTATACCCTTCCATGGCGTATGAAATTGAAAGAAGGCGTAATCTGATACCAAAGGAGCAAAAGTAGAAATATTTTTATACTTGTTCCCATGAAATGTAATTGAATTTTTGAGGGCATCGAAGATCAGTGAGTAAAATGCGTGTTACATATGTAGTCATTTTTTACAGAGGATAGTTTTGCAAGCAGTCGGGAAGAAGTTCGTTCGAAAGCCAGCATCCTTAGGTAACTGAATTATTATAGAATTATGCTGCAAGATGATGAAGTTTACAACCCTACTTACTGAATCTTTTCGAAACGAAAATGCATTTCGGAAGTTCGGTTGACTTACCACATGTAATGCTGATGGTAAAACTACTGCTACGGGTAGTTCGACGACTACCGTCACTGAAGCAAAAGCTGTTTCTGATGCTATGAGATATGTTTCTCGTAGAAGAAGTATGGAATGCGAATGGACCTGCCCCTATTGAAGTCCATAGAAGTACACTACTACAACGATGGAAATCACAATTGGTATCTGGAGGACACCTAGCCCCATTGGGCTACTATACAGCCTATTGCATCCAATTCTACCGCATGTAGTTGTATTACTTCCATCTGTAGACTGGTTACATTTGGTATATATACTACTATTTACTCTACATTTGCATCCATTACTTATACCGGGGGAACGTCCACATCTTCAAAATCGTCTGCCATGGCTTATACCAGTGTTTCCGCTACTAGTGCAACCACTAATGACCAAACCATTCCTATTAATGCTGCTACTACTGCTACTAAAACGACTACTACCAATACTACTGCCAACACGATTACTACGAGTACTACTGCACTAACGGGCAGCACAACTATTACTGTCACCATCATAAACTACTCTTATGGCCATTGAGACATATAGTTATACTAAAAGCGCAACTGCCACTCAGTGTTACATTAAGGACACCGAGATTGAAGTCAGTTGGCGCGCGTGCGACTCCCAAAAGTAGTAAACCGGTAAGAAATTTCGGTACCGCTGGCATCACTACGACTACGTGATCGGTAGGAAGTGCGAAGTCTACGCAGCGGATACTACCGGAATGACTGTTAGTGCCAGTGGGTTTGCAACTAATACTACCGCCAGTAGCAGTGCCACTGTTAGTGAAAGGCAATACCGAGGCTTCTGGCAATGCTTCTAAAAATGGTGAAGTTAGGAAATCAGAAACCTCTACGTAGACGACAACTACTGCTATTACTTATGCTGCGGTCGTCAATACTGCCAATACTACGACGTTTAGTAACGGATGTGGTAGCAATATGAAAACTTCCACAGCTAGAACTACTGCTGCTCAACCCTTCTTCCGCCACAACTACTGCAACCCAGTAAACTACAACTGCTTATGCCGGTAGAACCTCTAAAATCACCAATAATGTTACTATTACCAACAGAACTTTTAGTTCAATTATTAATAATGTTGCCCCTAGTACTATTAGTAATGCCACTAATATTACGACTATTACTACGACTACCACGCAAGTGCTACATACTGAAATACTAATCTGACGGCAGCGAACAGTACGGAACCTATTTTAAATTCTACTAATTTTGCATGCAGGGCGACAGCAGTAACTACCGGTACTAGTACATCAGCAACAAGCAGAACAACCTCAATAAGTCTTCTGCAATAAGACTGGATACTGGGGATAGTGTCGGTGCCTGACGAATTGCCACTGCAGTCAGTAGATCAAATACAGTTGGGAAATGCAAACCCAGTACTGATGATATGGGTTAATGTCAGCGGTGATTCTGCTACCATAGGGAAGTGCTAGTAATAATACTACTACTACTGCTACTACTACTACTACTACTACTACTACTACTACTACTACTACTACTACTACTACTACTACTACTACTACTACTACTACTACGAATGCTACTACTGAAACGACCACTACTAACGCTTCAACTTTACTAAGTGTAATGGCATACGTAACACTGACTGAAGTATTACTAGTACCGGGAACGTCAGTGGCTATGCAACGATATTTAATGAGCTAAATACGAACAACAGAAAGGGACTAACAATATCGTGAATAGAAATCTAGTGCCACGGCCACCTCTGCAACGAATACTACTAATGGAAATTGCGGCGAGTGATTGTATCACAACTAGCACAAGCAATACCTCGAAAGACACGACGGACACGCACTCAGCGAGAAAAGCAGCGGATGACAAAAGTTTAAAGAAAAATGCCTACTTAAAGCAGTAAGCGTTTATTTTAATTTCGCAAAACTCCGATTAGCCGCGAATCGGAGAGTTCAGACTTATCTAACAAACCTAAACAAATAGCGAAGATGGTACCCTAACAGGAAGGGGAGCATACTTAATGGTTTCGGGAGAACAGTTAATGGAAGGGGAAGAAGTTCGACCAAGAGTTCACTAAGGGCTACTTTGGCGAAGACCAGCTGATTTGGGGATGAATTGCAGTCGGTGAGAAAAAAGAATGTGCGAGGGGATTGTGAGGGTGGCGATGGCCTCCCGAAGGCGTTCTACGGTCCGAGTTGCTCGACGTTGATCAATATCATACTTATGGGAGATCCAGGCGATTCAGATAGGCTTAAAATGAATAGGTCAATAAGATTGGGTAAGTAAGGCAATGAAAGATAGGATCGAACAGCGAATAGCATTCTTGAAGCCAAGCTGGCCATGTTTGACCATTTCTACATGTAGAGGCCGAAGACATTGAGGGTAGCACACGCGGGGTAACGTGGAGAACTAGGTATAACTCTTGGCGAGTATTGATTTGAAGAGAGTTATCAAACGGTCATCGAGGTCATCCAAGCTAGGAGTAGGAACAGTCAAATGGTGCGAAATTACAGTGGAACTAACACATCAGAAAGTGTTAAACAATACAAAGGAGAATGAGATTTACAACAGGAGGGACGTTATTCCAAAACATCAGCTACACAGTCTGTGGGGAATGCAGCGCTGTCGGCAAATGCAGGGTGTGGCCATGGAAAGTGTTTTAAAGGAAGCGGGAAATACGGAACGGTAACTGCAATAACGGCGGGAAGGAGGTCAGCGGGAATATGAGGACAAACCACCAGTTAAGTTCGGTGACACGTAATCACACCATCTCTAACCTTGCGTAGTGGCCGAGGTCACTACACTGGATCCGTGATCAAAAAGTGTCTTCTCATTCGAACAACTCTCTACTTTTCAAGGGAAATTTCATAAACGGCCAAAATGACTTAAGATTCTAAATGGCTAATTTGCGTACGTTGTCGAGGGATCACAGTCGACGAACAAGGGTCTAGGTGAACCCAATCGAAGTCGGAAGGGCCGTAACCCAACTACCGTTCAACAAAGGAACTGCACACCACAATACAAAACAATATTCTTTATTCGAACTACAATCGGAGTTACAATTGGTTTCGTAAATTTGACGTGCAAATAACTGAACTCTCGCTTCTTTTTTAAGGATCTATTATTCAGGTTCGTTTTTGCTTGATTGTCGTTAATAATTTTACTTTATCACACCGTTTTCGTTCTTCTGTTCAAAAGACTAAACTAAAGAACACAATATGACGGTCATGGGTGTTTCCTCTGATAACATTCCGCCCCGTCCCAATTAAGGCCTGAAAAGTAGTCCCATTTATCTGTAATTCCACCACCGCGCTGGGAAGACGCTCGGGAACTACGGTTGATGCCACGGCGGAAATGCCTGGTGAAAGAGATGGCTCATCGGTTTAGTGATGCAAGACACAACTTTTCAAAGTGACCTTTTTCCCGCATTTTTTGCATAACGCCTCGCGTGCGGGACACATCGAATGGCGGTGCCTGGAATGAAGTAGTGGCCACCAGAAGAGAGACTCGAAGAAGTTTCACGTGGCTTGGTAGCGGCAGAGAATGAGGTCGTCGGAGGGTTCTGATACGATAGAGACTGTCTTTCTGCCAATTCAAGTGACCTTGCCTGATCAAAAGCAGTTTGGAAGTTCAAATTCTTTTACACCTCTGATGGCATCGTCGCGATCTTGTTCTACCGGAACGGCTTTAAAGTCGTAATCCTTAGCTAAGTAGCTTAACTTTGGAGCAAACTGGCCGAGAGTTTGTCCGTCTTCCTGTCTATAGGTTGCCAGAAGATGGTGGGCGAAGATTCCGATTCTGAGTCTTAAGTAGAGATGTCGTGGCAATTTGACGGTTTCTTCATAACTGGAGCATTCAATAATGCATTCCCAGACTGTCGGACAGACGTAGGTAGCAAGAACGCTTAATTTATCCGGTTTCAGGCTATCGATCGTAGATGAGAAATTTGCAAAAGTGCGAAACCAATGATTCCACTGTTTAGAAGCGTCTTAAGCATTTGGATCAATATCGAGTCGTTCTGGCCCAAGGAATCGATCCGTTCTGGAGTTGTAAAATGAATAAATTGTTGTAGCTAAGACCGCGGCAGGCACACGAGAAGAAAAGCATGAACAAATCAGGATGCAAGAATCAGAACCAGAATACCCTATGGTAGGGCTTTATCTTACGACCGACGTACTGGAACTAAAACGAGAAATAGAAAAATAGTAGGTAAGATGCAGTTTAGCCAGGGACTTATGTTGGCATGACATTCTTTTACTTCCTATTATTCTTCTTCTGAACAGCCTTCTGGAACTCGCCTGTTCGCTTCTACCGGTCGTCTTTTTGAAATAGAAGAGCGTGAGTGGGTCATAAATCCATTTGTAAACTACGAAACTACATGTCTGACAGTGGCCGATGAAGAAAATGCAGATGACCGGAAGTTCGATTGGATTCACAAGATGCCGTTTATGATCAAACGTTGTACGCATTTCAAATGACAATTCGGAGCCAGTGCCACTTAATTGAAAGGCAGTCAAGTCCTCGCTGCTATATAGGCCTTCGTATCTTTGGAAATGACGATTGTTCGTCCCGACACAAAATTAAATCTGATAAGGACGACCTCAAATAGGTCATGGTGGAATTCATGTCAGCTTGTCGACTGTGGAGTCACGTTTCTAGTTTATTTCCCCTCAACAACAAGCCCATCCATTATACTGGTGGTCCTTAAAATTACCCGCCTGGAAATATATTGAATAGCTCTTAAAGTTAATTTTTTGTTTATTTGGAAAGTCACGTTAGCGTGCCGCGTCCAAAAGCCCTTCCTTTTGGTGTGTTGCGGACGGGGAATGTTTGGGGACCCTGTTCTTCATCGTTATCGAGATTCGAGGCACAAACGAGGTCTACATTCCCGTCCGACTTAACGCCTACGGTCGCGTAGGACCTCCCGCGGGGTTTTATTTCGTACTCGTCAGGTCACATTTCCCCTTACGCTTGTTTTTTTAGGTCCCCGACTTGCCATGTCGGCGACCAACCACACAAGCTGGTATTCTTACCACATAGTATTCGGCTCAGGAGCTTGCTGTTTTGTAGGGGGCTTCCCGTTAAAGGCCGTTCAGTCCGCCACCTACTGATGCTCTGGACTTCCTACCTGTCCTATTTTGAACGCCATTTCGGTTACCTCGAATTATTTTTTATGGTCTTGAGATACTTGTCTTCCTCGTCACTTAGTATTGCATACATTTTCGATCTGAATTATGTAAACGTGATCGGCACTTTTGACTGATAATGATTTCCAGGAGTCGCCTCGCTTTAACCATACTAGCTCAAAAGGGTATTAACGGCTTTATGGTGCTCGAGCCACTAAATGATTCGTACCCTGGGGACCCGAAACAATTACACGTAGGCTTTTGACACTAAAATCGTAAATGCTATTTATGAAATACGTGTAAATACAGTGCTAAACACGAACACATCGTTAGGAAATGACGACTCTTATTTTAAGTTGCGAAAATTTCCATGGAGCAATTCAGAAGAGCATTTGGCGAGTTTACGCGTGCTCTTATTTGTATACAGTGCTGTTAGATGTTGTGAATGCTGCTAGAATTCCATGTCATCTAGGGATAGCCGATCAGGCGCACACTTTACTGCTGTCGCGTTGTCAATCATGGCCCAACCTGTCAGTCACTTGTGTGGTAGTGACATAGACTGGCTCAGTCAGTTACCGTTTAGATTGCACCTTGGGATGCGGTCGACTGATTGGTGGCTGTTTGTTTCAAAGGCCCGTGCCATTATGGCTAATTGCGTTAGTTAAGGTCTGCGCGAATCGCTTTTCATTGGCATATGCTACTCCCTCACTGACTGCTTCGCAGTAAAGAGTAGGCATGTGCCTTGCGAACATGCCGGTATCAAAGTCTGAATGTGTAGTCTTTTCAGACTGGACCAAATTAAAGGAGCAGGTTTTTTCAGAGCCAGAAGCCGCAATTATGGACCCAGTACTCCACTGAATAACGTCCTATCAGGGAGACATGGTGTGGTTTGCACAGGCAAAATTCTATTATTTGGTATTTAACGCGATCGAGGGGTCTGGAATAAATCCAGCCAAATATGCTGTAGTAGCTAGGACCGTAGCAAGCACACGAGATGGAGAGGACCAACGAATATGACTGTAAGAGTCAGAACGAGAATACCCTGTAACAGGGCTTTATTCATCTTACAATTGACGTACTGGGACTAAAAAGAGAAGTAGAAAAGTAGTAGGTAAGGTGGAATTTAGCCTGGGGCTTATGTTAGCATGACATATGCTATTTACTTCCTAGACTTATCTGTATGAAAACTGGTTTTTGGCAAGCGTGGCATCGGACAAGTGTACCCCTGTTTTACCTCACAGTTATAATTCTGTTAGAAAAACCCTTTTGAACCCCAGGGTAATCAACAAACCGGCCCCGTTTAGGACTGCAGATCTTCCAAAACTGCTAAGCCGTTCGGGATAACACCAGTATCCTGTTTGTAACATCTAATCAAGGTCATGCCTCAAGTGCAAAAGGACAAAATTGCGCTGAATTAAGAAGACTGAAGTAAAGAAGCACAAATTTCCACCGTTACTTTCACGGGCACGTAAATTATACTGCCCTCACCTCCATTTTTCAGCAGATTTCATTTAGACTCACAACTGCCTGCATAATAAGCCGGTCCCTATCATTTCTTTATTTTTCAGCTTACACTTAGCGGTGTCAGTGGAATATCCTTTGATGGAGGGGTTGCCGGACACTCAGCTTGATCGGCAGTTGCACACCATCAGTCCTGAACAATGTTTCATACGCCAAATTATAAATCCTATTCGCTTTTCCCGTACCCTGATTCAGCTGGGCTACGAACCCCTTCCTCCCTACCGTTCTCTTCACCCACTAATACTATTTGGTTGGACGAAACCCGTATTCTTTTACCCAAACATGTTTGCCTACGCCCGGTATTTGTTTCATAAAAGAGGCTTCTGGTACGTAATGACAACCGGTTTCCAGGCCCGATTTTTTTACGATCTCCTCACGGATGCCTGTCAGTTCATGAATCGCCGGTTTCTCCTAGAACATAGTGAGGATTCCCTTCCGCTGCTCACCAATGTGGATACATTTGTTTTCGCTGACCCTAGCCCAGCCGCAGATGAAAACCCGCATACAAAACGATGGAATGGTCTTGTGGAGAATATAATGGAGGAGGCCTCGCTATGGAAGTTTGGAATTCATCTTTCTGGACTGCTGGCAATGAAGGCATACGAAATTCTTCTGACTCAACCGTTTTATGGTCCGTACGTACATTTTATATTCCCCTCCAAAAACCGTCCTAGTTTTTAACTTGAACTTTCCTGGAGAAGCACCGTAGAAAGTCTTTCGTCTTTTGAGCACCTAAATCCCCAAATCCATTTAAATCCGTTTGAGGACCCGCCATGGCACTGCGTACTTGCAAAGCAAACATTTTAATCCCCGTTAGTCCCTCATCGTTACAACGTAGTCTGTTGGACACACCGAAAATTGCACACACGTCGGATTGCTGATGTGCTGAAGAGGATGCTGTGTAACCTGGTCATGGTGTCTGGAAATGGAACACCAATAGCACAGCCTTTCCTGACGGTTTAGTCCTTGACCGCTGAGCGTGGACTGCACTACTTACCGATGCTGTGGATCCCGGTGCTGGCCAAACCAGCACTGGCGACAGCCGATACAGGTGCAGCCACGTAAGTACTCTTGGTTTGCAGCCATTTTGAGGTTTGCTTGAGAGAGCACAAGAAAGTATGCAGTGCATTGCCCTCTCTGCTCCCAAATACTGGCGCCGGTGACCGTGAGATCCGTCTTCGTCATGCTTAAATAATCAGGTGGAAATGAGCAACCTTATTGTGAATACCGATCTCTTATCTGACGAGTCTGCCACAGGCTTTAGCATTGGTCTTGTTCCTACCTGGAAGGGGGACGAGCTCATGACTTGACGCACTAAAAGTTTATATCGTAACCCTTCTGCTACCTTCCCTTCCATATAGTTATTATGGTACGGCAAATGGCCAGCTTTGTCGGTGGAGAGGGCGGTTACAACTGGTTCCATCAGGCAGTTTGGAGTATATACAGAGAAAGTGGTCTTCCTGGGTTCGTCCAGGTATGTTTTTAATAATGTCTGACTACCCATCACTTCATCACTTGACTTTCTATCCTTGGTGCACTAGCGCAACTCACCCATCCATTGACAGCCTGCTGCAAATGAATGGTTGTGATTTAATTTGTTCCTTAGAATGATAAAAAAAGTTGCACAAGCCATTACGGGTCTTTCTTCTGTCCACGCTGGTAATTTACCACATGCTTTGAGTAAGAAAGAAAGAACCTAATTGAGTGCCAGAACAATTTCGTTATTTTCTTGAGCTTCCGAGCACGTGCTAGAGTCCGTCGTCAGAGATGACAGTAGCAACAGAACAAATGGCACTTATAAGGGTCATTAGCCAACCAACAACCGTTGCCACAGGTCGGGACTTGACAGCGGAGAGCGCCGTATGCGGTTGCCAAATCAATACACCGATTGATTGAGTCCTCACCCGCGGCCCAGGTTTCAATCAACTCTCGGCATATCTTGTTTTTGGCTTGAGAATTTTTTTTAGCGGCTGCAAAGTTGCATTCGGGGCCCGTTTCGATGGTGTGGACCACCGGTTGTAGTTACTCGTAACCCCGTCACACAGCTAGCTTATGCTCGTGTATGCGCGGTCCGAGCATGTAGTCAGCCTGACTTGTGTAACCACAAAGACAGTCTAGTCACGGGATACGACACACCATACGTGACCGCTCCCTGGGATTCAATAGGTCCTTAATTTGCATAACCCTCCTGCGTACGATAGCTTTGGACTGGCGTAAATTTCAGCATCTTATCCCGCGGCAATATGATCGGTCGCCTCTGGAACGTCCTTCATACGTGGTGGAGCATGCCGCATCCTCAGTCCCCGGCTGGGTCCCCCGGCTGGAGGAAACGCGTAGGCGTCGACTTACAAACACCGTCGCACAGCCATTCCGGATAAATTGGTCGCAGGGATGACGGACGTCACATGCTTTTCCCTCTGGGCTGCTGCAGTGAGTTTGAATCCATTTAAGAAGTGTTTCCACGCAACTTTTGTTGACCACCGGATGAGCGCTGTAAAAACTGAGAGGTTTCGTGGTGTTCCATTCCTATAAACTGTCGTCACAATTTTACCATCAAAACTTCGTCTGAAGAGTACATAATGAAAGTATAGCTGCTGCTCGTTTCTATCCTCGTCAACTGAACACATGTTTCTCTGGCAAAAAATTTCTAGTCAAGATGAATGTGGAAACGTTCTAACACTTTGGATGTCGTAAGCGATGACGTTCACTGAGTGCCGCACGGGGTGGGCGCAGCACCACCCGTGAATGAGGTCACAACGAGGCGGACTTGCGCGGCATCTGCGGCACTCCTCCGTCGCCGAGCTTGCCCCAATGGCAAGACAAAGGCCACCGGAAGTGGGCGCCGGCCCAGGGGCTGGCAAAACTGCACAGTCCGTCCGCGCGTGCTACACACGACCTGGCCCCTGCTGCATGTTCAGGTCATTGCTAGGACGGACCCGATCCACATGCGCGGGAATATCCTTAAAGTTACACTGAGAAAGAACCACTGCAGCTTGTCTCTCGATCCCGAGAAAGACCGAGCTATTCTGTCAGTTCGTAACCATCCAAGCCACGACTGAAGGGGCCTCGGGATATGCTCAAGTGGATCGGATTTGCTATAATAAAGAATTTGCTGATATGTCGTTGGAATGGATTCCCAAGTGTCGGTCACGCCTGTCCTTTCGCATGCACCAGTGAACCGTCCGGGCCCGTCACCACAATGAATAGCCGATCTATTGTTAATACCAAAGGAAATGACACATGACTTAAACAAAGCGCAGTGATGAGATCAGATATGCCCCATTTTAAGCATCTTTCCAGTTATCCCCGGCTTATGTGTTATGATCTTGAGCTAATTAATTGTTGCGTACTGCTTTTAGCATTACGTACACTTGTGGTTGAAATTATGTAAATATGGTCGGCACCTTTGGCAAGTAATGATTTCTAGGAACCCATCTGTGTTAACGTACATATTAAATGATCCACACCCTGTGTACCCGAAACAAATGCATGTAGATATTTGGCTTTAAAATTTTAAATGCTATTTATGACGTATGTCAACCCCTGCCTTCGAACCCTCCCCCAGTCGTCCCGACCCTATCTTGTCGCCGGACAGAGGTGGGTGAGGGAGGGGGGGAGAGTGCAACAGATGCTGCGCAAGCCTGCCGCCACTATAACTAATTCACGTACAGGTCACCGTCCTGCGTCCACCATGTTGTGGGGCACACGGTGGACATCTTCGTTCGCGACAGTCAAACCGTAATGTCTAATTGCAGCGCTAAACACGAACACCTGCTGATGAAAGTCATAAGGCAAAAGGCTGATTAGAGAACCTTCTTTCAGACGAATGCAGTATTAAACGACGATTTACGTGACAGTTCGTGTGCTTTACAGACCTATGGTAATCTTTATCACCTAATGGTTAGCCTGTGGTGGAGATGCGCCCACCGATCACGCTGCGGGACAAACTCCTCCCGTTGTGCCTTTAGGCTCGATCTAGAGCCCTGCAGGCAACTACACAGCGACTGGTAGTATGGACAAATTGACATTACCGACAAAGATACGGGAGACTAGAGTGGCGACTTCTGGCTTGTTTGCCGTAATCGGCCAGCCAAACCCAACCCCAAGCCCTACAGCTCAGGTCCTCGTTCTGTTGGTTAGAAGTCCGGAGCTCTGACTATTGAACCATGGGATCTTTGTCCTTTCAATTGCATCGGTAATTTTTATTTCTTTGCCATAGAAATGGCGTTCACCACTGATCCATTCCGGCTGCTGGACGTAATATGAACGATTCTGCCCGACTGGTGATCTCCTCTAGGCGGTTGCATAGTTATGGGCGACAGCTGATGAAAGTGTTGCCGACTAGTTTCCCCCGTTCCTTGTAGGTACCAATTATTGGAATTTTTCGCGCAAGACGGAGCATCAGGTCGACTTTAAAATCATGTACACGATTTGCAAGTAGGCATTACCCTAAAGCTTTCAAAGTCCGCAGGATTTCAGATTCAGATATTTGAACAGTGACGTATAATTCCAACCCTCTACTTATCATTCTTGTTGTAAATACTAATTTAAGATGTTCTGCTTAGCTCGAAAGTGCTCCTGTTAGAAAGTGAGAACTGTATAAGCGGCCTGTGTGCGTCTAACCTTTGTCTAACAAACGTCATGTTCTCGAAGCCACACAACATCATTTTTGTCAATAAGACAGGTGCTTTTCGAATGTTTGGTTTGCTTATTCAATCTATATGGTTGCGTTACGAGAAATCTTACATTGTTTAATTTCTTTTGAGCGTATAATGCCATACAGTGTGTTTCCCGGAAACGTGTACCAGGAAACCGAGGGATTGTCGCTAAGAAATTATTAGGGCGATTACTAAAAGAGTACATTGTGTGTGGTCATCCGGCGACCGGTGACATTGTTACTTTAATGCAGCGCCGATACATACCAGTCGGTTACTTCAGTAGCCCACGTGAGGAGGAGTCGTTCATTGCTGTTCGTGGGAATAAAGTTGTCTTACAAGTTCACTGTGCACCGAAAATCATGAAACATACATCGGACTTACCTGACTTATTTATGACTGGAAGCGTAACAAGCTAAAGTGTCAAGACTAGTCAGCAGGCGGCAGAACCTCAAGTCACTTATCTCACGGTGCCTTACCGGCTTTTCCTTTGAACATCTTTTCAACCGCTTACGCAAATTACACCGGAAAAATCATGTTTCAGGCTTATTATGCCTTCCTCCTGTCAGACGCAATTCCGGCCACCGTCTGGAGCCAGAAACACATTTGCAGACGCGCACAGCACGATACTTCATTTAGAAGGTCTGTCAGATAATCACTTCCCGGAGCCGAAGTTCATCAGCTTCCCGCTACCTGACATTCTCAGTTGCTGCAGATCGGACATATATTCACACAGGAATGGACATACACCGATTCAGTAGCGTCCTGAATCAAACACACCGTATTTGAAGGCATGTGCACATGTTTGCGTTTCTGGTCCCAAGTGGTGATCAGCGTCGTGATCGGTCAGGTAAAGGCAGCATAAACCTGAAACACCACTGTATCACTGTAACCGCATCTCCGTCAGCTTGTTTTGGTGCGACTTGACAGATTGGTGCCCGTGACGCCTGCGACCCATTCGTAGCCAGTGAATTGGTCGAGAATTCTTGCCGACTGATGATGAGATCGGACACTGTACAGGAAGGCCGCATTTCAAAAAGACGGAAGTAAAAGGAAAACCGACAAAATCCAATCGGAGACTGAAACATACACGTTACTACATTACTTTGCCATTACTACAGAAGCCATAATACTAGTCCTGCAGAAAGAAGATATCCAACAGGCATCTCAGCCTAATGAAAGTATGAGGTAATTCCCCCGAAGTCTCTTGGACTATAACTTCGGAGGAGGCACGTCCAGCCACCGCTCCACTAGATCTACACATTATAGCGAATATAATGGGAATCTGGAGAGCGCATGTCTTAATGGTACATCTTCCTCCTTCGTGGACGACTTCGTAGGCAAATGCCTATGTCGGAACCGTACGACCTCTCGTAAAATTGCTGCGCGCATATCGAGGCCGGTCAACATGAGCAGCTCGTGACAGCCTATGCCAGCGATCCGCTGCCTTTTTGTGCCACTCAAGGATCGGCTGCCGCTTGAGGAGCTGTCAGCAGTTACCGCGTTACTGGACCCATCTTTGCAGTATAACTGATGGACGACTGGCAGTACAGGTGCATGGACATGCTCCGCCAGCAAGGCGGCGCGCAACTTCTAACACTGCCGCAGTTTGCTTTTGACAGTGCACGAATAAGTGAGCCAGCTGAGGTGGAAACAGCCAGTGCAATAGCTGAGGCCTGGCAGAGAGATGTCCACTCACCCATTTGCTAAGCAAACACACCTCGTTCAATCCTCCGCACCACCTGGGCAAGAAGGAAGACCGATGAGAAATCAAAGGAGTCATGCAGTGTATTTCTCTCGATTCACACTTTATTGCCTGATAAAGTGTCCGGAGATTGTATCTTCGCTGCCATCGGTACTAGTTCAGGTCTTTACCAGCCTTACTACAGACTTGAAAAATCAAATACTGCTTCACCGCAGTCGTTGCCCGATCTGGATCTTGGTCCAAAGGCCGTGTCTCAAAATGCAGAAGTACGTTTGCAGCGCTCTAACCGCAAAAGGGCATATTTTGCGCCAACGTATCGATGTGACCGTAGAGTGGACCACGCTGAAGATGCGCTGGACCGACGCAAGGGCCAGATCGGAGTCCGACATGCGCTGTTGGGAGTGCGCACCTGTAACAGATGTCTACACTGGGTTTCTGGTGGCAGACCTAGTCACAGGCTCGCCGCGCCAATTAGGACTCATACCACCCCCTATTTTGTATAAAATCCTGGTCACTGTGTGTTGTGGACCAGGAGGTGTGGTGTCACTCCCAGGTGCGGGTTCTTGCCACGCCAGCCACCTGCGCCCACTCCCGCCTTCGGTTTTCATGACTGGCTTGACACTGGATCCAGGTGTGGGAGGAGAGGGGAGTGCGTTAGATGCAGCGCTAGCCTGTTATCACTATAAACCATCTTTGGCGCAAGTCACCGTCCCTGCTCTCCGCTGCGGAGCACGCGGTGGACATCCTCGGCCACGACGGCCGAACCGTCGTACCGGTGTGACTACTACCGCACTGAGAGATAACTCGACAACCTCGGTACGACAGAGAAGTTCGAGCAAAGTTGTAGTGTAAACCAATCCGCTCTCTTGGCCTCAAGATCTGAGCAAACCTCGTTGCACGACCTCCGATCGATACGACTTACATAAGTTCAGACGAATACTCTTCGGGATGGAACCTGCTCTAAGACAAATAATATTGAGCCGGTCACCTTTGGTGCTTCCTTAGACTTCGACATGAGCGAGGCCTCTGACGACATTAAGTTCTCTCACTGTCCGTGCCGCTTAAGGGATTGAAGGATGTGAGATGAGCTAAAAGTCGGCATGCAAATATTCATTCTCCCAACTGGCAGAGGTCTAGTAAAAGTTTAACTGCTGAATAAAACCTGTTCTACTTATGAAGGTCGAGTGATACGAAACCTCTGTTAGCGCCTGACTGAAAATGTTGATTAATAGAAGTCTGTTGAAGCTAAAAAAGCATGGGAGCATCAGAATCAAGGCCTATTAACGGGTGAGGGCGACAGATGCGGCCGTCCTGCGGTCTGATAGCGTTCCAGAGTCAGGAGTCAGATTTTTATTTCTAGGCCGATCCACATGTGGGCTTGCAGAGTTGTTGTCCCTAGAGTAAAGTTTATAACCACGAACTCGTAAATGGAGATTCATTCAGTCGAGGAATTTATGGATCGGCACAGGAGCATTGCAGTCAAACCGTGCAAGAGGATCGTGCCATTCGATGCCACCTGTCTCCTAGCGTCTATATCTAAGTGAACTGCTATGCGAATGCTGGATTGATATCTGTTCGAGCTCACAAAGGGTCACCTAAAGGACCCTTTCAATTTTGACGCCGTAAAAATAGGTTAAGTCGACGCTGATGACCCTGCAAATTTCTGGCCCGATTGTCCAGACTACCTCCTAACTTTGCTAGACGGAACTGTTCAGGTCGTGGAAACCCGACATTTCAGTGCCCTGACCCGCCATGCAGACAACAGACGGGGTTGACTATCACTGAACGGGGGCACATAACTCACCCGCAACTAACATTTGCGGTCTTTGCAAAGGGCTCTGTTAAGCGCGTGACCCGCGGAGCTTATAACGCGAGTCGCTCATTTGACCCTCTAAGCTTTTAATTCAGGTGATTGAATTCAGTAGTTTAAACGTCAGACCAAGGATATATTGTTCCTGATGGAATCGTATTCTTTCAAATTAGTGGAAGATCGTGTAACCTGCCTTCTTTGTCTCATTTCATCTTGCAGGAGTCAAAAGGATAGTGGTTGCTTACGGTTAAATAGTAGTGACATCTGAGCCTTAATTATTGTCTTTAATGATGCTTTCGAGTGCCAACGCGGAACATTCGGCGAGTACACTATCGTTCCCGGGGATCGGCTTTCATAATTTTTCTAGATAAAAGTTTCCGAGTTAGCCGCTCAAACCTTCAATCGGTGTCAAGTATTTGACGCTGCGTGAACTAAAGCTACATAATATCCATGTGGCATCTGCGAACTATTATAGCCTATATTATCCTGTACTACACTGAGAAGAATTTGACCGCTTGTTAACTCTTCTCTCCACAAGTAATTTTGTGCGTAAGATAAACCGTTCCCCTCAGTCGTAAAGAGTTTTTTGTTAGAGTTATTTGTTACTGACAGTATGCCAAAGCTGTGTTGTGTATTTTTAGCTCTTGTAATTTTCCCGTCCCCACTTCATTTTGATGATGCGCAAGAGGGCGATGTTCATGGTTCGCGGGCGTTTGTATGTGGCATAGAGTAGAGATGCAGGTCTGTCAAAATCCATATGCGTCTTAGCGGTCATTATGAATGGGGGATCCGTTGAGGACTTTATCGCATTTGGCACTAGTCCCAGGGCCAAACATCCCCACCCGCAGCCTTCGGCGAAGTCAGCTTCTAGATGGCTGACATTCACTGGACGTAATGCTGTTTGTTTGGTCTTCTTTCCTGATTGCGCACGTTTCTGCCCTGCGCTTGCTCCTCTACATAACCTTTGCCGCCACCACCTGTCCGCGTACCACGCGCTCTTTTTACACTCTTGTTACTGATGGCGGTAGCATCAGTACTGATTGCTATCATTGGACGCCCCTCTCCCCCTCTGCCTCTCTCGGTAACTTGATGTTCTTTCTTGCAAACGTGTTCCATTCGTCTCTGTAAAGCAGGTCTATACGATTAGCTTCGGGAGGCCTGTGCTTCGCTTCTTAAATACTTTGAAACGCCTGAACCCTATCACCTTTTATTTGATTTCGTTCCTCTGGGCAGTGAAGACCAAAACGTCATGCTATTTTAAATGTCATACTTACACGCACCATGCTCAATTCTTTCTGTTGAACCCCTTTCTCCCTTTTCCACAGGGCTTTTGGCCACGATTATTTTGCGAAAGTATCCGACTAATCCTCTACTTCTCGGCTTGTCGATTTATCCGTCGACACGTTCTCAGCCTTTGTGATAGAGAAAATGGGCTTCTTGTCCCTTTGCGAACCCTTCTTCTCATTATCATAACAAATTGCACATACAGATACGAGGTAAGGCCGTCGTGATGAATTAGCGACTTATTTAGACTTTTTCGTCTAAATTATGTCGGAATTTTTTTATGATGTCAGCAGTGACGATTTACCGGATTTCAGTGCACCGTGCATCAGCATCAGTGTAGAATTACCTCTCGGCCGTCATATTTTCATCAAAATCTGCGGTTCGAAATCAAAATTATTATTTCTATTCTGATCTCCAAACAGTTAGGTAACTTAAGTAAAGAAGAAGAGTCGAGCATCGGAACACTTTTTTTTTAATTGTCCTGAGCTTTCAGGACAATAAACAAAGTGTTCCGGTACCGACTCTTCTTCAATTATGCATACGCCTGGAACTCGAAATTTCGCCTTCATTCGTGAAAAGTTAGGTAACTGTTGACTTCTGTAACTTGTTTGATTATTAAGCATTGGGTGCCGGTTCTACCCTTTGTGGTGATAGTGGTCGGTACATTTGTACCCGATGTCTTTGAGCGATTCAGGGTAAATGGGTTTATCGGCAGTTGCTCGGTCATGCAACCGCATTCGTCCCACTCAAAATCAGGTCAGCTTACCCTTCTCGGTCTGTCTCGACCGACGGATGTACATCCAAAGAGCCTCTGCCAAAAGCATATGCGAAATTTGCATCTGTTTTCCATTATTCTTGGAAGGGGGGAGGAAGCGCTTTGTGCGTGAAAGAAAATTGGAACTGCCACTGTCTGTCGGTCTTAATTCTAGACTGATCCTACTACTTCAGGGAGGAGTGAGAAGGTTCCATCATCCGGAAAGCAAGTGCATTTTTCTGGCGTTCCGGACTCTTAATTGGGCACAGCACGTATCCGCGCCAGCTGTGGGACGGTCGGCCAGCTGAGGGCATCCCATTACTTAGACCTCGTGTCAATTATTCGTCAGATAGACTGATTACGTGCCTGTCACCCACACAGCTACTTTCAACGAAGACAAGCCAGAGGCCTATCGCGCCAACTAGATTCAGCCAGGCTGTAAAATTGACGTTTTTTCATTTCTGATGAAGCAATAAAGACTAGATTAGAAGTGTCCGTTGATGTTTCTGCGTTCCTGTAAGTTGAACCTTCTGTTCCTTCTGAATTAATTCCCGGGTCACGAATCTTTACGTCCACAGCTGTGCTGATATTGAAGTTTGTACACAACCGCTTTCAGTGAACGAATCATGGCGCGTCTCTCGTACTGTTGCGGTCAGATTACGAGAAACCGCTGTCTGGCTGGTGTATAATACCAGTAAACCACTTTTAGCCTTAAAAACAAGATGACAATTAGTCTGATTTTACACTTGACAGCCAAGAGTAGATATCCAACAAGGATTATCTATTTTGATTGAAAATTTTTAAATTGACGGGGTGCATTTGCTGAATTCCTCTTACCGATCTAGTTGTAAACTGTTGCAACAAAAAAGAGTTGTCATTTTGTTGGTCTTTGGTATTCGGAAATCGGAGTCTCGGGAAAATTATTCATAGTCTAACTTTGCCGCTTTGTTATTTGTAAAACAAGCCATTGTTAGTGTGCACATGCTCTAGGCCTATTTTATTTTTAGTAAGAATCCTGTACCTCTTTTGGTTCTTCAGGGTCCCAAAAGGCGGGACTCAGAGAACAGCAGCGACACCCTTGCTGCCTGTATACATTGCGACGGCACATTTAATTTACTTACCGACCTAGTCGAACATGTATGCATTCTTTGCATCATGAACGGGAAATTCTTTGTCAGGGCGCGCCGGAGAACGACTATTAAGCTTATCACATCGTTGACACTGCCTCAATAGTTGAGTTCGCCTATTGGGCAACATGTGCACAGACAACAATAATAAGTAAAGCGTACTCAGTATTCAGGTGTAGATAGCCATCATCGATTACTGCGAGTTAACTATCACATCAGACGCCAAAGAATATGGGCGCAGCTGCCCTCATCGTTTGTGTTCAAGAGTCCGACAAGAAGCCGAGTGGTTTAGGCCGTCGCCTTTTCCGACGCCTTGTCCTGCAGTGCTCCCTCTTGCCGATAAAATTGCTGATAGTGCACGCGGTACACCATCGAACAGATTTTAGGGTCTTTACTTTGCTGACGTTCCAAAATCAGTTGCTTATTCTTTCTTTCTTCTTGTGCGTAGGTGGTGACCTGCATGATGGCTGTTCGTGGTTCACGGCTGGCGGCGGCAAATGAAGCTAACACCTTCAGCGACTGGCGTTCGTGCAGGCGCGCGCTGTCGGAGTCAGGCCAATCCAACCGAGGCTCCATGCCCTTCTGGAGGAGGCACGTACAGGCCAAGCACCTCACTGCACTGCAGACCGAATAAAACGGTAGTAGGCGGCGGAATCGAATTCGACTCATTTGCTTTGCATCGGAGCCTCCACCGTGGATGTGCACTCTCTCTTTCCACCTTTTGACTACTTCGTAGCCCTTTCTTGGTTCTTCATACTTGGGCTTCCCCAGCTTTTCTGAACACTAGCTTTTTTATGTATAGTTTTTTTAACAAATGCGATTCCTCTTTGTTTGCCCGTCTTAATAATTTTAATGATTTCAAATATGATCCTTTAATATCTCCACCAGGTCTTAGATTGAAGCACTATTACTTCCTTAGGTTCGCGGTCATTCAGCTTAGTTCGACCTACAAACGTCTGACGCTGCCGAAACGACAATTAGTGCGCGGGCAGTCGCAATCACCCTTGTGGTTCGTCTGTAGCAGCAATTTTTATTTTGACGCCTGTTGGTAGGTAGAAAATTGGCAAGGTGTGTCTCGAACCGGCGTACTCTGACTGTCAAACAACGCCCCAGTCATCGCGCCACGGGATCCGCTCTCAAGCACTTGGCTTTGTTGAAAAGTGCACGAATGTCGGTGGCGCCGGCAGGATATAGTTAATCTTAGCCCGTGATTACCATTTCTAAACACTGCAATTTACGGCTAGTGTTCGTGGTTCTCCTGTGGACACGCTGTGTTTACAGTAGGAGGGCCGGCGAGCTTGCCCTATCCTGCGATCTTTTCACATAAATACGTCTTTTAATATGGAAACCAACCCTTCTCAGACGTAGCAGAAAATACAGGAACATTTGATGCAGTGCCGAACATGCAGTTCGCTCCTCGTTCTTGCCTGACTCGTTCAGAATATGCGAAAGAAACAGCACTTCAGTTATACGCTGTTCTCATTCTAGACACTACGGATGCATGGCACTGTGTCATTCAAAATGCAGGTACCAATGTGTTGTGCACCTATGCTGGAGTGTAGGAAGGAAGGCGAAAATCGGGAAGGCGTATGCTTACTTCTTCTTGTACATGTGGTCCATGAAGATTGACGGTTGATGGGGTAGGCCCACTTGCGACTTTATGAGAGTTATGAGTAGCACAAAGGTGATTGCGAACTCAGGAGTAAGAGTAAGTATGCAGAAAAAGTAAACATGAGGAGGGAGGAACAGGTAACTCGTACTTGAAGGCGCGAAGTGCCGTCTAGTGTAGGGGTACGCCTTGTTCTCCAGGTCTTAATGCATTGCGTGGAAACGTGAGAATGGCCGGGGTTGGGTGAAGTTTCCCCCGTTTCAGCGTACCCAGACGAACTAATTGACAGACTTCTATTCATCACGAGTTCTTTGACTTGAAAACCGTTAAAGTCTAGGGTGGCGTGCGCATTACCACGAGAAGAGAATTTGCTCCGACATATTCCTTTCCCGCGTATGGACGGTGTGTATTCGGCCTCGAGTTGGTTACTTGCACATTTGGAAGGGGGTAGTTATCTAGAGCTTCACATAGTCAAGATGTAGGGATTTTTCGCGATATAAATGTGCGTCATCGATTCGTCAATTTACTAGATCTCTGCACTTCAGCACATCCCTCATTAGAATAAATCTGGCGCGGCTGAGTCTATCACAACACGCTCGAAGTCGTTGCTTGGAAGGTTGCCAACTAACCCCTTAATTCAGACGCCACAGTCAGCTCTGTGTGCGGGCTGGGTGACCGGCAGTGTGAGAATCACGACCTAACGGTTGTGACATCCCTGATGTCAATTTCTATTATTGTCCTTCTTTTTGCTACTAACTGTTTGTTAGTAACCAGAATTTACTCATTTTACCCTGTCTTTCTCCCTATTCGTCGGATCTCGTCATTCATTTTCCATTGTCTATTGCTCTTTGTTGTCGCTCGCTTATAAACCGACCACCACACTTTGGCGTCATTCGCTGACTGCTCGTCTTATCATCTCGAATGTACGTCCACTTTCAATTTATTCCCTGCCTTATTAACTCTGTTGTGCTCCGTTAATCTTACTGTTTATTGATGTGGAACCACGAAGAATAACCGAATTATCGTGACTGTCTTCTGACATAGTTTTGACCTCGGGGGCATCTATTCCGGTGAACAAACCAGCACTGAATCGAGAAAAATCTAAAGAATACCAACGATGATTGCCCCATTTTTATTAGATCGTGTTAACAGATAACAGCCCTCCGGATCTGTCGCGGCCCTCACAACCTGCTCCACCAATCGCCTTAGATCAAAGAGATTTAGAACGACGGCGACTTGAAATAGAGCTCAGAAAAATGTGTCTTCTAGAAATCGAAACACGCATTGAGTTGGAAAAGTTACAGCTTATGAAAATGGAAAGTCGAAAATTGAATAAAGATGAGGTTTGTGCGACCGCTAAACAGAGAGATGGTAGTTCGAATGATAATGTCCAACCTCCATTTCGCACCACAGCGTATCATCTAGAGCTGCCAAAACGTGAAATTCAGAAGTTCGACGGAAACCCTAAATTTTATTGTGCTTTTGTGAACGAGTTCCATTCTGCATTTGAAAGAAAAACTAATGGCAGCATCACACGCTTCACTTACCTAATACAGTACTGTGAGGGAAAAGCGAGGAAGACTATACAACATTGTGTGATATTAGACGCCAACGAAGGTTTTAAAAAGGCCAAAGAAATTCTGAGAAAAAGATTCGGCCAGAATTATATGGTAGCCGGAGCCTTTATTGATGCATTAATCGATGGACCTCAAATAAAAAGCAACGACACCGCAGCGTTGGTTCACCGCAGCCAACAAATGCCAGCTTGCGTGGTAACCTTGAATCAACTCAACTATGCATCCGATCTCAATTCCAACAGAACTCTGGAGTCGATTGTGAGACGTCTACCCTCCCAATTAAGATTCAAATGCGCTGAAACCGCTGCAAATGCAATACGTCAGGACGAAGAACCGCAATTCGAACATCTCGCGAACTTCATAGAAGAACGCGTTGATGTCGCCTGTACTCGGTTCGGAGAATTAGCGGTTAGTTTGATAGATCATGAAGGTCAGCTGCCCAGTAGAACACACAGATTGTCAAACAATCTTCCAAGGAATGTGCTTGTTTCAAACAGCACGGAAATAAAGCGTAATGGGGCCCCTTTACCGTTCTGTTGCATGGTCTGCGGATAAGATCACTGTCCCAATAAATGTCCAACATTTATGGGCTCTGACAAGACGGAAAGAAGAAGGATTGTATAAGAGCGCAAACTGTGCCGCCGTTGCCTGAAAGAGAATCATATCGCCAAGAACTGCAGGTCACCTCGCGGATGTACAGTCGAGGGCTGCGGAAAAGAACATCATACTCTACTACATCCCGATAATGAAGAGCTAAATAGCCCGTCGAATGTTTTCAGTCATCACGTAGTCGGACACGAATAAGAGGTTCCAAGGGTAGCCCTCGCAGTTGTTCCAGTGACCATCCGGTACGAACGACACACGACAACGACTTTGGGACTTTTAGGCAACGGCTCCGACTCAACGCTCATGCATGAGAGTCTCGTGTCTGCTCTTGGAATGAAGGGCAAAGGCAAGCATATCGTCATATCAATGTTGAATAAGGAAACTGTATTCCAGACCATGGAAGTAGAGTTTGACGTAGAAGCTAAAGGCACAAAAACGCCTATTCAAGTCAAACGAGCTTATTCTGTCAAATCTCTACCACAAGTGAATCGAATCATGCCAAATTATAAGTAAGCCTCATTCTGGCCTCACTTGAGTACGATAGAATTCGAATCACGCGAAGACATGTAGATCGGGCTGTTGCTAGGATGCGATGTACCGGAAGCACTCTGTGTACAGGATCAATGCTTAGGTAAAGCAGACGAACCATACGCCATTCGAACGGCCTTGGGCTGGATAATGATGGGACCTGTACATCTGACTCCCAGAGAGAAGAAACGGGTATACTGCTCGAACTTCGTTGAGTTCCAGAAGGATCTGGAGCTGTTCTATCAACAAGACTCCATTGACGAGGGACCAACCAAAGACAAAGATCTGTCTGTAAACGATCGTATCGCGTTGAAGACTATGGACCAAACCCTTTGTTTTCGCGATGGTCATTATATGTTAGCCCTACCTCGCAGAACTCACCCATCAGTCCTTCCGAATAACAACCTATGCCTCTTACAGCGCGCCCGACTGCTCGGTAAACAGCTCATAAAATCAGAAGACCTGTTACAAATGTACGCAAAAACTATGAACGACTGGATATGCCGAAGAGGTTCCGGTCAAGGATGCAGCCTCTTCTTGGCACCTTCCCTATCATCCCGTTTTCCACCCAGCCAAGCCAAATAAGATATGCGTGGTCTTCGACTGTGCAGCTAAATTCTATGGAACCTCCCTAAACAATCAACTACTCTCCGGACCTGATATGACCAATTCGCTAATCGGGGTACTTTTGAGAGTCAGACAGGAGAAAGTCGCCATCATGGCCGATATTGAATCAATGTTCCATCAAATTCGGGTACCTGAGAAAGACCGTGACGTTTTAAGATTTCTCTGATGGAGCTACATCCTCTCCCAGTTGTGCAACCTTCGCGCTTAACAGAGCCATCATTGACAGTGCGGAAAGCTACGATAAAGATGTCCTCGAGGAGACGCAAAGACGCTTCTATGTAGATGATTGTTTGGTCAGTGTGCGAGATGAGAACGAGGCACTCGGGTTTTCACAGCAGCTAAGGTCAATGTTATGCAAAGGGGGCTTCAAGCTGCACAAATGAAAGAGCAACAGTCTCCCTTTAATGACGTTCATACCCGAGTCGGAACAGGCCACCACCCCTATAGATCTGGGTCGTCGGGATCCAGCAATGCACCTAGCACTCGAGGTGGGTTAGGACCCTGAAAACGACGAATTTCACCTTTATGTGCGGTCCATGACCAAACAGTTCACTAGGTGGAACATATTTTCACACGTTTCGTCTTTCTTTGATCCGATGAGATACATTACCCCAGTGACGATACTTGCAAAAAGGTCCTGCAAAATTTATGTAAACGCACAGTAGGTTAGGACGAAGAGGTATGTAGTGAAGAGTGGACCTTGTGGAGAATGTGGTTAAATGCAATGCCTAACCTTGAACACTTCTCCATACCTCGATGCATCAGGCCAGAGGAGGCGAAACCAAACTATGATTTTCAGCTTCATGTTTTTAGTGACGCCTCGGAAACCGCTTACGGCGCGGTCGCCTACATGGTCGTGGGGGGCAAAAGCGAAACAACGCTATCTTGGTTAATATTTTTCAAGGCCAGAATCGCTCCTATTCGCGCGACTAGCATACCACGCCTGGGGCTAATGGCAGCTGTGGTAGCCGTTAAGATAGCCAGGTTGATCCGCACAGAAATGAGCGTAAAGATTTCAGCCACCTTATACTGTACAGACTCTCTAGTGGTGCTCCAAAGCATTAGCAGCGCTTCGAAACATTTCCTACCTTCTTCTCCAATCGCTTGTCGCTTATACACGATCTCTCTAGTCCAGACGGATGGCGATACATCGAATCCCGCCGGAATCCCGCCGACCTGCTATCGCGTGGTGTCTTTGCGGATGAAACAAATAAGCTAGAACGTTGTAAAAATGGTCCTGAATTTCCGGTGATTCCAACAGAACAATCACACCCGGTCATAGAAAATGCTTGCGTAGTGACACACCTCGGTTTGGACTCAGGACGTGCCGGCTTACATCAGCAAACTGCCGCAGTGATCGCTTGCTATAGTCCTTTAGCCTCGTGGAACAAACTTCAAAGATGCGTAGCCTGGATTCTTCGTTATAAAATATATTTAGGAATCCCTGAACAACCCCAAAGGGCAGACTGACATTGGCAGAGATGAGGGAAGCGTCATCAGAAATTGTAGGACGGTGCAATTAGAAGCGTTTCCTTATGAGATGAAGCGCCTTGGGAACAACAATACCTTTGATGATGCGCTTAGACGGTGCTGTGTTAAAAGGAAATCTCTTCGCAAAGTGTCTAGTTCGTTGAGATACCTTATACCAGTCGATGTGGACGGAGTATTACGCGTCGGGGGATGACTACAGAACAGCTGTCTACCGCTCTAGACTAAACATCCGATCATTCTGCCGTCCCAACACTTTGTGACGCATCTGCTAATCCAACACTATCACGAATTGAACGGTCATATGGGACAAAGCTATATCCTATCTACAATAAGGACCGGGTGCTGGATATTGCGGGCCAACAAAACGATAAAATCTTCGATACAAGCGAAGATGCGAGTTCCAGGAACTAGTTGATCAGAAGAAGAAGCGATCGCTGGAACAATGGCTTTATTCGCCTGACGTTTCGGATGCTCTCTTGAATCCATCATCAGAGACAGTTGCAGAAAAGGGTAGCTAGTGTGCAGGAAGTCGCAGTATTTATAGGATGCGGTCGCCATGCTGCCGCATACCTACAGCAATTAACCGTGCTCCCTTCATCAAGGATTGTTGCCCGCTGGTGCGCTAATTGCTTGATGGCCCGCATGCAAGTTGTTAATTGCTGACATCTCATCACCCGTGTTGGATGCTGGCGTGATGATTGCTCGGCCATCTGGCTCACGTGCTTGCGCGCTCCTCGAGTGGTCAATTGCTTTGGCCAGTCTATGCCTCAGGACAGAATATGGAGTGGGGATGTCGTTGCACTTGTTGATAGACTGAGGTCCTGTAAACCATGACTCAAGCAATTCGCGGCTCACGCGACTATCCCTTCTCGCGAGAATTTCGGCCTCATCGAACTTGAATGTTCAGTTCAGTTCAGTTCAGTTTATTGAGGGAAATAGGCGTAAGTCTTTGAGTACCCTATTTGCAACGTAAAAAAATGTGTGGTGTACAGATAGATGTTCTGGGCTGAAATAGTTCGAACACGCCCATAATGGTGAGACAAAATGAGAAGGAGTTACAGGGGGTGAGCTCGACTTCTCATCGCTCTTGGTCATTTCGGAACATAAATATGTCCAGATTCTTCTTAAAACTTTGTATAGATGGTGACATCACAACATCTGCGGGAAGCTCATTCCACGGTTTGACCACCCGAACCGAGAAGGAGAACTTCCGCACATCCAGCCGTGCCTGCTGAGTGCGCAGTTTTAACGGGTGACCGCGGAGGTTGGTCGTGGTAGCAAATTCAAAAAAGTCCTCGAAGGCCAGATTGCAATCCAACCCCTTTACAATGCGGAAGGCTTGCAAGAGATCTCCGCGAAGTTGCCTGTAACTCAAAGGAAAGAGGCTCAGATTTACTAGGCGGGTCGCATAAGGAAAGGAGCTTTGACCCCTAACCATCTTCGTGGCTCTCCTCTGGACTCTTTCGAGGCAGTTTTGATCCACAACACCCCACGGCCTCCAAGCCTGTATGCCGTACTCTAAATGCGGCCGGTCGAATGCTCCGAATGTTTTAGAGAAAGCTTCTTCGTCAAAGTCCATAAACGCACGCTTGATGGCGTACAGTACGGACATTGCGCTTTTTGCCACCCTCGAACAGTGGGCAGATGGTTTTAGGGAACTCGTCGTAAGCACACCGAGGCCCGTTTGGGCTTCGACCTCTTGTAGGGCTGCACCGCCCGGAAAGTAGCCTCGTGTGCTGGTGGATCTGGCTGTGTTGCCTAGGCGAAGTATGCTACATTTGGCAACGTTGAACCGCAGGAGCCAACGGTTTGACCACTCCTCCAACCGATTCAGGTTCATCTGCAGTCTGTCTTCATCGGCAGGACCCCGATTTACACTCCATATCTTCATGTCATCCGCAATTATTGCTACTTCACAGTCTAAATCTCTTGCGGCATCGTCCACGTAGATAAGGAACAAAATGGGTCCCAGTACTGAACCCTGGGGGACACCACTATCGACCATAGCCGGATCTGATTTTTCCCGACCGACGCACACAACCTGCTGTCGACCCACAAGGAAGTTTTCGATCCATTTATGGAAGTTGCTACCGATCCCTATTTTTTTCAGCTTATGTAAGAGCCTTTGGTGTGGCACAGTGTCGAAAGCCTTCTGGAAGTCGATGAAGGCTATGTGGACCGCGTGCCTGTCGTCGAGAGCTTGGGTCCAGCTCTGGAGAGATTGCAGCAGGTTTGTCGTGCAGGATCTTCCTTTTCGGGTCTCGTCGAATGGGCCGCGACCTGGGAGTTGGCGGCATTTCTCCGTACAGCTGCCACGTGTTCGGCGATTCGCGTCCGGAGCAGTCTTCCAGTTTCTCCGACATAGTTGCTTTGTCCGCAACTGCACCAGATCCGGTAAATGACTCCAGATGTTTCTTGCCGTGGCAGTGGGTCTTTTGGTCTCATCACTTGACGTCTCATGGTGGCCTCCAGTCTGTGCGCAACTCCAACCCCAAGTGGTGCAAGAAGGCGACTAACGGCCTCGGAGACGTTCTTGATGTACGGGATCGCTCGCCAGAATTTGGGGTCGGCGCGATTTTGTCACTCGTCTCGTTTGCGCAGGCACTGGTTGACGAAGTTGCGCGGCTAACCGCATTTCGACGGGCTTTCCAAGAAAACGGTTAGCCGCCACAGTCAGCTCTGTGTGCGGGATGGGTGACCGGCAGAGTGAGAATCACGACGTAACAGTTGTGACATCCCTGATGCCAGTTTCTATTATTGTCCTTCTTTTTGCTACTAACCGTTTGTTAGTAAGCAGAATTTACTCATTCTACCCTGTCTTTCTCCCTATTCGTCGGGTCTCGTCATTCTTTGTCCATTGTCTGCTGCTGTTTGTTGCCGCTCGCTTATAAACCGACCACCACACTTTGGCGTCATTCGCTGACTGCTCGTCTTATCACCTCGAATGTACGTCCACTTTCAATTTATTCCCTGCCTTATTAACTCTGTTGCGCTGCGCTAATCTTACTGTTTATTGATGTGGAACCACGAAGAATAACCGAGTTATCCTGACTGTCTTCTGACATAGTTTTGACCTCGGGTGCGTCTATTCCGGTGAACAAACCAGCACTGAATCTAGGAAAATCTAAAGAATACCAACAATGATTGCCCCATTTTTATGAGATCGTGGTATATTGTGCCGGGAGACCAGTCCGTGTATGGCATGCGTAAACGGGTTATTGGGCTTTG
Source organism: Spirometra erinaceieuropaei (assembly GCA_902702965.1). Taxonomy (NCBI): domain Eukaryota; kingdom Metazoa; phylum Platyhelminthes; class Cestoda; order Diphyllobothriidea; family Diphyllobothriidae; genus Spirometra; species Spirometra erinaceieuropaei. Next base: position 399,511 of record CACRXP010000253.1, read on the forward strand.
TTAGTCACTTGCCCCCAATTGCAGCACCAGATGACTGAAAGACTCGGACAGTCAGCCGGTACACTGGAGGGGGAACAGGGAGTGAGGTCGAATCTAGGAGCTCCATCCCCACGGTACTTCAGGGCGTTGCTCACTATAATAATTGACGCTCTTTTAAATGAACGACGCGCTAAAAGTCGTGGCTTGGAAGGCTGTCAACTGACGAGATAACTCTGTCTTCGTGGCCAGTCCTGTGTGTGAATGGAGTAACTAATCGGCAAACTGAGAATTATGCTGCAGTACCTCCTCCTTACTGCGCCCTATGTAGCACCCACTCGGACGGGATTCGAGGCCGTCCCCTTTTTGTGTGAAATTCTGGTCTGTGTGTGCCACGGGCAGACGGGCTGTTTCGTTTTGTCGGCCACTGCGCCCAGTCCCGCTGCCGGTCGTACTATCCGGCCTAGGTAGGTAGGGAATGGGAAAGTGCGGCAGATGCTGCGCAAGTCTGCTATCACCGAAAACTCTTTCCGCACAGGTCAACTGTGCTGCGCTATCTCCGTGGGACGCACGGTAGTCATCTCCGTTCGCTGCGATCGAAATGACCCAGTTCTCCGTTTGTGATGTGTGCCCGCGGACCAGAACTGGCAACGATTTTTTCACCAGCAAGAAGCCACAGACGTGCTTTCCGTTGTCGTATGCCTTATAGCCTCCTGACAACTAGTCGCATTAAATACCTACCTGCAGGTTGAATTTTCTAAACGAGTTAGGTTTCGAGTTAATTCGACAAATGAATGAGCACCGGGCTCGGAAAGTTTTTACTATACCTGGGCATAGTCGATCTGAACGGCATATTTCGTCAATGGTTCTGGAATCGTTTTTTGACCTTCTTTCCTGCTGTACGACTGTTTATAGATCCCCAGTCATATACAAGTCATATAGGTGATAGCAAGCAAATGAAAAAGTTATTTTCTCACAAAGCGGCTGTTTTCTATAGCAAAAAGCAGATGACGTACAAGACCAATGAAGTCTGAGGCAGATTAAAATGAATGTTCAATGCCAGGGGGCTCCTAGTTTGTTCTCGACGATCCCTTCTGAATGCTGTCCAGGAAAATTACGGAAGCTTCCGCGTGGGCTATCGCGCCCTCTGCATCAGGTAGCTGGCGTTCGAACAATTGCTGCGAAGGAACTTCCTAAACCTAACCTCCTTCATGAGCATTATAGAGGCCCACTGCCTGCAGACTAGGATTTTAGTGAGTAGCATGGGTGTGTACTAGGCTTGTGAATCCTACCCCTATGAATTTATTAGGGGTGCGTAGCCGATAGCGTTCCTGATGTTACGTCACAGAGATGTTTTCGAAATATTGAATAAAAGGCAATCGGATGGGCCTCTAGAGACTTCAGTCCGTCTACGGGATACTGTTTCAACGTCTTCCCAAAGCCGCGGAGGTTAGTTGCATACCTACTTTCATATTAAACGGAAATGTCCAGTAGAACCACCTGCTTCTTCCCCAACGTAGTTACATTTGTCACATGGAAATAACATTCCGACCAACAACCGTTTAAGAGTAGCTGGAGGATTAAACAACAGCAGGTGATAACCTCTCCCTACACACATATGCATTTTCCCAAAACATTTTTAGTCAACTTTTATAAAAACCAGTGTCTAAGCACCAGCATGCACCTATCATCACCGCCTAAACTGTCTTCACCGCCCGCACACATTTGACCTTAACATGGCCTACTCGGCTACATGCGCCTCCATGAAAATCTGGAGTCAATCGCTTTAGACGAGACTACATCACTAGACACTTCCCCATCACAACTTGCACCACACATGGACATATGCAATATCACACACCGCGAGCATGAATTAGGCATCTCTCACGTAAGTGGAAAAGGTGTTATCCGTCTCTCCCATGAGCCTCCCCCGCTATATATGAGATCCGGCAGTCCGTACCCTTCTGTACGAAATCCTAATGTGTGCTTTTGGGGGGGTGTGTATGGCGCGCGCAGGCGGGCTGTTCTTAACTCTGCCAATCATCTCTCCCGATCTTAGAATCAGTCGTTTAACCAGCCCCGATAATGAATCTATGCACGGAAAGGGGAGAGATGTTGAGATCGACTCTCACCCTATATGTATACAATCTGACGCGCTTGAGACTATCACGGCGCACTAAAAGTCGTGACTTACAAGGTTGCCAGCTGACAATTCAGCTCAGACCTTGCAGTTAGCCCAGTGTGTGTTTGCGCGTTGAGCGGCCGACTAGTGAAATGAGAACCAGGCTGCAATGGCTCCATCTTTATAACACTCCCGCACAGTTGGGATCCAAGCCACCCCCTTTTTTGCTGTGCGAAATCTTGTTCGTTTGGGTACGGGATTAGGGGGTGTGGTGGCACGCCTAGGTGCGGGTTTACCCCGTGCCAGCCGCCTGTGCTCTCTCTTGCCTCTGTTCTTGAATCTGTTACGAAACTGGCCTCAGGTGGGAGAGGATGATGTCGTGCAGTCGATGCAGCGCATGTAATCTCTCATTACAAAGTAATTCACGCGCAAATCAACGTCCCTCCGCACACCATGCTGTGGTACACACGATAGACATCGTCAGTAACGACAGTCGAACTGTCAGAGTGTCACATTAAGAAGGTGCCATTGAGTCCCGCTCCCGGTTCACCAGACGAACATTCTGCACAAAAAACACAAACTGAACCAACAGTGCGCTCTGACTTGCACTGTCAGTTGGTAATCTTGCTAGTCACGGCTCTTAATGCGTCGTGGTAGATTCGGCGCGTCAGATGTATTTTGCTTAGGTGTGCGCCGAAGTGACAGGGGGCTGGAGTCCCCAGTATCGGCCTCACAATCTTGTACCTCGATTGTCCGAACCGGTCAACCAGCTGGCGAGCAGAGCCAAAACGGCCAGTCTGCGCGTGGCGCAGGTGGCTGCCCCTCAAAATGCATCAGCTTTTCACACAAAGGGGTGGTCTGCTCAGATTCCACATGCGTTTGAGTGTCATACAAAACACACGGAGACGGAGCCGAAGAGCACGCCTCCCACGTAAATGAGATATAGCTGTTCCGTGCCTGTAATGGGCGCTGTGGAACGGGCTCGTGTGTGTTGTATAGGCTGGTGGAGAAATGCGTGATGATGGGATTTGGTCCGCCGTGTTTCATCGTTGATTAGCATGTACGTGCCTACAGCCTATTATGCCCATACGGTGACAGAATGTGCATTGGCAATGCGCGTAGTTGAGGCGATGGCAACGACTGCATGTTTATGCTCCTGGTAATGGCTTGTCAACTTCAATACAATGGATTCTCAAGTGGCCGACCAGGCTGATGCGCGATGTGCATGTGCGGTGGCAGTAAGGGACAGG